>JAKTRH010000017.1:0-170270 GCA_030579575.1 Sporopachydermia lactativora | reverse complement strand
AAGCACAAGCACGTGACTTTTAATTACTCTTTTGAGAATTGGAAATTCAAAAATACTTACAGTAAATACAAAAACAAAAAGTGACTTTTTGTTACAAAAAGTCCGGACTTTTTGCGCCAACGCTGAAGCATATGTTGCTGAAAAATTGCCGATTTTCTTATAAACCCAAAGGGTTCGCAAATTTTTAGAAGTGAAATTGCGTGCTTCTTGCGTTTTACAGTTGAAAATACTTCCTAAATTAATTCAATAAAGGAGAAATACTTAGTTATATCAGAGATTCTACAGAAACAGATCTTTAAACAGGTGATTCATCGTGTTTTCACTTGAGTCACACAAGAAAACCGGGCCGGACAATGATTCTTGCTTCCGCTACCATCATCTATAAATGAAATTACCTAATTTAAACTTCAAACTAACGGAACCGGAAACTGCTCGTTGGCCCGATTGGGAAACTAAAAAATGCAGGAGAACTGCAGGATCGATTGAGACTATTACGAAACTCCGAAACGGGTATGAAACACGACCGAAAGGGAAAGAGCAAACTCTCATCAAACTTTAAGAAAGTCTTCTCCGCACGCCTCGTAATATTCCTTTAACTACACAAGGAATAAGCAACTCAACGAAGACTTTTTCATATAATTGATGTACCGTAAATGCAATACAATACTTTCATTAACCAAAAAAAGTGGTTTCCAAGTCCCTCTATGTCTTCATAGGGTCTCGCTGCCATCCGAACACCCGAAGTTCTGTCTGGCTCGCATCATGCGAAGTTTCTGCGGAAATGCTGGGCTGCAATCCTTTTGGGCACGTAAATTAATTCACACATCCCGAAAGGATCATTCGAAACAATGAGCTTTCATCGTTTAGGGGACACCGAACTCCGAGAACATGCTAGTCAACTCTAACTTCTGCTGCAGCAACCAGTACCCACCACAACAGAGTTATCTCTCTAGCACAATCGATGCATGAAAGTTTAGTCAATAGTCAACTTATCGATAAGTTTCTTGCCATTTCTTGCCGTTTCTTGCCACCAGTGTCTTTATCTGATCGCTGTAAGTCTTCAAACAAAGGATTACATCGCCCTCATTAGCATGTCGGATGCATGGTATACATGAAAGTGCATGTGGATGCATATTACCCTTTGCAGGTGTATGAGAGTCAAAGGCTTCCGTGCCCTGATATTGGACGATAGGCCATAGGGAAGATGATCAGAAAATTGCTGAATAGTCAAGATGAAGATTGAAATACTGCCGGGAATCATTATAGTATGACTCTACATAGCTAATGATTAATTATTGACAGTCGATTTGCTCACTATCGCCCATAGGAAAAGGATATATATGTGCTAACAGGGCTCATGCCTTACCGGATTAAAAGATAGTGTAATCAAGTAGTTTGATCCCGAGCAGCCGTCTATGATTGCCGGCTGCTCCTTTGTTCTCTCTTTCAACAGATCTACTGATAGCAAATGAGTAGATATGACTCATTTGAACTGGATACATAAGAATTTTGACTGGAAAGCAGACTCTCAAGCCTTTCGTCCAGAAAGAGATATCAGTAAGCTCTGATCATGGACGACCCATGCAATGCACATCAATACTACATCGACTTGCCCCGGCTGATACAGGGTCATATCGCTCTTATATTATGCTGCTCTGCTACAGTCTCTATTTGATAGAACGAGCAACTTCACCGGCTATTTTACAGTCTTTCAACAGATTTCAACCCACGGATATAGTCAGTAGTTTTATGATTACGCAATCTAAAAAGACCCTTATATATCAATTACGTAATCTGATAATACCCCCAGCTCCCTAACCTAACAACTTCTTCTCTCCGTGGTTCTTCCTGAACCTTTTCAGCCTTATATTTACTACTTCTACCGTCATTTTATAGCAGAATACTGATATAACCCATATGTAATCCCTTGTAGACATCAAATAAGCTCAAAATCCCGTCAAAGATCAAACTGTTGGCGATTTATCATTGGCCTTGCGCAATGCATAGCACTTTTGACTCTTGTCGATATCTCCAACTAAAATCCCACTAAAAACCATAGCTAGCTTAGTAATCCTCCTAATAAAAACCCCCATAATTTGAATACTTCTCTTCCAGTTACCCATTTCCTTCTCTACTCCCCCATTCTGCCCTCACTGCTCTCCTCCTCACCCCCGATCTCCTTCCGTTAAGCCGATGGCCTCCTACTACCACCTCCGACACCCCGAATATACTTAAACCTGCTGACAGCCCCCCCAAAAGTCTCAATTCTCGTCTTCCCGCTGCTCCTTTCCAGACTCCCAGGCTCCGTTTTGAGGCTTCGCTTACAGTTTCTCACTCGTCTGGGATTCCCGTGGCTCCGATGTGGGGTACCCCGTAACCTCGGGGTATGCTGGCCCCCCCACAACCAAACCCCGATTCAAGTCGGCTAAACTTGAGCAACTGAAACAAGGGCTTGAAGCACAATTTACGAGGAATTGCCGTAAAATAGCCAAACTTAGCCTCTTCTATTTCACCCCTTTTCCGTTCTTTTTTCCTCACTTTGGCGATAGCGAGATGCCTGCGAGGGTCTGGCCCTAGCGAAGAGTCCCCGAGACCCTATATGTATAGATAGATACTCTTATACAGTCTTATACAGTCTTATACACACTATACACACTATACACACTATAAAACGTGTATTCCAAAGCTCAAACCCGTAGAAACTACGTATTCCCATCTACAAAACCTGTAGCTCAATCCTCCTGCTCCCACGTCACCCAGCGCACTCCGACTCGGACTACAATTCCAGCTATTCGATTCACATCCGCACTGCCCACCTCTCAATTGACAGCTTCAGCCGTGCTTCCCCGGATTTTTCTAACCCTTCTACAGGCCCAGACCCTTGGCGATAATGTTAGGTAGTTGCCTGTTTGGAAATTTGTTGGATACCCGTTAGGCCCTTTCCCTTTCTTAGGGTTCTCTCCGCTTCAATAGACGGAATAGCGAGGCGTGCGGTGCTCCGAACCGCATGAACCGCAGCGAATTGCGCTTTTCCCCAGCAGATTCGGGAACCCAAAATTCAGAGTTAAACTGTGGGATGAGTGTGAATATCAAATCAGAGGTTCAGGGCCTCTGGCACCCGCATGCCTAACCAGGAACGCCATATGACCGACGAGGGTCTGAAGCCCGAAGCCCCCAGGGAAAAGAGACTGGTAGTAAACTATGGATCGGAATACGGAGGGAAAGTGCCAATAAATGTGGTTTTCCATGGATCCCCGCATTTCCCTGGACTCCCTGGAATAGATATAAAAGCAGGGGACCCGCATAGTGGAAGCTCAGGCTTATCAGATACCTGTGAGAAGCAAAGACCTGTCTATCTATCATCCTGTTAGGTTCCTTTTACTCTACAGTCTACTCTCAGTACTCTCTAAGAAACTATCCTAAGAAGCTACCCTGTAATCCTGTATTAACTATCTACACCTTCTACTTCTACTTCTACTTCTAATTCTAGTCTGGTACCTCCTATCTCCAAGAATGTCTCAACCTTTAAGCGTGAAAATCGACCTGCCAAACGGCCTCAGCTACGAACAGCCCACCGGCCTGTTCATTGACAACGAATTTGTCAAGTCCAAAGCTGGCCAGACTTTTGCTGTCGAGTCTCCGTCCACGGAAGCCCACATCTGCGACGTGTACGAAGCCCTGGAAGAAGACGTGGACGCCGCTGTGAACTCTGCCGAAAAGGCCTTCAACGACCACTGGAAAAACTCGGACCCGGCGTACCGTGGGAAGCTGCTGTACAAACTGGCCGAACTCCTGGAGAGGGACGCTGATATTCTGGCCTCTATTGAGTCCCTGGACAACGGGAAGGCCTATCAGCTTGCCAAGGGCGACGTGGCCCTGGTAGTTGCTGTTATCCGCAACTATGCTGGCTGGGCTGATAAAATCTACGGGAAACTGATTGAAACTAACGATGGATACTTCACCTACACTAGAAAGGAACCCCTGGGAGTCTGCGGGCAGATTATCCCTTGGAATTTCCCTCTGCTCATGTGGTCCTGGAAAATTGGGCCTGCTTTGGCCACTGGTAACACTGTAGTGCTGAAGACGGCCGAATCCACTCCTCTGTCTGCTCTGTACGCCTGTAAACTTGTAAAGGAAGCTGGGTTCCCGCCGGGAGTGCACAATGTAGTTTCCGGGTTTGGGAAAACGACGGGCCACGCTATTGCGTCGCACATGAAGATCAAGAAGGTGGCCTTTACTGGTTCTACAGCTACTGGACGTCATATTATGAGAGCGGCAGCGTCTTCTAACTTGAAGAAGATCACCCTGGAGCTGGGAGGCAAATCGCCGAATATCATTTTCAGCGATGCCGATATCGAGAAGGCTGTTGACTGGATCAATTTTGGTATTTACTACAATTCCGGCGAAGTCTGCTGTGCTGGGTCTCGTATTTATGTGCAGGACACGATTTACGACAAGGTACTGGCGGAATTCAAGAAGAAAGCGGAGCAGGTTGTGCTGGGAGATCCGTTCCATCCTGACACTTTCCAGGGAGCGCAGACTTCTAAGATTCAGCTTGACCGTATTTTGGGGTACATTGAAGAAGGCAAGAAGGAAGGAGCTCGAATTATCACTGGAGGAGAGCGCCACGGCAAGACTGGGTACTATATTAAGCCTACTATCTTTGCGGATGTTACTGACAATATGAAGATTGTCAAGGAGGAGATTTTCGGTCCTGTGGTTACCATTTCCAAGTTTTCTACTGTAGACGAGGTTGTAGATATGGCTAACAACAGTGAGTACGGATTGGCAGCTGGGCTGCACACTAACGACCTGAATAAGGCTGTAGACGTGTCGAACCGTTTGGTGGCTGGTACAGTGTGGGTTAATACTTACAATGCTTTCCACCACCAGGTTCCGTTTGGAGGATTCAACCAGTCTGGTATTGGTAGAGAGATGGGTGAGGAAGCCCTTGAGAACTATACTCAGGTCAAGGCTGTTCGTATGTCTATCAGTCCTGCTGCGAAGTAAGGGTTTGGCTGATTGTTTGTATGCTTTAATACGATTGATTTGTTTGGAATGTATTGTAGGAGAATGTAGGTGAGGAGGAGGGGAAGAAGGGGTAAGCAAGAAGCAAGGAAGGAAAAGGTGGAGTAATGAGTGGTATTCAAATATTCCAACACTCTTGTAAATCTTACAATTATCTTAGAAGTAATTTCGTCTGGAGCTCAAAAAATACAGCAATCCTATAAGTCTTACAATGATCTTAGAAGTAATTTTATCTGGAGTTTATCATAGAAACTCATATATGAAAAGTACGATCGGTGAGATTGAAGAAAACAACGGGGAATTATAGGAAGGAAAGTCTCTGTACATAACAAATATCTTTAGATATCTGGTGACTATCCTATAGCTTGGAGAATGTATAGGAAACATACGTCCTACGGCCTTTAGTATAGCTTTACTATGAGATATTTTGAGATTCTTCTTGTCATCTTTTATAGTTTTTCTGTTTAAAACTAGGGCAAGCATGCTATTACTGATGATTCTGTAGGCCTGGTAGTTATTTTAAACAATCAACCAGGTTTGTTTGATTTGAATAAAACACTCAGGAGAATTATCAGTGAACAGTAAGTAATACGCCTACTATCGTCGAGGCTGAAAGTGTACCTTTATACATCTTGTTCAAAGGATGATATTGAATTAATGGTTTTATTGTGGAAAGCGAGGATACTAGTAAAGATGCCTGAGATATTGTACTGAATAACTACAATTATAGATATCAGTTTAAAGCATACATAGTACCTTCGGAACATCACCGAGTTTCTAAGTTACTACGCTCGAATCAATGGTTGGACATATTTGACAAATTATCTACTTAACAGTGCTCATGGAAAATCCTGAGATCAATTCCTTAGTTCGAGAGCAGGCGGATCATAAGCTAACTATGTTTTATATTTCTTTTCAAAGAATTGCATGCTACTTGTACAGATTTTCCTGGTAGCCATGTCTCCAAGAGTATATTGAATGGCTTCAAAACTATCAACTCAGAACACTACAAAGAACCTCAATGCAACAATGGAAGACATACCTTCTCTTGAATGTACTAAGAATCGTTTGAGGAAGTTTATTTGCAGGTTCTTTGCCTCTCAATGCGAGTTTAAGGGGTTAAGATCCCTACGAGCAGGATAGATTTGTCTGTTTCAGACAACAGGAGTTCTTCGAAGTTCACTGTTTGCTGAACAACCTTTTCTTCTCTATCTGGGTTAAGCTAAGGTCGAGTTTTGAAAGCCGTAGCTTGCGCGTAAAATTATTTCAAGTATTTGTCAGCTGTTTTACCTAAAAAATGTTGCATTGGTAAGCACAGGACTCAAATTAAAGAATTAAAATTGCTCTAGAGCAAAGTTACTCCATTTGAAGCGTTTCGGGTCGGTATTCCCAGCTCTGCCTACCTGTGGATAAGCAGAAAGACAAAGACATCATTGAGTCCGACAACAGATTCCAACCCCGGACGAGGACGAGCTGACTGCAGCTAGTTGAGCTGTTTGGGTTCTCTGACGGCGATTGATTAAGATAGTAGTTCTATATAGTGTTACAGGAGATTGAGAATAGGAATAGTAACGACTTTCTACAAAGAAGACAGTGAGAGTAGTGAAAAGTAAAACAGGAAGGAAATTACGGCTATAGAGGATATTTTGTAAGGAAGAAGTGGGTCGAAGATAGCTGAGAGTTACTTGCTATATATGCTGTGCTCTAGTAGTTGACCAACGTGGATTTTGGTGTATCGAGAGGTTTCTGTTGTGCGAAAGGGGTGACGTTTTTCTTGTGCGTTTTGATTTCAGTGTATTAGATCAAGTGCTGCTACCTAGTGAGCCCTAATAAACGATTGTAGTGGAATATTGTGGGAGAAGGAGAACGGAATTATTGAGTCAAGAGGAACTTCTTGCGGATCATCCATAATCTGTGGTAAGCGGGGAATTGCAGTAAGGACTTGTGAAATAGAGCAGTAATGACAAAGATGTTTGCTGAAGAATCCAGGGGGTCTTAGTTTAATGCAAATTGAGTACTTATTTCTGATAATCGCATATAATAGTCCTATAAAACAATGGCCCTTATTTTGTGAGGAACAGATTACATAAGCTATTGGCTGTGTTTCTCGAATAATCACGGGAATACCGATGCACGGGTGATTTGTGGGTGAAGTCCCCGTCTGTAATGCTTGAAGAAGCGGAAACTAAAGCGGAATTTAATTGGAGAGCTTTTCTCTTGTCAGTTTTCTGATGTTTTCTTCAGATTTTTAGCTCTGCTAAACCGGCAACTGCACTTCCATTATCCACAACCATAGTCATACAGGGATTTCAGCTTCCAGAAATTCATTCCTAACCATTCCAGAAACTCATACGCTATTATTTTCAACCTCGGGTATATTCGGGGGTAGTAAACACTTCATCTCCGATAAAGCGTCTTTTGTTTTCTATCACGATGCCGCGTATTAGTAATATGCTTCCAGATAGGGATGTAAGGTTGAAACAGTGTTGAATGTCGTGGATTTGCGTAGAGCGTGCAACATCTTCACATTGTAATTATTCAACATTAAAAATGACAATTGTTTTGTTCTTACAATGATCATTGTGATGATGATGTGAAACCGAGATACTTGAACATCATAATCACTCCTTCTTCAGATCATGTATTTGGTCTCTCATTACATTGCGCCTCAGTATCCTCTTTTCTTCCCTGCAACTGTTTGAGAATCGGGTTCTTCGTCGTGTCATCTTGCATCAACTCTATTCCAACTTTGCTTCTCGCTTACAAATCATCTCATCACCAAACTCATCAACCACACCTCTTGTTCTTCATTTACCGTTCTCTCTATACCCTTCCTTTCCGTACACTTACTAAGCCTTTGCCGAATAGGGAAACTTTGTTCGTAAATCGAGCTCATTAGCGCAGGGACCAAGAAGCTTGTCGCATAAACCTTATCAACGTTGAAACTTTATAACTGCAATTGATTACCAGTACAACAGATCGCAGCTCATAAGTTATATATGTCGATATTCAATCCTATAAGATACCTTACGGTTGTCTCCAATTTGGAGTAAACATATGCAAATTTTTTGTTGCAAATTTCTCACTATACTTTATCGATATTAGTGGGTGAAACTAGTGAATGTCTCCGTTACGCAACTCGATGCATTCCTCAGAAGTCTTCACTGACTCTTCAAAGTCAGTGCAGAATTACATTGGCCCAGATTCTACAAATGATCTTGCACGTATCAAAAGTGACGTTTCCATTGCTTCCCGCAATAGAACGGAAACAGAGATTGCAGCCGAACAGGATGAACTTGCCCGTATCGTAACAGAAACTGATGTCCTTGACAGGTATGCCTCATTGGCACGCACTTTGTCCACTCACAGAGTCCGTGATGGATCCATCCGGATCGATCCAGAAGATTTTGACCTTCGAAGGGTACTTGAAACCATTGTTTCCCACTGCCAAAATGAGGGCATCCGTATGCGCTCCACAGGTGTCACATTCCGAGACATGACAGCTTTTGGGTTGGATATAGCATCATCTCGAATGGACACCGTCGGAACTGTTCTGGAAAGTATTGTAACCCTTCCAAAGATTTTGTTCTCCAAGAAGCCTCCACTACGGAAAATAATTTCGGGCGTCGATGGAATTGGGAAGCCCGGAGAGATGATTCTCGTACTGGGCCGTCCTGGCGCTGGATGCTCAACTTTTCTTCGTACAATATCTGGTGAAACACGGGCCTTAAAGGGCACAGCTGGTGATATCCGTTTCAACAATATTCCTCAGGCAACTATGCTCAAACGGTATAAGAACGACGTGATTTACAATCCCGAACTCGATGTTCATCTTCCTCATCTTACAGTTGACCAGACACTACGATTTGCTATTGCTTGTAAAACTCCCCGCGTTCGAGCAAGAAAGGTAACCCGTGAACAGTATATCTGTGTTTTGCGTGATATTTTGGCTACAACTTTTGGACTTCGCCACACTTACAACACCAAAGTAGGCAACGATTTCGTCCGAGGGGTGTCTGGTGGTGAACGGAAGCGAGTATCAATTGCCGAAGCTCTCGCTGCCAGAGCTCAAGTTTACTGCTGGGATAACGCGACTCGTGGATTGGACGCATCTACAGCGTTAGAGTACACACAAGCAATCCGTGCAGCTACTAATCTCTTAGGTAATGTGGCATTTATTACGATTTATCAAGCAGGCGAGAATATCTACGAAACGTTTGATAAAGTAACAGTCTTATATTCCGGTCGTCAGATTTATTTTGGACCAGTGACGGAAGCTCGCGCATATTTTGAGCGACTTGGATTCGAGCCTATCCCGCGACAGACGACTGCAGAGTTTCTTACGTCGGTAACGGATGAATTAGGCCGTCGACCAAAACCTGGGTGGGAAGCTCGTGTTCCAAAGACGGCAGAGGAGTTTGCTGCTGTTTGGGAAAACTCCCCTGAACGTGCAGCACTGCTGAAAGAAATTGATGAATACAATGCTAATGTTTCGGCTGAGGAGACGCTGCAGAATTTTGATGCCTCATGGGATCAAGAGAAGATGAAAGGCCAGCGATGCGCATCCCGCTATACAACGACTTTTTTCACTCAACTACAATTATTAGTTCGACGCGGGTTTCAGCGGATCCACGGGGAAATGGCATTCACTGTAGCAGAGATTGCAGGGTCTGTGATTCAAGGATTGGTAGTTGGATCTCTGTTCTACAGTATACCGGATACTACTGCTGGTAATTTCTCTCGAGCTAGTGTGATATTTTTCGGTATCATGTATTTTGCTCTCTTAACATTAGCAGAAGTATCAAATACTTTTGACCAACGACCTATTATCAGAAAACATGCTTCCTATTCGTTTTACCATCCAGCAGCTCAACCGTTGTCAGAAATATTTACAAATTTACCTGTAAAGGCTCTGTCAATTATCGTGTTCGGTCTGCTGGTATATTTTATGGCTGGTCTAAAGCGTGAAGCCGGTGCTTTCTTCATGTACTTGCTGTTTATCTATCTTGTGACTCTGGGCAGTGCTGGAATGTTCCAAGTATGTGCTACTTATTCCCCAGGCATTGCTCCGGCTAATGCAGTAGCAGGTGTATTAATCATGGCGTTGATTGTCTATAGTGGATTCATGATCAACAAACCTTCAATGCACCCTTGGTTCAGCTGGATCTCATGGTTGGATGTTGCATTTTACGCCTTTGAGTCCTTGATGGCATCAGAGTTTCACGGACTGCAAATTCCTTGCGATGAATCGTCGTTGGTACCACGGGGAGCAGCCTATAACGATTTACCGTTGGATAACCGAGCATGTGCCGTTGTGGGTGCCGTAGCTGGACAGGATTGGGTTTCAGGTGATCAGTTCGTTGAGCTGAGTTACTCATACAAATATTCTCATGTGTGGAGAAACTTTGGTATTTTGATTGGGTTCTGGGTATTTTTCGAGTTTCTGATTGCCATTGGTGCAGAGTATTATCAACCCGAGGCTCCTCAAGGTGATAAACTGGTTTTTAAAAGTTCTGGTGCTCAGAAGGCAGCTACTAGTGGCTCCAGAGACTCTGAAAACAACAGTGATAGTTCAGATAGTGAGAAACCGTCAGCTGAAGCTGCTGTGGATCTGCGATCAAAGGATATTTTCTCTTGGCAGCATGTTGACTACGTTATTCCCCTTGCTGGTTCAACACGGAAGCTACTGGACGATGTCCAGGGATACGTGAAACCCGGAACTCTGACTGCATTGATGGGTGAGTCAGGTGCTGGAAAGACAACATTGTTAAACGCATTGTCACAGCGGATCCATTTTGGCATTATAACTGGCGATATGCTGGTTAACGGGCGACCTGTTGATGCGTCGTTCCAACGGCGGACTGGTTACGTTCAACAACAGGATTTGCACGTGTCTGAGCTGACAGTTCGGGAGTCATTATATTTTGCAGCGAGGCTTCGTCGGCCCGAAACTGTCCCAGATGCTGAGAAGATTGCTTACTGTGATCAGATGATGCATCTTCTGGGTATGGATTCGTATGCCGACGCTATAGTCGGAGAATCTGGCGCAGGACTGAACGTGGAACAGAAGAAGAAACTGTCAATCTGTGTAGAGCTCGTGGCAAAGCCGTCGCTGCTGCTGTTTCTGGATGAGCCGACTTCCGGTTTGGATTCCCAATCTGCCTGGTCAATTGTGTTGTTTTTGAAAAAGCTGGCTGCGGCCGGTCAGGCGATTCTATGCACGATTCATCAACCTTCAGCTACATTATTTCAACAGTTTGACAGGTTACTTCTATTAAAGAAAGGAGGTCAAACAGTGTATTTCGGTGATATCGGGCCGGATGCAAGGACTGTGTTGAACTATTTCGAATCCCACGGTGCTCGAAAATGCTTGGATTGTGAGAACCCGGCTGAGTATATTTTGGAAGCTATTGGAGCTGGGGCCACAGCATCTACAGACAGAGATTGGGCAGAAGTGTGGCGCAGCAGTGAAGACTATGCTAACGTTACGGCTGAAGTGACTGCACTGAACGCGGAGCTGGCCAGTCGGCCTGTGGCGACCGACAAGGAGCTCACAAAACGATACGCTGTCAGGTACATTTGCCAATTGAAACAAATGTATATACGCACTGCTTTGCAGCTGTGGCGCGATCCCACTTACACCATGTCAAAATTCTTTCTACATATCTTTGCTGGATTGTTTATCGGATTTTCGTTCTGGAATGCTGATTCTTCTATTATCGGTATGCAAAATGTTATGTTTGCTATATATCAGATTGTCATTATCTCTTTCCCGTTTATGAATCAAATCGAGTCTCGTGCTATTGCTTCACGAGAAGTATACGAAGTAAGAGAAAAAGAGAGTAACACCTATCATTGGTCTTTGCTTCCGCTGACCCAATTTATGGCCGAAGTACCTTACGTTATCGTCGGCGGTACCATCACTTACTGCTGTGCATACTTTTGTCTGAAGATCAATAACACTGCAGATATTGCTGGAGTGTTTTGGCTTCACTACTCTGTTCTTTTCCAAATTTTCTATCTCTCTTTTGGGTTGTGGATTATTTATTTCTCCCCTAATCTTCCAACGGCCCTCATATTCACTTCTGTTTTTGTTACGTTTGTTGTTTCATTCTGCGGTGTTTTCCAACCTGAATCTCTGATGCCCGGGTTCTGGACTTTTATGTGGAAAGTTTCCCCTTACACTTATTTCATTCAATCACTTCTTGGTATTGCTTTGCACAACAAACCGGTGATATGCACTTCAAAAGAACTCACACAAATTGTTCCCCCGTCCGGTATGACTTGTGGCGAGTATCTGGAATCTTTCCTGGAAGCTGCGATTGGTTACCTTGTGGACCCCAACGCTACTAATGTTTGCGAATACTGCTCTCTTTCAGTTGGAGATGAATACCTTGCTACCTTGGGTATTTATTTCAGCGACAGATGGCGTAATTTTGGTTTCTATTTTGCATACATTGGATTCAATCTCGTGGCAATGGTTGCTATGTTTTACTATTTTCGCATTAAAGGGGGAAATCCTATTAAATCGGTCATGGGGTTTGTTAGAAACCTGAAAGGTGGAAAGAATGCTGCCCACTGACGTTGGAGGCTACTCAAATTTCTCCGTATGCTTGTTTGCATGTAAATGTAATAAATATTGTATTTCTTGTGGGATTTTGATATTTGCCTATTATCTATCTTTCATCTATTGCCAGATAACTAAGAGTAAATTCTTCCATCCAATTTCCTAGGATTTAGACTACTGGAACGCGACACTGTTGTCCACAACGAGATTGAACTCCTATAGTTCTTTGAACGTATTGGGTTCTCAACCTGTCAACATGCTGTTCGGTAATACTTAGTGTTGATCTATCAACTTTCCATGTTATATGAGCAGCTTAAAAAACTACTGTATACGTCAAGAAAGCGCTTGGTAACGTCAGATATGTGCAAGATAGACTGCTGTCTTCTGAGAAACCATTTACTGACTACAAGATATCTATTCTTCTATAAACGGTATGTGAAAGTGCCTGCATGATTCTACAGAAGAGTTACCTGTTATATTAAGGTTAACAAAAACTTTATTGCAACTCAAACTTTATTGTCAGTAGTATGGGAACCTCGATAGTTAAAAGGATCGTTCGAAATACGGATTGGAACACTTACAAAACTCTCAAGACGTTTAAATTATAAAAGCTTTAAGAATTGCTTATTTATGCCAATTAATTTTCCTGTTTACTGTATGATAATCAAGGGAACACATACCTAATATCTTTCAGTATTCGTTTCGCTACGTACAATTCACTATTTTAAAGTTCAGTTTACTAAACGTTAAAAGGCGAATATAGAAGCTGGAGGTTATAAGTATAAGTATGGATACCGTATAAGAATACAGGACAACCTATCTTGAACCTTTAGTTCCATCTACAACAAAGTCATTACTAGTAAAGTGCATTGAACATCCCTGAACCGCTTTATAGGTTAGCTGTTTCTCCGCTAGGATATCTCAAGACCATTGCGACACCGAAATACTCATGGGTTCTAAAATGAAGAACCAACTGCTAATCTCCAGCTAGATAGATGATGCATCTTTCCTTTCCCAGTAGACAAAATATGTAGAAATATCCTCTGGAATACAAATTAATTAGCTCGTCTCTCAAAAAATATACCACACGTTCTCAACAGTTGAGGTGAAGCCTTACCCCACTACTACCTTTACTTCTTCAGCATCAACAACACACTCTGTAGAACTGGGCGTCGATTAATGATATGACTTCAAACTAAGCATAAAATTGTTCTTTGGTTTCAAGACACAAGAAATTCCGTGAACAACAACTGTAGGTGTAATAGTAGCAATAGATCTAGAAATATTTCGTCTCGAACATCGAGAACATATCCATCGAGCAATTGAAGGTTAGAAAGATTGAAAGAAAAACGGAAGCAGAGTCGAACAAAATCCAAACATAATATGAAGACTCTAGTAATTCTAAAAGAGATTGTAATCATAGAAGGAAATATCTTATAACACCACGAAGAGAGGGGAACATAAGATCGTACATCACGACAGATCCAGGGAGCATATATGTAACAAGTGAGGTTAAACTATGTATTTAGACTCAAGAAATTCTCGGCAAATAACCATTAATTGTGAAGATGAGATGCTCATACTACTAATGAAACAAGTGTGCCTGTTGGACGCTTGGAGAAGAACAAAGTGAAAAGAATCAAACAAGACATTGCATGGAGACGATCAGAGTTGAGAAGATCGAATATGCAATTATATGTTTCGGTGTGTTGTTATACCTATAATGGCCAGCTATTGACCGTAGGATTCTACAGTATCAAAATGTGCTTTCATCATCTCTACATAAAAGGCAGAATCGTTCCCATTCACAGGTAAGAGGCAACTATGCAAATATATGAGATACAATATAAATGGGGTTAATATCTAAGAACGGGAAACATGGAAATTATGGCATCCAGCTTGAAGAGCACACTATAGCTAAGACTAGAGTGGGATTCTCTTTTTCCTGCTCGATTTCTATTCACCTTCCAGCTTCAACTACTCTCCACCTCTGTTTCCCTGAATAATTCTACTATTGAATATCCCTATATACCATATTCTTTTTCCTCTATGGACTTATAAATTATGTATAATATATCTATGTAATATGTATTATATATCAATCCTTCCATCCTTCTATGCTTCTATCCTTCTATCCTTCCAATCCTTCCATCCTTCTATGCTTCTATCCTTCTATCCTTCTATCCTTCTATCCTTCCATCCTTCTATCCTTCTATCCTTCTATCCTTCCATCCTTCTATCCTTCTATCCTTCCATCCTTCCATCCTTCTACCCTCCTATCCTCCTATCCTCCCATCTTCCCTCTTATCCCCCCAGTTCACATCTCACTCCTGCTTCCGTCTCCCCTCCGCTACGCCCGCTTATCGCCACATCTTAAAATAGCACAGCACAGCCACTCAAAATACCAAATACACCGATAACCTCCGATCGTCGAACCCGTCACGCGGCTTAAGCGAATTCGCCGAACCTCGTAGAATACCCGGCACACATAAGGAGACGCGAAGTGCCCGTTCCGGGATCATCCCCGAGGACTCAACGTGTTTTAATCAACAAAATGATTAAAAACTGTTTCAGTTGATTTTTTCTATAGTTTAGAATATCCCAGTAGGAGGGAAATATACTGGTATCAGATATCCTACACGGAGAGAGCACAGCGCTGCGTGAAACTCAGCTGAAGATAGCAGATCAGTGAGGTACTATGAGTTACCAGCCAGTATGTGATAGTTTATACATGGTTTTTCGAGGTCCATCAGGCCTGTGAGATGAAAATAAGGAAACAAGACGGCTAACAGGCATCCAAGCCACCACAGGGATACGCGCAGCAAGTTTATGGGCCACCTCCGCCCGTGTACGGCGGATATCAGCCTGCATATCAGCCTGCTTACCAGCCATACCCAGTTCAACAAGTAAGTGAGAGGCGTAGACTGCAGTGGCGAGGTTAAATGCAGCAGAAGTTAGCAGAAGTTAGCAGAAGTTAGCAGAATTCAGCAGAATACACCGGAGGTGGACGCATCAGAGATACTAACTATCCCTAGCCAGTGATAGTACAGCAACAGCGTTCTACGGCTGATGATGTAGCAGACGGGTGCTGTATGGGAATGTGCGCGGGTCTGACGGCTTTATGTTGTATTGTACGTATCGACGAGGCGAATATATGGAAACGGACGAGTTTACTAACATCTGAAGGATCTTTGTTTGTATTAATCATCACGACGGAGTCTTCTGGATTACAGTGGACTATTCAGCAGTTCAAACGTGTGTTTTTAGAGGGAATTGGCAGTAATCGAAAGGCAGTATTCAGCTTTCGTGTAATTAATCTAAATAAAGAGAGTATTTATTGCCGGATATATAGTCGTAGGAGTAGCAAAAGTTCGCAGTTCCATAGCTTGAGCTGTATGAGTTGCCGTCTTCTGTAGCTCTTCTCGGTGGCCCTGTGAAACCCCCAGTCAGCCAAATGGGACAATCAGATCCTCATTTCTGCCACTGTACTCCATTATAAGGACCAGTTACTCTTGTTCTGCTACCTACAGCTCATTACAGCCGTTATCCGACCGTTGAACTCCCGGGCCGATCATCACCACGCCGAGACCCTTCACGTCTCCTCTCGTAATTACCTTCGCGTCTCTTCTCAACACTATCCTGACGTCTCCTCTCGCCCCAGGTTTTATTTTCCCAATGCGGTGTATCCGCGGCCCAAACCGTTAGATCCAAGATGGGCAATCCCGACGACTCCAGCTCGGCTCTCACGGGAGCCGGTGGGTATCGAGAACCCTTGAAAAGCCGAAGCGAACTCTTCAGTTTGGACTATCGTCGAAATCCCCCGAGGAATATCGTATTTCTCACATTATGTTCCATGAATAACGTGTTTTTATAACCATTAGTACGTGAAAAGCATACTCAGCACGACAATGAAGTTCACCCGTATCTTCTATAATGTATCCCGACGCTATTCAACGGTTCCGAGCTTGCCGTTAGAAGGAGTGAGAGTTATCGACATGAGCCGCGTGCTGGCTGGGCCATACTGCACGCAGCTGCTTGGAGATTTGGGGTAAGCATGCTTTCAGTACTGGGAACACGCGGGAGAGATATATTTATAGCAGAACTATGCCATAAATCTGAAATATCTGTAGGAATTGCTCAATTTAATGATCTAAAGAATTATACTCCCCTGTTACTCCTTTCCCTCCTTTTCCTCCTTTTCCTCTTTTTCTCTCTTTTTCTCTCCTTTTCCTCCTTTTCCTCTTTTTCTCTCTTTTTCTCTCTTTTTCCTCTTTTTCCTCCTCTTTCTCTCCTTCAGTTTCTACCGATAGTTCTCCTAATACAATTCCCCATATAATTACTAACCTTCTTCCCAGAGCTGAGATCATCAAAATTGAACACCCGAAAAGAGGAGACGATACCCGGGCCTGGGGCCCCCCATTTGCCAAGAACAACAAGAATCCCGACTCCCCAGGCGAAAGCGCATACTACCTGTCTGTAAACCGGAATAAGAAGTCTATCGGTATCGATTTTCAGAAGAAAGAAGGCCAGTCGCTGCTGAAACAGCTCATATCTTCCGCTGACGTCCTGGTAGAAAACTACCTCCCTGGTTCCCTAGCGAAATACGGTCTCAGCTACCAGCAGCTGCTGGAAGATCCGGAATTAGCGGAAGCGGACCGAGCAGCGGGCCGTGAAGGGTCCGCTGATCGGCTCATATACGCCAGTATCACAGGTTACGGCCAGACTGGGCCCCTGCGGAACAGGCCAGGGTATGACGTGATGGTGGAGGCTGAAATGGGGTTAATGCACATTACAGGGCCGAAAGGTGGTGAACCGGTGAAAGTAGGAGTTGCAGTGACTGATTTGACAACGGGGCTGTACGCTTGTAATTCCATTTTAGCTGCTTTGCTGTTTCGGAACAAAACAGGCAAGGGAACCTATTTAGACGTTTCGCTCTCTGATTGTCAGACTGCCACTCTCGCAAATATCGGGTCTTCCGTGCTGATATCCGGGAAACCGGATGCCGGACGTATGGGGACGGAACATCCGTCTATCGTGCCGTATCAGGCGTTTCAAACCAAGCCTGCCGTGGATTCCGATGGAAACGAGAAACCACAGAGTATTATGGTCGGGGCAGCAAACGATAAGCTGTTTAGAAGTCTGTGCGATTTACTAGGGAAGCCTGAGTGGAAAAGTGATTCAAAATACCTAACAAATATGCAGAGAGTTGCTAATCGTAAGGAATTAGTGCAAGAAATTCAGAATATCATGAGTACTCGTACTCTACCGGAATGGCTGGCCGAATTCGAGCAACGTGATATCCCTTTTGCTGCTATAAACGATATCCAGGCTACTATGAATCATCCGCAGACTCTGGCGCGCAATATGGTAGTAGAAAAGCATCATCCGGCCTGTGGACCTATAAAGATGATTAATACACCTGTGAAGGCGTCGAGGTACTCCCCGGGGATCCGCAGTGTTCCTCCTTTGCTGAATGAGCATAGTGACGAAGTACTGGCGGGGCTGGGCTTCTCTGAAGATAAAATAGCAGAATTGAAAGAAAAGGGTGTCGTAGGATAGCCTATAAGTACATATAGACGCATAAAATACAGTATTTCTGCATTACAAGGAGTTATATTGGCGTAAATATGTAATTTATTACAGGCAAGTATGGAAAAATAGAGTAATCAGTGGAGTTTAATGATGTAAAAAAGGAGTTGACTATTCTAAAGGTTTCATTCACTATGGGGGATGTATTTAAAGATTAAAACATTAGAACCAGGGGCCTATTAACCACCCTTAAGGAAGCAGAAACTCCTTAGGGACTCAGAAAACGGTAAATTCATCTCCATTACAGGGAATTCTAAGGAATATCCAGTTACCCAATCGATCATCCACCCCATTGAAATCTCAGTTTTGCCATCAAATGCTTAAAACTCCTCCAGAAAACCGTCAGGAGCACTGCTTAGCGGCCTTCTGGATCAAACGAGCCATGGAACAACCAGCAGAAGCCAGCCCTGTGAGTATTTGTACATATGGAGAGGTTCTAAGTTCCCACACATCGATAGCTGTGATTTGTTTGTTAGTATTTCCATTATAAAGACTGTCAGCTCACATAGAATAAACTCCTCAATTCCTACTCCAACTGCAACTCCAATTATCACATACTGCAGAATACTAAATCATTAGCACTTTTCAGCGCATCAACGCCGAGCCACCGCAATTCCCGCTTCTTCTCCTCTAACAACTGCGCCACCTTTTGAACCGCAGCATCGTCAAACTCCCCCCGCGCCGAATTCCCGTCTAAATAGCAAGCTGAGCCCCCCGAGTCCGCCAAATCCAGCGAATCCGACCTCAAAGACGCCACACTCAGCCCAGGAGACGCTAAACTACTGGATTTCTCACTCAGCAGCTGTCCAGAAGCTTCTACGGCTAATTTCCTACTCCTTTTCATAGCAACCAAAGCCTTACGCAGATTCTCCTCCTCCCTAAGCAGCCCTTTCGCTGTGCCAGACAGTTTATAGAATTTCACCACAATCTGTGCTAACCACCACCTGTTTACGAAATCTTCTACCCATTTAGCAAACTGCTGGTTTTTTACAATCCGCAGCCTATATAAAAGATACACGTCTTCCCAGAAGGAGGCGTTGTAGTTTATGATTTGGGACAGTACGTATTCGTCCCATAGTAATTTTACAGCTATTGTCGTCTTCAAAACGGCCCGAGAAACCACCGAGCCGTTTTCCGTTCGGGATTTCGCTCGGGATTTCGCTCGGGATTCCACTCGGGATTCCGACTTCCGGCTCGGCTTCTCGGAGTACACGCTATTCGCTTTGCCGTCGCCCGAAACACCCAAATCCGTACTATTCGTAACCACAATCGGGCCGACAACTCCGTCTCGGCCTGCCGGCTCGGCTTCTGCTTCCGCTTCCGCTTCCGCTTCCTGCAGCTCGGAAAATCGCCGGAAAAGGTACGCAGAAAGCTCCTTGCCAATGGTGAAATGCTCACCAAACGTCAGCAGTTTGCGGAACGTTGAAAGAATACTTATCATACCAGAGCAGTGCTCAATGGCCTGGGAACCCACAGAATAGCAGGCAATCTTGAAATAAACAACCAGATAATTGCGCACAGCAGGCAGCAGGACGTTCCAATGCTGCAGTTTCCTGTTCAGCCCTTTCACCAGCGATTTATCCTCTCCAGCCAGGAGTTCATACATAAACTGAGACGTCCGCACATTCTGTTTATGCTGTAAAGCCGGTTCGGCAGCGGCCTGGACTCCGAGGGATATTTGGACAATCAGTTTCCCGAGATACTGGACGATTTTCGCTATTTTATCTTTGCCGGAAATGTCATTGAGGAGATAAATGATTATGTCTAGGTTTTTATTCTCCACAGCCATTGTGGGAAAGTAGTGGGAAAGTAGTGGGAAATGAGATATTACTGGCTCCCAGGCATAACCAAATACTACTAAGATACTACTAGAATACTACTAGAATACTACTGGAATGCCTGCTGAAGCTCCAGTAGGATTCTCGGAGCTGTGGGTAGAATTACAGCCTACGATTCCTCGGGATTCCCTAATATTCAGGGTATCCAGCCTTTCCTATCAGCTTTCCCTGTATTCCCCGCGCGGAAAACTCAAACAGTATATTCCGTATAATCCTACAGTGAATCCTACGGCATTTTATTAGTTATATACGCGGTTTATGGCTTGAATTTCTACTATAAAACCAGTTATTCACCTGAATATGTGAATATTCACTATCGTTAACCTCCTCGGAGAATACGAATAAACTCGGTCCGTTTCGGGGATCGGTGATAGGAAATATCGGAGACGATGAGCGGAGAGTCGGCGGGCAAAACGGAGATGATAGGGTTATTCTGCCGAAAAACGTGGGGGTGCCGAGGAACCCCTAGGGGAACCCCTCGAAAGAACCCCCACACTTTCAGTAGCGGAAGAGCCGATGAAGTGGAATTTCGGGATCGGAGTTTTATATATTCGGCTGTGGGGGGATAGTATGTTGATATTAGTGGTGAAATCCGGAGATTAGTTGGGCTTATAGTCTCCTGTTTGCGCGGAAATGATAGTCTTCTCTTTCGGGGAGTTCATCGTTTATCTCTACAGGGTGCTGGATTCGGGATTCGGATAGGAATGCCGTTAGAGATGCCGAATAATTGAAGGGGAGGTTTGAATGGTAGAAATAAGAGAGAATGTCAGGTTAGAGCGCTGTTTTAGCCGTAAGGGGAATGCGAAAAGTGTAGGGATTGCGTAGCCGTTGAGTAGTTTTCAGGGTAGTTGTAGGAGAATAGGAATATATGATAGAGAGAGAGAGAGAGAGAGTAGTAGGAGAATGATAGAATGATAGAGAAAGAGGTAGATAGAGTAGTAGAATAATAGAATAATAGAATAATAGAATAATAGAATAATAGAGTAATAGAATAATAGAATAATAGAATAATAGAGTAATAGAATAATAGAATAATAGAATGGTTGAAAGATATAAAAGATGATCTGGATTGTATGGTTAAGACATAAAATAGTAAATTGGTATAGTAGAATTATTTTTATATAATATTAATCATTATATATCTATATCTTCTATTCTATTATACTATAGATGATATAGACAGAAGAGATTACTCTACTGAAGACACATAGCTAATGTATTCTATTGTTATTAATACTATTGTAAATATGAATTATATGAATTATATACAGGGGGTAGTTGAAAATAAAATATATACAATTAGTTGGCTGTCGATTTCTGGAAAATAGGGTAGACATATCGGCAAATACGGTTTCCACCAGAATATCCTGAGATGCAATGGCAGATGGCTCTTAAAAGTACCCAGAATTACTCAGAATTAAGCAGAGTTACTCAGAATTAACCAGAGTTAACCAGAGTTAACCATAGTTTATCAAAACTACCATCAATTACCCAGATTTAGTCTCCTATCATTCAAACAGCTTCTGCGCCTGACTTGCGATCAGTAGAACCTAAAATCTCAGCTTCGATTTCAATCACAGTCTCAGCGTCCACTGCATTTGGTTCCTTCCCAGCATATTCAGCGGAATTACCTGTCAAACCCTCAGAAACCTCCGAAACCTCCGAAACCCCAGAATCCTCAGATACCCCATAAACCCCCGAATCCTCCTTCCCAGCCACTGCAACCCCAGAATCCAGTAACCGCGAAAGAAACAAAGCCATGGCTACACTGACATTCAGAGAATCCACTACAGGCTGATCCCTGCTGTGTTTCGGGCCCGAAATCCCACTGCGAAGAGTAGAAAACACATTACACTTCTTCTTCAACGATTCTCTCAGCCCTGTGCCCTCAGATCCCAGCACTAAGAGGCAGGGACCTTGCTGTAGAAGTCTGTAAAGCTCGTTGGCCTCACAAAACTGCTCAGAGACTTCCGTCTCGGGTGTTTCTACTATACTTTCCTCCTCCATTTCACGCTTTTTCCGCTGAATGTACCGGGAAACCCTGCCAGCTTCCTGTGGTGACACGGTAGCAATGATATTCCATCCATTGGCCCTGGCAGTATCAAAGAACTTCAAAGGCTTGTACGTAGAATATATAGGGAGAAGCTCCATAGCCCCGGAAGACGTTTTCGACACTACAGGACTCAGCCGGGCGCAGTTCTTCTCAGACATACATACAAAATCAGCTCCTAGAAAGTACGCTGAACGCATTACGGCTCCTACGTTATGTGGATCTGTTATTTCATCCATAAATACGCCTACAGGGTATAATCCAGTACCTTTTCTAGCTACTCTGTGCTCTGTAGTCTCCTGAACACCCAAATCCTCAGTGGTGACTTCATATGTACTCGTTTCCCGGTCACAATGACCCAGAGAAGCCAGCACTGTCGGCTCTAAATGACCCGCTTCCAAGACTAAACCATTGTGAACGGCACTCCCAGTCATCAAATTCAACTCGTGCCGGTTCTTCGCCGCAACAACGCGCACGTTCCGCTCCCGAGCCAGAGATATTATCTCGGCATCTCGGTCTTCCGGGTTGAACACGTGGAGCCGAGTAATAGACCTTCTTTTACCCGCTTTCAGTGCTGCCAGCACGGGACTCGTACCGTATATGTAATCGACCAGCGGGTTGAGAATCCGCGGCGGGTTCGGCTTGCGGTGCTGCGACGCGCGGCGCGGAAAGCTCGGCTCGTCGGAAGAAGAATCGTACCGAGAATTCCGCTGCATTTGCTCTTCGGAAACACCGATTTCGGCTTCTTCGGAGCCGCTAGGAGGAGCCGGCTGTCTCCGCTGTTCCCGCCGTTCCCGCGCCTCTTCCACTGCCTGTTTCCGCTTCTTCTGGGCCGCGTGGATGTAGTTGAACTTCCGGAAATAGTCGTCTTTACTCATTCCAGCCCTTTCCCAGGCTTTCTGTCTCTTATGGGGCAGGAAAGTCTTGTCAAATCGCACATTCCGAGGACGGCCGTCGTCGCGGGATTTGGATTTCAGCCCAGGGTTCAGGGAAGTCGGGTCAAAAGCCGGTCGCGGGGTTCCTTTCGGCTCGGATTTCGCTTTAGTAGTGGAAATGGCAGTGAAAGTTCGACGGCAGTGCCTGGCCAGCCAAGGACGGGCCTGCGGGCCGGTTATCTTCTCTTTGAGGAGTGCAAACATGTTTCTTGTGGGTTATGGGACGCAGGAGGAAACGCGGGGCCCATTAATATCCAATAAAAGGGTGGAAAGGCTTTTATTTCCTCGTATTTCCTGCTGTTCACATGCTGTTTGAACGAACTTCACTTTACAAATATTTTTGGGTACCATCGCGTCTCATTTAGGGGTTTGGTGATTACGTGAACAGAAAATGAGAGGAATTATAGATAGCGTCATCGGAAAAAAATTTCGGCGTGCGGCGCATATCAGGGACGCCGGTAATGTGCCGTTTTCGAAATTTCATGTCAGACAAAAATCCTGACATGACGACCTTAGGTTGCAACCGGATTTAGGGTTTCTTTAAGTCTATTAGTCTTCCGTTTCCTAGCCGATAAGATAACAACGTTAATCAGAATAGCTTATCAGCACCAGTGGATAGTTGATACAAAGTACAAGAGGTTTCCTGTAGCTGCTAAAATCGACTGAGCTATACTTCTAGGCTCGAAAATTGTTTTCGGGTTATGGGGACAGCAGCTATTGATACTGTAAGACAGCAGCAGCCTAAAAGAACTCTTCACATACAAGGAACTTTATACCAAACTAGTGAAAATTTCTACACTGACTTGCCGGTTCTGGTAATAGAAATCGCTCGGAAGCTGTAAAACAAACTCTGACATTCTAATAAACCGTATTTAAGGTTAGACATCGGGAAACGCCGATATCATCTCGTGTGAGCCGCACCTTGCTGCTGGCAACGGGAAGAAGTCCGGCAACTGAAGCATTATTCAGCTCGATTGATCAACCCTCAGGGACTCAAACCGTTGAACTATCTAATTCCAGACTACTGTAATTGTTCATCCATCTGCTTCCACACTTCTCCACCAATTTCTTGCTTGATTCCCGCCCAGAGCACTGATCAGAAACCCATGCACTGCAGACGCATATTCCGGAACTCCGATTCGACATCTGACGACGTACTAGTACTCCCGTCCGCTCTTTGAGCGCAAACTACCTCAAAATATAGACCTTTATACAGCTAAAACACATCTTTTTCTCATAAACACTACTATTTTCCATCATTACCCCCGGCTCCCACCGTCTTCCCCTCCGAAACGTCCCGTTCGCACTCCGTAGGCACTGCGACCTCGGCGATCTCCTCCTCAGTTAGGAAATAGCCGTTTTCGGACTTTTGTCATGACACAACTTTAAACGCACTCATAAGAACATCGATCGGGTCCTCACATTTTCCTACCTAACAGCTCCCAGTTCTTGTTTTACGCTCTTTCTGATCCAATTTTTCAGTCAATTATCCCACGGTGGTTCTCTGGCATCTCCCTGTAGCTGAAAGCTCATGTTCCTGCCGATCCCGAGACCCGATCCAGTAGATTCCCCGTACATTACAGCAGCTATCTCACCGAATTTGCTCTCTTATTACTATTTTTCTCTCTCAAGCATCCTTCCCCTGTGACCTGAACAAATAAAACTTATCCATACGGCAGGAGGCCCGCGAAACTCTCCGCACTACCCTCTAGTCATTTGCATTACACAACAATCCACTCCAATCCCATACGATCCAACCCGCTTTCACCATGTCTCGCGCTATCGCCTCGAACAAAGTCCTTATAGACGGAGAACTCATCCCGGCTACAGTCATCTTCTCATCTCGATCCGGGCTTATCGTCCATATCGAGAAGAAAGTCCTGGAAAAGGACGACCCGCTGCTCGCTAGATACGGCGTAGAGGGCAAAGGATTCAGAAATATGGGCGATTTAGTGATTCTCCCCGGCTTAGTAGACGCCCATGTGCATCTCAATGAACCAGGAAGAACAGATTGGGAAGGTTTCGAAACAGGAACGAAAGCTGCAGCCGCCGGCGGCGTCACCACTGTTATCGACATGCCGCTGAACGCAATTCCCCCTACTACAACTGTTAAAAACCTCAATATCAAAATCAACGCTTCTCTTGGCAAATGCTGGACCGACGTCGGGTTCTGGGGTGGTTTAATCCCGGATAATTTGGACGATCTTATCCCGCTGATCGAAGCTGGCGTTCGCGGATTCAAGGGGTTCCTTATAGACTCCGGTGTGGACGAATTCCCCTGCGTAGGCCCCAGCGATGTGAAGAAAGCCCTGGCCAAACTGGAGGAGAAACCATCGCTTCTGATGTTCCACGCAGAAATGCAGCCGCTGCACCTGAAAGTGCCTATCGTCGACGAGAACAAATGGCCCAAGGGTTCTGGCGAGCGCTGCGATTCCCACAGTATAGCTGAGGATCACGCTTCCGCTATCAGAGACAAGCTGGAGCAGTTAGTGATAGAAAAAGAGGAAACTGGGCTGCATAACAACGATAATGTGGAAATTCTGTCGGAAAAACACCCTCGGGGCATCAAAGATCAGAAACTGCGCACGTGGGTAGAAGACGAAGCCGGAGATGTCATTTCCCGTAAACCCAGCGTATCGCTTATGGACGAAATCGACCCTACAGCATACAAATCGTTCCTGGAATCGCGGCCTGACGTCTTTGAAACGACGGCTATCAACGAAATCATCGGCCTGTTGGCCAAGCATCCGTCTGTAAATGTACATATCGTTCATCTGGCTACTCACCAGGCTCTCCCGGCGATTATCGATGCGAAAAACAGAGGACTGAAGCTCACAGCAGAGACGTGTTTCCACTATATTTCTCTGTATGCTGAGGAGATTCCTAAGAAGGCGACGTTCTTCAAATGCTGCCCGCCGATTAGAGAGAAGAAGAACAGAGATTTGCTATGGAAAGCTATTCTAGACGGAGTTATCACTACTGTAGTATCTGATCATTCACCATGCACTCCGCAGTTGAAGAGCCTGGGAGTTGGCGACTTCTTCAGTGCCTGGGGAGGAATCTGCTCAGTGGGGCTTGGATTGTCTATTCTATATACTGAATCGTTGAATCAGCAGCAGGAAAACCCCGAATACCCTGCACTGACGCTTCCGCGCATTTCTCAACTCACATCTTACAACACAGCCAAACAGGTAGGATTAGCAGACAAGAAAGGGTCGATTGAAGTGGGCAAACATGCTGATTTCTGCATTTTTGATCCAAATATGGATTTCCTCGTCGAGGATGCTAAAACATACTTTAAAAACAAACTCACACCTTACAATAACATGAAGCTGAAGGGAAGAGTCGTCGAGACGATCCTGAGAGGTCACGGCATTTATGTTTACGGCGCTGGTCATTCCAAGCTGGCTATGGGCAATCTGCTGCTGGAGCCAAGAACTGATTTGTAGATCAGAAAGCTGGAATGGCTGTTATAGGCAGTACAGTATTTAGACTAGCATTCAATGGGATATGATATCGATATCAGGAGATGTAGGAGTTGTAGTTAAGACTGGCTGTTCTCTGGGGTGATTATTTTGTACTGGTTGTTAGAATAAGTGAGTCTAACAGGTGTAGACAGGTGTGAAAAAGGTGTAGAACAGGTGTATAACAGCTGCTGAGTAAGGAAAGCAGAACTGAATTGTTTGAGGTAGCTGAACAGCTGTTTCCGTTGCTTCTGCTGTTAATCTTTGGATACTCCACTATAAATACGGAAACAGTTGCTCCATTTTCAATTTTTCACTTCATTTTCCTCTTCCATTTTCCTTTTCCTCTCCCATTTTCTCTTCCATTTCCTCTTCCATTCTTCCTTCTAATTACTCTAAAACTACAGTGAAATTGTTCATCCCTTTAGACTCCTCCTTAGAAAACAGTTCCTTCTTCTTGAATACCCGCTCCACCATATACCTCCTACCTTTCCAGCGCCATAGCCAGTACGCCAGCTTATTGGACTTCTTGCTTGAAAGCATTTCATAGCCAAGAGACTCCATAATCTCGGTCAATCTACGTTCATTAAAATACCGCGAATTTTCTACACAGGGCAGCGGCAGCACCAGGAAAAGACTCGGAAACACCCCAGTGACAGCGCTATGGCCCGCAAAAGTTTCAGCCAGCGACTGCGGCTCCCGCAGGAACCGCGTAGTGCGTTTTAGCATTTCTCCTCGTCCCGCTGCTGTTGGAACAAAATTCAACACTAACGAGCACGAAATCATATCAAACCTTCCCCTGTAAGCCGTGGTGATCGGCTGCGTGTTATCTACGACATCGGAGACCGGAATAGGCCGCTCCATGAAATCCTGTTGTAAGATTTCCTTCTCCTGTGAGTGAAGATCAATTCTACATACTGAGAATATATGAGACTGAGATAGGGCATTCGAGCTGGAAAGACAGCCAATTTCCAGTGCCAGAATGAACTTTCTATCCTTCCGACCGCTCCCAAGGGATTCCTTCAGCTTCGGAACGTCCAGCCATTGCAATAAAATCTTAGAAGAGTCTCCGCCTCGGGTACTAGCTTGGCCCTGAATAGAAGCTGCCTGGTACACCTCAAGGCCACCCATACGTGTGATTTCTGTTTCGATCTCCACCAGGGCAGTGATATCAGCTTTCGAAGCTTCATCTAGAGCTTCTGGCAGGTCCATTTGCTCCTTAGTAGAGTGTGAAAGCTTCTCTATCAGTTTCCCTATATCTTTCTCATTCTTAACACCAAGAACCTCCTTTGCAGCCTGCCGGGACAGAAATCTGGCTTGCAGTTGTGATTTTTCCTTCAATAGTACATGAAACCTGCGTATGAGCTTCCTGGTATTTTGAGCTTTCAGCGCTTTAGGACTTTTCTTCAACCCGTTGCTCCGAGCGACTATTGATTTGTTCCGTAGCGAGCCAGGGAGGCCCAATGGGCTCGTCCGCCGCTTGCTTTTCGCCATTGGCGGCACACCAAGAAAGTTACACCTGCTAATACTCAATCAGCACTATTATAAAGCCCTTAAGTACCTTGAAATATACGTTATTCACTGTTATATTCGCCTGCTCCGTCATCACACAGCATTTCAACCCAGGGCCTCCACATCGCAACTCATCTTGAATATGTGAAATACCTTTGAATATCACGTCATCATTATTTACCTCCCATTTTCTGATTACCTCATACATATATCTCATCCGAACGGTCCCGAGGCCGGTGAAAAATAGGATATAAGAATATATGATTGATAATACAATAAGAAGAGTATTTTCCGTCTACCAGCCTTCTTTCAACAGAAAACGAAGCAGCAGACGAGTAAAACACCTCCTAATAATATCCTACGGCTACCTGCCTACACAGTATTCAAATATGGTACGTGAAAGAAGCGAAATTGGACCCTCAGACAGCTTTTACTAACATATCATCAGGCTGACAGACTGAGAGCTCAACAGGAGTTTGAACAACTGCAAAATCGGTATATCGGCGTGGGCCACAGCGACACGACGTTTAAAGAGTGGCAGATAAACGTGCATAGAGACACATACGCATCTATCGTGGGCCACGAGCCGATTCTGGAGCAAATGTCGGTAGCACTGGGCAAGCCGAAGACTTTGGTACGGATGGCAATGATTGATCGGATGGTTGATCCGCTGCGGAGCGAGAATGGGGAGAAATAAACGGCGAAACAGGCGAGTCTTGGAGTCCTGTATTTTGCAGTGAACTGTGAACAGAAGGTGCAGTGGAATATGGAAAGTTGTAATGATATATGCAAGCTGTGTCATAGAGATGACGATTCCGAGCCTTCAGAGGCGTTTCCCGTTGCTTTCCCGTAGAGCTCGCGTCTTCTGGTCAGGGTACTATCATGATAATCTATGGAGAATGTATTTGTAGCTGAGGGTCGAAGGATAAGCTGGATAGTAGTGTGATTTTCAGAGATATTACGCTCAATTGGGTTGAGTCAGGTTAAATCAGGTTAAATCCGATTCGATGGGTTATTTGCTTGTATTTCCCACGTATTTCCCCCACATTCCGTGCTAATGATAGCAGGAGACAACGTACGGCACGAAAGCAGAGTTGTGAGGTCTCTTAGAATTAGAAAAACTCAGCTTTATTGATTTGATAGCTGTTCTGAATATATTCAGAACGTGATTTCTCTGCTTATTGAATGAGGTTTCCTATAGGTTTCTCACAACTTTCTCATGGGTTCCAGGTTTGAAATTCTAAACCCTCCATCACAGTAGAATTAGAGGTTCTCTCTGTTCCGAAAACAGGATGTAAAGTAATTTTCTATAGTAATTTTCTATCTGAAAATTATTGGCTGGGGGATCCTTGATATTTGCACAGCTGTCAAACCAGTCAAGTCGGTTCTTTTTAGTTGTCAGGATTGCCCTGTTTATTAGTTCGTTCTTTCCTTTACTGCCTGCCCTTAATGAACTCATTAATTGCTTGGATTAGTAACTTCTATTGATCTCCTGGATATCTCATAAGTAATATTATTATATACGATCGATCACTGAATTCTCTAATCACTGCAGTCCTCTGTCTTATATTCGAGGAGAATTGATCAAATAGCAAATGATAATTCATAGTAAATCTCAACCTCAACTACAACTACGACTACGTATAAACCTACAACATAGACAACAACTAATTATTAAATTTTCCGATACAAAGTATACAGAAATTACCGGCTACCACGCCAACCTTAGTGAGCAGCTTTCTTGCCACCTTTCAACTTTCCAACAAGCCCAATGACCGATTTAATTGGATTGCCTCCTTTAATACGGAAATAGTAAAACATAGCAACCATTGCCGCAATATTAAATCCAAGGTAGACAAAATAAAACCCGAAATTACGCCATCTGTTACTGAAATAAATACCCAAAGTCGCCAAGTATTCATCACCAACTGACAAAGAGCAATATTCGCAAACCTGAGTAGCATCAGGGTCCACAATATAACCAGTAGCAGCTTCAATAAAAGGTGTCAAATACTCTCCACAAGTCATACCCGACGGGGGAACAATTTGTGTTAATTCTTTAGCAGTGCAAATCACTTTCTTGTTGTGCAAAGCTGTACCCAAAAGCGACTGGATAAAGTAAGTATACGGAGAAACTTTCCACATAAACGTCCAGAACCCAGGCATCAGAGATTCAGGTTGGAAAACACCGCAGAATGATACTGCAAATGTACCAAGCACGGAAGTGAAGATAGCTGCCGATGGTAAATTAGGAGAGAAATAGATAATCCACAACCCAAAAGTAAGGTAGAAAAGTTGAAACATAATACCATAATGCAGCCAAAATACTCCAGCAATAGTAGCAGAATTGTTAATCTTCAAACAAAAGTACGCACAGCAGTAAGTTATGGTACCACCGACAACAACGTAGGGAACTTCAGCCATAACCTGCGTCAGAGGAAGCAAAGACCAATGGTAAGTGTTACTTTCTTTTTCTCTTACTTCGTATACTTCTCTTGAAGCGATAGCACGAGACTGAATCTGATTCATCAACGGGAAGGAGATAACAACAATCAAAAACACAGCAAACATAACATTTTGCATACCAATGATTGAAGAATCAGCTTTCCAGAACGAGAAACCGATAAACAATCCAGCAAAGATGTGTAGAACAAACTTAGCCATGGTGTAAGTAGGATCACGCCAAAGCTGCAGCGCAGTTCGCACGTAAACCTGCCGCAATTGATGGAAATACCCAACCGCATACCGTTCTGTGAGCTCCTTATTGGCTTCAACAGGTCTGCTGGCCAGCTCAGCGTTCAAAGCAGTCACTTCAGCGGTAACTTTAGAGTACTCGTCACTGCTGCGCCACACTTCAGACCAGTCTTGATCTGTAGATGCTGTGGCACCAGCTCCGATAGCCTCCAGGATATATTCAGCCGGGTTCTCGCTATCCAAGCACTTTCTGGCCCCGTGAGACTCAAAGTAGTCCAATAAAGTCCTAGCATTTGGCCCGATATCACCGAAATACACAGTCTGACCTCCTTTTTTCAACAGCAGCAGTCTGTCAAACTGTTGAAACAACGTGGCTGAAGGCTGATGAATTGTGCACAGAATTGCCTGACCTGCTGCAGCCAATTTCCGTAAAAACAACACAATTGACCAGGCAGACTGCGAATCCAAACCGGAAGTCGGCTCATCCAGAAACAGCAGCAGGGATGGCTTTGCCACAAGTTCTACACAGATAGACAGCTTCTTTTTCTGTTCTACGTTCAGTCCAGCACCAGATTCTCCTACGATAGCATCGGCATACGAATCCATACCCAGCAAATGCATCATCTGATCACAGTAAGCAATCTTTTCAGCATCTGGGACGGTATCAGGACGTCGTAGTCTTGCAGCAAAGTACAAAGACTCCCGAACTGTCAATTCCGAAACGTGCAAATCCTGCTGTTGAACATAACCAGTACGACGCTGGAATGATGCATCAACAGGGCGCCCATTCACCAGCATATCACCAGTAATGACACCGAAATGAATACGCTGAGACAGCACGTTCAGCAACGTCGTTTTACCTGCTCCTGATTCACCCATTAAGGCAGTCAGAGTTCCAGGCTTGACAAACCCTTGCACATCGTCCAATAATTTACGTGTTGACCCAGCAAGAGGGATAACGTAGTCTACATGTTGCCAGGAGAAGATATCCTTTGATCTCAGGTCTACAGCAGCTTCCGTTGAAGGTTTTTCGCTGTCTGAGCTGCCACTGCTGGCTTCAGAGTCTGTGGAGTCACTGGTAGCTGCCTTTTGAGAGCCAGAACTCTTGAAAATCAGTTTGTCACCTTGTGCAGCTTCGGGATGATAGAATTCTGCTCCCATGGCAATGAGGAATTCAAAGAATACCCAGAACCCAATCAAAATACCGAAATTTCTCCACACGTGAGAATACTTATACTCGTAACTCAGCTCTACAAATCGATCACCGGAAACCCAATCCTGTCCAGCTACGGCTCCTACGACGGCACAGGCTCGGTTGTCCAAAGGCAGGCTATCATATGCGCCACCCCGCGGTACTAATGAAGAATCCGCGCAAGGAATACGCTGTCCATGGAATTCTGAAGCCATTAGGGCTTCAAACCCGTAGAAAGCAACGTCCAACCACGAGATCCAACTGAACCAAGGGTGCATAGAAGGTCTGTTGATCATAAACCCTGTATAAACAATCAAAGCCATAACCAGCACACCTGCTATAGCGTTAGCAGGGGCGATACCCGAGGAATAAGTCGCACAAACTTGAAACATTCCTGAACAGCCCAAAGTTACAAGGTAAATAAACAGCAAATACATAAAGAAAGCTCCCGCTTCACGCTTCAAATCGGTCATGAAATACACCAGCAAACCAAATACGATAATTGACAGAGCCTTCACAGGTACATTTGTAAAGATATCTGACAATGGCTGAGCCGCTGGATGATAGAACGAATACGAAGCTTGCTTCCTAATAATAGGCCGTTGATCAAACGAGTTCGACACTTCAGCCAACGTCGACAAAGCAAAATAGATAATACCAAAGAAAATAACACCACCACGAGAGAAATTACCTGCAGTAGTCGTAGGAATACTGTAAAACAAAGATCCAACTACCAATCCTTGAATCACAGACCCTGCAATTTCTGCTATAGTGAACGCTATATCACCATGAATCCGTTGAAACCCACGTCGCACCAGCAGCTGCAGCTGAGTGAGAAAAGTCGTTGTATAGCGGGATGCGCTTCGCTGGCCTTTCATCTTCTCCTGATCCCACGATTCGTCGAAATGCCGCATCGTCTCCTCAGCGGAAACATTAGCATTGTACTCATCGATTTCTTTCAGCAGTGCTGCACGTTCAGGAGAGTTTTCCCAAATAGTTACAAACTCCTCTACAGTCTGCGGTACGCGAGATTCCCAGCCGGGTTTCGGCCGACGGCCCAATTCGTCTGTTACAGCTGTGAGGAACTCTGCAGTTGTCTGACGCGGGATCGGCTCAAACCCAAGCCGCTCGAAATACGCGCGAGCTTCCGTGACAGGCCCGAAATAAATCTGTCGGCCAGAGTACAAAACTGTTACTTTATCAAACGTTTCGTAGATGTTTTCACCTGCTTGATAAATAGTAATAAAAGCTACGTTTCCTAACAAATTTGTGGCTGCACGGATAGCCTGTGTGTACTCTAACGCTGTAGATGCGTCCAATCCACGAGTCGCGTTATCCCAGCAGTAAACTTGTGCTCTGGCAGCGAGAGCTTCGGCAATTGATACTCGCTTCCGCTCACCACCAGACACACCACGGACAAAATCATTGCCTACTTTGGTATTATAAGTGTGGCGCAGTCCAAAAGTTGTAGCCAAAATGTCACGCAAAGCGCAGATATACTGTTCACGGGTTACTTTCCTAGTTCTTACACGAGGAGTTTTACAAGCAATAGCAAAGCGCAAAGTCTGATCTACTGTGAGATGCGGGAGATGAATATCAAGCTCAGGGTTGTAAATAACGTCATTCTTGTACCTCTTAAGCATAGTGTCCTGTGGGATGTTGTTGAAACGAATATCTCCAGCCGTACCCTTTAAAGCCTGTGTTTCACCAGCTAAAGTACGGAGAAAAGTCGAGCAACCAGCGCCCGGCCGGCCCAGCACCAGAATCATCTCACCAGGCTTCCCGATTCCATCAACGCCCGTAATAAGTTTCCGCAACGGAGGTTTTTTGGAAAGCAGAATCTTCGGGAAAGTTACAATACTCTGCAAAACTGTTCCCACAGTGTCCATACGAGAAGAAGCAATATCCAAGCCGAAAGCCGTCATATCTCGGAACGTGACACCGGTAGAACGGATACGAATGCCCTCATCTTGATAATCAGAGACGATCGTTTCAAGAACTCTTCGCAGGTCAAAATCTTCCGGGTCGAGCTGAATAGGTCCGTCACGGACTCGGTGAGTAGACAAGGTACGAGCCAGCGAGGCGTACCGGTCGAGAACGTCAGTTTCTGTTACAATACGGGCGAGTTCATCCTGATCATCGGCAATTTCTTCTTGAGTTTTAGTACGAGAAAGGGTTGAAGCATTGGTTTTAATACGTGAGAGGTCGTCTTCCGTGTCGAGGCCACCGAAATTGTGCACCGACTCCGACGAGTGAGTGGAGACGGCTGAGGAAGCCATTGAGGCGCGCGAGAGAACAATTCACTGGGGGTTTCGCTCACTGAGTGGTATTACAGAGACGTGAGAGTTGATTTAACCAGTTATTAGATATTCCGATGCATTGAATTGACAGACAATTGACGGTAATTGAGTGAAAGGATTCTATATATGTTTGTAAAACTATGACCTCGTGTTTGTAGACAATTAGTAAAGTAAAGTTTGGGTGACAATAAGGTTTATACGCGGTAAGCTTCTTAGACAGCGCCAGTACACTGGGTATACGGACGATGTAACCCGAATCCGGTTCAGCCTTAGTCAGTGTACGTAATTCTATGGAAAAGCGAGGGAGAAACTGTGGCGCAGCGAGAAACGGGTGTGGTTGTTTAGCGGGTTGAGTGGTGGCGAGACGGAGCGGCAGTAAGAATGCGAAGAACGCCACCGGGGCTGCTTGGCTAGGAGTTAACGGGAACGGTATGCTGAATGGAACAGTGCATGTGAGGAATTTGCCACTGTTTCAATTAATTACCAGATCCGGCGGGAGGAATATTGGGTTCTTCGGGGATAAGTCCTAATCCCCGATGTGAAACTGAAGTTAAAGGTGAAAAGAGCTGACAAGAGACGAGATACACGAGAGCTGAAGGAGAGGAAACAGGATAGCGGCAGTGTGGTTGCAACTGGAGGAACTGGAGGTTATTTGCCGCACGGAACTCTCGGAGATGGTGGAAATGTGTCGAGTTTACAGCTGAGATTTCACGGCTTACTGAGCTTATCCCCTGAGCAGGAAGTACATGTCGCTCAGCAGGAGCAACCTGCGATAGCATGTTGCCAGCCTACAAAGCGCACTCAATTGCGAATTTAATAGAAATTGGTTATATAGAAGCATATTAAAAGATGAAAAGAACAACAAAATACGTTGAAGAGCAGCTACAATAAGCAGAAGACGTTTTCCATTGCAAATCAAAGACCGGATTATCTATACTGACCTAATAAAGTTTGATCTAAGTTTCTTGTACAGTTCAAATGCATGAACCTGCATAAACGTTTCTTCCGTATCGCGGCCTGCGGCTTGGTAACAGGCACCTTCGACAAAGAAAAGAGTGTAAATCGGTGTAGCGATATACCCGAAAGCCTGTTATTTATTGAAAAAACTTATCTGGAGCCGAAATAGAGATACTTTGAGCGATTATTCAACTGACCCGTCTGCTTAACAGGTTACTAATCTTCGGCAGTGTACTCTGAAAACTGGAATCTCAACACACCCTACTTACTTATGAAGCTATCTCGTAATTAAAAATTAACCCTGATGAACGGTAAACTACTAAAAGATTTTCCGATATATTAACTTGTCAGGTCTCTATTACTAATGCTACTAAATTGTTCAAGAAATGTATCCATCACGAAGCGATAATCTACTGAGTATTCTTGATCCGTTTCTTCGTATAATTATCTGCCAAATTTAATTAGTCGGTAATATACTGACGCATGGACTTTTGGAGTTTAACCTTCGACGCCACACAGATTTGAGGCGTACCCGAAATCAAAATGGCGTTCTTATCCGAAACGGTGCATTTGGTTATCTGATTGAGTTACAGGGCAATCTCAAGAGTGTTAATCAATTGGTTATATAGCTGTATATTACTAGATCTGCTGACATCAACGCCCAGCTAGCCCAATGTGGCGTTTAAGGTTAAAGCAAGTCAAATAAAAGTTTATTACCTTGCAGGTTTCTTTCAGTACATCCTTCATTGATTGTACGGACCGTACGCCCGATTGCTTACTAATTTCAAGTAATTTTGCCCTGTTGTTCAGGCAATGTCTCTGAATATACGTAAGACCCCAAGATTGCAGAAAAATCATAAAATAAAAATAAACAAATCTTCATTGGTAAACCGAAGTTCAATCCCGGAGGCGAAAGCGAGGAGATTCTTTTTCGGCAGTGAGACACGCATCTTCGGAGCTTCCCAGTCAGGTTGATATCCCAAGTTGATTATCATATGCCTGTGATTACGAAACCGAGACTCTACTTTCCTGACTTTCTTTGCTTTCTTGAAGGGTTTCCAGTGCACCACGACTGACAGCAGCTTCCAATTCACACAATCATGGCGTAGAATTGATCCAGAGATTAATATTGCCTTCCATATTCCTATCAATTGCGACAACTTGACTGCACGAATACAATCAGCCCCCCAGTTTTTCAGCCGCTACGTGCTAATTCGTGCTTCCCGAAGCACCGTTTTTGCTGCCTTTGGCCGGCCTTTGGACTTCACATCTCGTCATGTATCTTTTCTGATCAGCTAATCATCAATAAATTGTGAGTCCGTGAAATTTCACGATTACGTAATTCCATCTTGCTCAAAAATTTTCTTTATATAGTGAAAAGAAGAGGCGATAGTATCAAGTTATAGATGATAGTCAATGAACAGTATTAAGCACTTTTCCTGGCCTCCCACAGCTATAATTCCAGCAGAAGGTTCACATTTCACTCCTATAGTTTCACCTATCCCCACAGCTCCTGGAAACCTGCTCATTGGAAGTCAACAGAACCATCACTTACATCCCATAGAATACTCTCATCATGTCTACTGCCTTCACATGCAACAGCTGCCTTCTGACGTTCCCGTCAGGCGCAGATCAGCGAGATCATATGAAAACAGAATGGCACCGGTATAATCTGAAGCGGAAAGTGGCGCAGCTGCCGCCGCTGAACGAAGAATTGTTCAATGAGAAAGTACGATCAAGTGAGAAAGCTGCTGAGGCCCAGGAACTACTGCGGAATAAGAAGAATCAGAAGAAGAACCGGCGAGCAGCTGGGCAGAGTGCGAACGCAGAAGGATCACAAGAAGAACTGACAGAAGAAGAACACATCAAGGCTGCTTTAGAGAAGAAAATGGCAAACAAAGTAGATCTACCAATAACCTCCTGCTTCTTCTGCAGTAAACGGTTTACAACTCCTGAAATGAACGCTGAACACATGTTTAAAAAGCACGGATTGTATATCCCCGAGCGGAAATATCTCACAGACTTGGAAGGCCTGCTGCGGTATCTCAGTGAGAAGATTGGGTGGGGTAATATGTGCCTTTGGTGCTCATTTGAAGGTCGTAGCGTAGAAAGCGTGAGAGCCCACATGGTTTCCAAAGGCCACTGCAAGATTCCTTACGATACAGAAGAGGATAAATTGGAGATAAGCGAGTTTTACGATTTCTCGGCTTCCTACGAAGATGGTGGAGAAGCAGCGAACGACGAGGAATGGGTAGACGTTTCAGGCGGTGAAGAAGACGAGGGAGAAGAAGGAGAAGATGAAGAATTCTCAGACTCTGAAGTCCAGGGAGCATACTTGACAGATAACGGCTACAGTCTGGTGTTACCTTCAGGCGTTAAGCTGGGCCATCGAGCTCTAGCCAGGTACTACAAACAGTCACTTCCTGTTGATGAACCGCTTTCTGAGGGTCAAGGAACTGTTTTAGCAGCAGATGACAGAGGATATGTGCGGGCGCACGTTGACAAAGTTGCTGAAAAGTCTCAAAAGATGGCATGGAAGGAAAGCACCAAAGTTCAGAACGTGCAAAGGAGAAGAGAGGGAAAGAATATCAACAATCAACCCCATTACAGAGATCAGCTGCTGCAGTAGTCGGTTGGGTTATTCACGGAACTATCATGAGCCATGTACTTTTAGCATCAACTCCTTGACGTATCTCGCTACAATATCGTATTGTTATATAGCGTATGGTAATGTCTACGTTTCACATATCAGAATTCAATTCATATCATTTCGTAGCTTTCATAAACACGTATACTATAACATCACCAAATCATGGAAAACCTCTTTTTCTGAGGAGAAGGAACGAGAGACAAGTCAGAGGCAGACGCGAAGGGGTCTTCACCGTAAAGGGACTCCAGCGTTTGCTTGTCGTTCAAACCTTTGACGATACGTCGCTTTGAGTATTTCTTGGTGAGACGTTTATAGTAGAAATCTGCTACTGTTAGCTTAATGATCTTTGATATAAGAACCTACGGACATAGACGTACAGTTGTTAACCCGATCTGTGAGACTCATTCTACTAAATTTTTAAACAGTGAAGAAAAGCTCTCGAGCTCTTCTACCGTATTTTCATTGTATACTCCAGGTATATCACTACCGAGGTATCGGAGCAACGACTTTGAACCTCTCAATCAGTTTGAATAAACGAATATATATATATATATATTTATATAAAATCTGCTCTATATGAAACCCCACTCTACTGACACTGAGTCGGCTGATATCCTTATATATCTGAAAGCTCAGAAACATGAAAGAAACCCAATCTGGCTTCTCACCGCTTGCTAGTCCAGGGCTAACACGATCTAGACCCGGTTTTACCAAATTCGGATTTGATCGTCTTTAATCAACTGCTTTACTGCAGATTTCTCGCTCGAGGACTGAAAAAATGCATGCCGAGGACACCATATGATTCCCGGGGTCATACTGGGGATTCAGGTACGTTCTAGACTCCGCTGCTCGGGTTTCATCATCAGAATCATCCCTTGACATCCAATAGGGATTTGTTAACACACTTTACCATTGTTCTGATCACAGTAAACGAAGCTCGCCCTTCCCGTTCCGACTCCGTTCGAGCTTCCATCTTCCACATCACTTTTTGCGGGCTTCCACCGCTTTCCCTTCCTGTACTACTATGAACCCTTTTAGGAAACACTGCTCAAATAGGAAACTATGAATCCTTACGCGTTCGCGTATGTCTCATTTCAGGGGTCAAGAAAAAACGTAATTTTGCCGAAAACAGTCATGCGCAATTATGCACAAATCATGCAGAGTTATGCATCTATATGCACACTTATGCACAAGCTTTCTTATCGGTTGCGGCTTTGCGATGACTACAATAAATGCAATTGATACCCTTTTAACAGTTGATTCCTGCTTTCCATAGGCCTTAATGAGCTGAAAGTATTTTCCATTCACCTTATATTGTCTGTGGGAATCCAATATTTAAAGCTGGTATCATACTGAAAGCTCCAGCGTTCTCTGAAGCTGGATCGACACATCTGGGGTACAACTGCCCCTCCCAGTACTTTTTTTTTCATCCTAATTATCACACATATCACCAGCCATGGCCCCCGGCAGGTTCTCGCAGTGCACCTCCCGCCTTGTGGCTCTTATCTCCATTACGTGCCTCGGCGCCGTGCAGTACGGGTATCATATTGTATGATTTTTCACCTCTCAGACTCTCCCTTCCTTAGGACTCAAACTGACATCCATTAGTCTTCCCTCAATGCTCCTCAGGACGTTATTTCCTGTGCTACGCATATCCCAGGACCCACTGCGTCCTATGAGGATTCCTACTATGGAAGGCACGGATATGTAGAATGCATTGCTATGGATAGCAGCCAGATTGGGCTAGTGACATCCATTTTCTCTATTGGAGGACTCTTTGGAGCTCTATACGCTGGATCTGTAGCAGATCGGTACGGCAGGCGAACTGCTGCTATTGGAAACTCGATTCTGTATACTTTGGGGTCTTTGATTATGATGACGGCTAACGGCGTGCTGTCTTTGGCCATTGGGAGGTTCGTTGCCGGTATGGCTGCTGGGTGTGCTGTAACGGTTATCCCACTGTATATAAATGAGATTACTCCTGCGCTTATCCGGGGTATATTCGGGTCTATGAATCAACTAGCTATCAATGCTGGTATTCTTTTAACTCAAACGGTTGGACTTTTCTACTCGAATTCGGAACAATGGCGGAATATTCTGTTTGGCGGAGTCATTCTGGGATTTACTAATCTAGTTCTTTTATTCTATTCCGTAGAGTCTCCTAAATTCATGGCTGATAAAGGACGTATAGCAGAAGCAAAGCAGACTTTAGCGGAAATCCAGGGACCTTCCTCGGATGTTGACGCGCTTGTAGCTAATTGGGTGAAAAGTGACGAGACAGCTGAGCAGAGATCTCTGCTTACAGACGAAGAGAATCACCAAATTACTAATTCTCCACCACAGTGCTGCGAGCAGTCTCCCGTGTCTGCCTTAGAATATTTATTTAACCCAGTTTACCGTCCATCTGTCATAGCTGTGCTGATTGTTATGACAGCACAACAGCTCACAGGAATCAATTCTATAGTTTTCTACGGTGTGATAGTACTCAAGGGGTTGTTCCCTCAGTTTGCTATTCTGATTAATATATTCATATCGCTGGTGAATACTGTTGTCACAGGTGTTTCTGCTTCTATGGTAGATCAGCTGGGGAGGAAACTTCTGCTTCTTTGCTCATTGATGGGGATGGCAGTCACGGCAGGTTTAATGAGTCTCGGGATTGTCACTTCTAATGGTCCTGTGACGGCTTTAGCTACTTTCCTGTTTGTAATATCATTTGCTTCCGGATTAGGACCTATCCCGTTCCTGTTGATCTCCGAATTCACTCAGCCTGGGGCTTCAGGGCAAGCACAGAGCGTTGGAATGGCTACTAACTGGGTTGCGACTTTTATTATCGCGTTTCTGTTCCCTGTGCTTAATCAGAGTATGGGTGGGTACGTCTACTTATTATTTACGGCTTCGGCATTACTATACTTCTTTTTGACGCTGAAATTTATTCCAGAATCGAAAGGGAAGAACTCATACAATGAGATCTGGGGGTTTTAGTTTATTTCTACTTGCGGTTATCAGCTATTTCGTTGTTCTGGCGTAATCGCTTAGCTATGACGGTTGGTTTTCTGTTTGCTCAAAGGCTATCACATCGATCGTCACTTCGATTATCAGCCAATATCCATAACTCTGCTGATCCTTCGCTATTCAAATAGGTATTCGACGCCTCTTTTGACTGCTTTGTCGACTCTCTGCTGCCTTCTAAGTGACGCAATACAGCTTCTATGCTCAACGTTCTCTATACCACTCTACACTACACTACACTACACAGTGCGGAATCCTGCCCAAATTCACACCCAGATGGACGCAGACACCTTGAAGGGGATTCAATATAAATGTCTGTGGCCTTCTAGCTAGATTGTAAGTATTCAAATATCTCACAACTCTCAGCGTAATGAAACTCCGTCGTCGTTAACGGGCTTTCCGAGCCGATGAGCACTATTAAATGATCACCTCATCATAAATACCTTTGAATCTCAACCTCGACACATCACGTCTCACTTCCAAGCAATGTTTTGATCCGTTGATCTCAGATCCGATGAGAATAACGATAAATAAACCGTATATTCACGTTTTATCCAGCAAAAATTTGCAGTTTTCGTCTCAGATTACAGCACTCAAAGATCAGCTGCTCTGTATGGCCCGAATAGCCGCATTAAGGTCCCTCTTCCCGCGCAGTTGTCCAGCTCAGCTAACACTACCCTATACATTACTCTCTCGGAGGTTCACAGTGAAAAGTCCACAGGTTTCCTCGGTTTCTGCCATTTCTGTCACGGAAAAGGAGAAATTCACTACAGCAGACATGCCAGACGTCATGCCAGATTTCTCTCAGTGGGATATCGAAACAGCCCTGCCTGAACATCTCAAAACGAGATTGAAAGAAGTTCGCAGTAACAGTTCTACGCTGGACAGCGATTCAACAGCTATAGAATTGCTGCTTATATTTCTCAATATCATTAGGCAGCTCAAATCTACGGAACGGACTGGTTGGCTGCATTTCAACATCCCTAGAGCGGAATCGATCGCAGATCATATGTACCGAATGAGTATAATAGCTATGACAGTCAAAGGAGGCCTGGATACGGGGAAAATGATGCAAATTGCTCTGGCACACGATATGGCGGAAGCCCTCGTAGGCGATATCACTCCGCGTGACAACGTGGATAAACAAGAGAAGCACAGGAGAGAGGAATTGGCTATAGAGTATATAGTGTCGTTAGTGAAAGACTATAACCCACAGGCTGCGGAAGAGATTCTTGAATCCTGGAAGCAGTATGAGTACCAAATGAGTCCTGAAGCAAAGATCGTTAAGGATATTGACAAGTTTGAGATGATGGTTCAAGCTTTTGAGTACGAAATGGAGAGTGTAGTGAGGTATAACAAGCAGAAAGAGCTGGGAGTGATAGACGAGTCTCTCGTTGTTCATTTGGACGAATTCTTTGACAGCAGATCAGCGGTGAAAAGCGAGCAGATATGTCAACTGGCGGACAGACTTTTGGAACGGCGGAAGTCATTTTGGGAGACTTACAGGTGTCAAAGTGGGAAATAGTCGTCTCCAAATAGCACATGTCGATATAGCATATTATAGAGTAATCATACCTTGTAAAATCTTCTATAGGCCCATATCTATGAGTTTGAATAGCATACGGAAAGTATAGGTGGATTCTATATTATACCAAACACCAAAAGCACCAACTCTTGCAACTATACATTATCTACTTCGAACAACAGCTTCGATAACGAATGACGCACAACCAGAGCTGTCATTCCAATGACGAATTGAATCAGCATCAGTAACTGAGTGACCCTGTCCTCTCTCATAGGCCCAAACCACACAATAACCAGGTTTATCAGCGTCATATTAGAACACTGCTTTATTATCGACACAGATTTCTCTTCTCCTGTTTGCACATCTTTCACTTTTACAGTCTCCTTCCACAGCCTAATCAGATGCAGCTTTTCCAGTGTCAAAAGCATTATCCGGGCAAACCGACTCGGCGGTACATCGAACGTCGTTCTAGAAGGATACATCAGTCCGTCTTCCGGGTTGAACTTTGGCAGTCTATGACGAGGGCAGTCAATGATTTTAAATAACTGTGGGACACTATACAGGAAATTGAAAGTCTGAGGTATGAAAAACAGTAAGAGGGTCTTGGAAAAATGACCCAGAATTCCAACTACGGCAAATACCATACCAGAAAAGTAGCAATACGTGTCTCCGACAAACACTCGTGCAGGAAACCAGTTGAAATACAGTACAGCCAAAGAGCAACCAAGCCACGGAAGCAGCAGGAATATGGAGAAGAGATGAGGCTGATGAGACAGCACATCGTGGGATCCAAGCAAATACAGCAAATCGTTGGCCAGTATGCATATTGCAATGACAACAGACTGTCCAACTTCAAGCCCGTTAACCCCAGCTAATATATTGATGGAGTTTGGACAAAAAATAGCAACAGCTGCCATATACCCGTAGTACAGCCAGCCAAGATCAACTATACGGGCACCAGTGATCAAGCTGGGATTCCAGAAAAACAATATACTCTGTAGAGACCTGGGAATGAGGACATATGTAACTCCAAAGTCTATATAGTACACAACCAGAAGCGGGATAGCGGCAATAGCGGGGAGAAAAAACTTATTGCGCCACCGGATGTCAAACAGGTCATCTGCCATGCCGAGAAGCAACATACTTTGAAGGCACAAAAGAGCTGAAAGATATTCCGCTAGTTTATTATGAGGGAATAAAGGCAAAGCACTGCCTTCCAGAACTTTGCTCCTCTGGGCAGTGAATATGGAAACAGGGAAATAATTCGCAACAAACTCTCTCTTCACTTCAAACCCTTCGTCCCGGATTCCACCTCCTGACGTATTCGTAACCAAATACTGATAAAACATAAAGGGAATGAATATCAACATAGCAAACAGGTAAGACAAAGCTGCCACAGCTCCCATAGATTCTGGCAAAACGTTCCCTACTTTTTTCGACATATCTTTCCCCTTCAGACCAATAGATATGAATAGCGGACCGGTCCGAGGTATCATGAAAGATGTAGCCAACCCTGCTATAATAGAGAATCCAATAAGAGCCAAAACAGGCTGGAAAACGTCCGGCCCAGCGATCAGGGACACCGCCAAGGAGAGCAGAGACAGCTGACCAAGTGCCCACGCCGAGAATTTCTTATCTGATTTCCCGGGAGCTTTCCGGCTCTCCTGCTTTCGATTGGGCTTCATTTTAGAGATTATTAGGAGGATAGGGTGGAGAATAACCCGTCAATTTAGCGCCTGAAAGGCGGATATTCGTACAGCAGACAGCCCAGATAAATACCTGTTCAGCAATCAGTGCACAGAGGCTGATGGGTCATCCTGTATTGCAGTAGCAGCAGCAGGGAGAACAATTCCAGGGACAATTCGTCGGAATTGCAGAGATTAACCCTTTCACGAAGTACACCTTCCAATATTCAGCTTTGGGGGCCCCGCGGGAACTTCAACAGACAGAAACACTTGAGGATTGTACAGGAGATGTCAGAATTACGATAAATAGGCATTCAATAGTAGAAATGATCAACAGAAGTGAGGAAATGTATGATAATCTCGAAGAATATTTCAGTCTCGGGCTTTCCTTTCCGGTGACACGTCGCGTAATAGTGAGGGACAGAGTGAGACGCGATGTCTACCTCAACGGTGGGATCCGTCGAACAGACGGTGAATTTTCAATACCAGAGCGGGGTTTATAGTATAAAAAGAGGGTTTAAATACTGCAGAAATAAGGATATACTGAGCATAGTGATTTTCATTCATTTAATTGAACGTTTTTACCGTGTTTTCAGAACCTTTCAACCTCGCATCGCTTCCCCGGCTTTTTTCCATCATCAGACCACAGTCTCCACGAGCGCGCACAGCACAGATCTCGCGTAAAAGAGCTATGACATCTAAACTATACTTTAATACCAATTCCACCTGCTGAATACCCATATTTCCCTTCTTTCTACCTCCCATTCAACCGCTTTTCTCCTGCTTTCTCGGCATCTCCTCACTTCACGTCTCCCCTCGCCCGAGCCTACATGACTCCCCTCATATTTGCATGTGATAATCATCACCAGCCTTCTTATTTACTGCCCTGAAAAATCAGATTTTCCAATCGTCTTTTCTATTATCGTATTCCTACTCTCACAGCTGATTGAATCACTATTCTGCATGCCCAACCAACTCTCTGGTGTGCTGAGTGCCCTGTGAAGAATCTGTAAGATGCGCCGTCAGCTGACACGGCTTGAATTGTGTGACTGAGAGGTATATAGGTATATGGAGTGCAATAGTCTGAAGAAAGTATAGGAATTACGACTATGTCCTGCCCAGTGAAGGCAGAGGACCCTATTGTTGTTCCCTGGAACGGGTCAAGAAGCAGTTCGTACCTGCGGGGCTCCAGGAGTCGCAGTTTGACCAATATGGACGACATACTAGTGAATGGGGGTGATGGGGAGTCTGTTCATGAAGAGCATGGGAGACTTAATGGCCATTTGGTTATGAGAGCGATCGAAAGACTGAAACAGAGGCTTAATGAGATGAAAAATCGGTATGAAGTTGCTGAGCAGCAGAAACTGCACGTGGATCTGACAGAGGAAGCCGAGGTTCCAGTGGAAAAGTCTCCTGGTTTAATAGAATACGGGTTACGCTGGCTTCCACAGTCTATTAGAAAGTATTTACCAGTGAGTGGGAACGATTCTGCGTCTTATGTAGAAATGCTGAAAGCACAATTTGATACTGTAGAATCGTACGGTCAATGGCTGGCCATTGCTAATGAATTAGATGATATTCAAGGTAATAACGAGTGGAAAAAGATTGACGAGTCTCCTCTATACGACTACGAACTTATTAGGACACGTCTGCGGCAGCTACAAAGTGCTCGGCTGAATAAAGACTATTCAAAGCTGCTTTTCTATGTAAGGACTACTTGGACTCGTAACGTTGGAAACATAGGTAATCTCTTCCTGTATAAGCACTCATTTACAGGTACAAAGAATCTGATTGAGGACTATATTAATGAATGCAACTTAGCACTGGAAGCTCTGGCCTCTCCTGAGTGTACTTTGGACGAGAAATATTTACTGAATATGCTTGTTCAGACCCGTAAGGCATTTGGTAGAACTGCGCTCGTCCTGTCTGGCGGTGGATGCTTTGGGTTGTATCATATAGGAGTTCTCAAGGCACTTATTGACTTGAATTTGCTTCCGAGGGTCATTTCTGGTTCTTCTGCGGGAGCTATTTTCGCTAGCATTCTATGTGTGCACACAAATGACGAGATTCAAGACTTGCTGCTGTCTTTGGCTGATAAAACTTTCAATATCTTTGATGATGAAGAAAATAAAGAAGGCCTGCTGCTCTGTCTATCCAGATTCCTCAAACACGGGACCTGGTTTGACAACAATTTCCTCCGGCAAACAATGCAGCAGTTTCTAGGGGAACTGACGTTCAAAGAAGCGTATAATAGAACTGGCAGGATTATCAACGTCACCGTCTCTCCAGCGTCTATTCACGAGCAGCCGCATCTCCTGAATTTCCTCACTGCTCCAAATGTGCTCATTTGGTCAGCTGTGTGTGCTTCGTGTGCCTTGCCAGGTGTTTTCGCTTCTACGACTATCTACCAGAAGAATCCTCGAACAGGAATACCTGAACCCTGGAGTAATTTTGTAAAATTCGTAGACGGTTCAGTTGATAACGATCTGCCCATTAATAGGCTGTCGGAGATGCTAGACGTAGATCATATAATAGCCTGTCAGGTGAACCCCCACGTCACGCCTTTCCTCAAGATATCTACACTGGCTGGAGGAGTTCAAAAGAATCGATTCCCAAAAGACCGTAGTGGTAATCTAATGTACGATCCTGTAGCGAACGATGCGCAAGCAGACTGGCTAACTATGGGGAAGAAGTTCCTGCATGCAGCCTACAACTTCACATCAACAGAAGCAATGCATTATCTGGACGTAGCATCTCAGGTTGGATTCTTGAAGAATGTAGCTACAAAGCTGAAGTCTGTGCTGGCGCAGAAATACTTTGGTGACATAACAATCGTCCCAGATATCCCTCTGACGGAACTCAATAAACTGCTAGTGAACCCCACGTACGATTATATATCCTACTGCATTCTGCGTGGTGCTCAAGCTACATGGCCAAAGGTATCAATTATCAGGAATCACTGTTCACTGGAGATTTCGCTTGACCAAACGATATCGAAAGTTCGAGCAGCTATGATTGCTCGTAAGACTCTGAGGTACTCGGCTAATATGCCGCCCGCTCTTGTGATATCTCCAATGAACACAGACACGGAATTAGACAGTGAGGCACCGCTGGACGACGCCCTCAGTGCGGGGAAAGTCGGAGAGTCCATTGGACTGTTTCAAGCGGACTCTAAAGTGCATCTTGACGCTGTTTGGCACCATAGACGCTCAGCAAGGACTCTACCGAGGAAAATGTCTCTAAATATAATTCCTACAGCTCCTGGTTCAGAGGATATCCCTGGGCGCAGCCTGGCTGTTCCCCAAGCTTCTTCTTCCGGTGTGATGAGTCAAGGATTCTCTGATAGTCCAGATGGTCGTAATCATCAGAGGCACAGATCTGAGTCTGCAAGTGTAGCTGTTTTGTTGAGGGGATTGCCGGCTAAACACTCGTCTACAAGACCTTCTTTGGAGGATATGAGACATCATTTCAGTGCAGGCCACGAAATGGACATAACAAGTGATAATCCTCGTATGATTGTCACCTCTGCTGATACTCAGGGTAAATCTAGGGGCAACAGTCCCCATGGGCTTATCACGAGCTCTGGTATGAAGTCTAGTGTCTCTACTACTTCATTGCGTAGCCTCGAGGAGGTTCTGCCAGGTAGCAGCGGAGGAAACCGAACACCTTCAGCGAAAGCCAGGAGGCAGACTTTACAGTCCAGCTTCAATATGGACGGGGGTACATTCTCACAAGTACGTCCTGGCTCTATGGAGCAGCAGTATGAAATACCTGCTTGGTCTTTCTCTGCTAGCCCTATGGTTGTCAAACAAGAACCAAATGCGCAGAGCAGCTCAGGGATGATGAATCAGACGTCTGAACATCCATTTCGGTCTGCTAGTTTGACAGAATTGCGAGCTTTACCGAACACCGATAACAGCTTAGAAGAGGAAGACGAAGAGGATGTTTCCACTGAGGAACCATTCCGAGATACTACAGCTACTACTACTACTACATCTCTGCGGGTTGTGCGGAAGAATTCTTCCCTTTCCACTCTAAGGTTCACAAGCTCGGGAGATTACAGTAGGCAACGTAGCATGACGATCAGTTCAACCCGCCGAAGAGTGGACAGCGACGGCAGTGACAGTGATGCACAATTGTGATAATTCCTCGTTTATTGGGATTCACCTTATATAGCTATACAATACCCTCCATCCTAATGCTAATATATTGCTGGTTTACGGTGCCCAACTTGTACAATATCTCTTTTGAAACCTCATTCGAGCCATATTTTCTCCTCTATGGACTCAATTGAGCCGAGATATGTTTTCTTCAGTAGGTATGACTTTATTCGATACACATAGGTAGATGTACTTATATAAACCATAATTCAGGCCTAAACTTGCTTACTCTCTAGATCACCTCGAGCTTTAGTCTATATAATTCCTATTTCTATAATAATTAAAATTGCCAGGATACCAGCTGAAAGATGTGAATGCTTCTGATTTATTCATAGTGAAAGATTATTTCAGATATCCCACGGGGAGCTCTTAAGACACTCAATCTGATGGAAACTACAGAGATACAATCAAATCACCCAACCAACGATTGAAATGTGATTACAATATCCTTCCACAGTTTGCGCGCAAACTATGCCGTTGAATATCCCGAAAGTAAGAAAATGTGTGTATTTAAGATGGGAGAACCGGCTGGCTTCAGATTTTGTCTGCCCTACGATGTTCCAACTCAGTCGTGAAGCAGCGGAGTTCTTACTCTGGAATGGTTTATAGTGAATTACATATATATCTACTTATTTAACTATATATAACTGTCTAACATAAACTATCTATTTGCCAGTTTTTGATGATAATTCCAGCGACTCTCCCTCCTCTCTATACTGCTCTTCTGGAAGCTCAATCCTGCTACTTTTCATCCCAGCAGAACCGCATCGTCAGGATAAACAGAACGACAAAGCAACGTCACTCATAAAAGAACCAAACAACCCATAACCAAATAACCCACAAGATACTATAAATATCATAAATAACCATCAAATTCAATCAGAACACCGCCATTCTCCACTCGGTTCTTCCCTCTCCATCCCCTTCATATGCTAACAATAGCAACTATTAACCGATGACGTAACCACATATTGCTCAGCCCCCTGCCAGGCCAGTTGATGAAATATTCGATCTACGAGTTTCACATTTCGAAGCAAATAATAGGCAAATCTGAGTATTAAACAGCTTCTAATAATGTATTGCTGCTATTCAACTATTCCTGGGTGCTGCTACCGCCGAAATTGCTAACTAAAAAGCCCGCAGAGCTTGAAAGATCACCCCAAGGGCCATTCTGAAGCTGTATAGCCCCCTGGTACTCCTTCAGATTCTTCATATCACGGCTTATATGAGCATCACCGTTCCGAGAAGCCCCGGAACAAAATATTGGCTTGCTGGGAAGGTTTTATATGGGTTCCCTGCTGTTCCAGACGTACAGGACGTTTCAGGCGGCTGTTTCTGAGAGATTTCATGCTGAGCTCATTACTGTGAGGAAATCAGCAGTAGGAACTATCAGAGCAGCAAAATTAGAGAAGACTACAATAGAATAGAAACTATTCCGGAAATCCTGAAGTATCTTGAATCACAATGGTTGGAATTCGCAGCATACGGAGACTTTCCTGGGGCCGGTGCCTCCTGCTGAGCTGTGCTGCTGGACTGTTCCTAGTAATAGCTTCTACGCTGTTATCCCTGAAGTATGAACTGCGCGATGGAGAGATTGTGCCGTCTAGAGTGCATGAGGATGCGGCACAGGAAGGCAGTGGTGACGTACAGCCGTCTGTGTCTCCGGGTAGTGCTGCTGATGGTAAATATCGGCCGTTGGCCGAAGACGGGGCAGAGAGCACTGAGAATATAAGCAGCATTGAGGCCAGTGAGTCCGCAGATGAGCCAGAAGCGGCGTCGGAAACTCCTGAAGTTGCTGATGAAGAAGGCCAAGGGAATAAAGATAAAATAGAGGATTCTGAGGGTCGTTTAGCTAATCTGTCTGATCCTGCAGAAGTATTTGATATTAGATCTACTGTTAAGTATGTACCATTAGAAGTTATTACCGTAGGATATCAAAAGGCATTACAGGAGAATCCGGGATTCGACTGGTCCAAATTTGCGTATGCTATGTATGCTACAGATTTGATTTACTCGTGTAATGCGGTGATGGCATTGACAAAACTGTATCAAAATGGAGCAAAACCTGATTTGGTGTTGTTGTTTGATGAGAGCATCTATGGGGCTAAGTTGCCGAAAAAGAAAAAACAGATTTTGGAGTTGGTGAACAAGGCGAAAGAGAATATCCCGAGTCTGAAACTTCATCCAGTTAGAATGGGGACTTGGGAGTCAGCTGATTCGACCTGGGCACAGTCTTTCAATAAGTTTCGAGCCATGGAACTAAAGGAGTATGAAAGGGTGATGATATTTGATGCTGATAGTATAATTATAGGAAATAGGACTTTAGACGAGTATTTTTTCGCTCCTCAAGCTCGAATCGCTATGCCTATAGCTTACTGGTTGAGCGATATCCAGGAGACTACGGTAAATACCGAGGAGAATCCTGATTCTAAAGATAAGGCAGCAAAGGATCCCGTAATTGAATCGGAAGAGAATTCTGGGCCTGTCTCGGATGAATCGGATAAATCTGGTGAGTCTGTAGAGAAGGGAGAAACTGGACAGAATAGAACAGCGGATAGCGAAAATAGTGGGAAGAAAGAGAGCAGTGGAAACCATAAACAAAGCAGTAGGAAACGAGATGTTCAAACCCCATTGACGATGACTAAAAAGCAGAGAAATGAATCACTAATTCAGCCCATTGTCAATGCTATAAACAAAGGGGATGATTACTATGAGCTGCTACCTGAAATGAGCAATGAGAGCCTTGAAAAGATAGTGTATAATGATCAGCTCATCTTGCTGCAGCCGTCCACAAGCTTGTATGAAGAGCTGCTAGAATTAGTCGCTCATAAGGGAGAGAATCAGTACGATATGGATCTGATCAACGACTACCTCAAGCCGGGAGCTATTGCGGAAAGAGTAAAGAAGACTATGGCCGAGAGCGAGGTGAGTACTGATGTTCCTGTTCCTGAAGCTCTGGTTTTACCCTCTCTGATCGTATCGGGAGAATTCAGAGCTACAGATCACAGAAGGTATCTCACTGACGCACATCAGTACGACTCACTCATTTCTGGCAAGTTTGCTACCTGTGAACGGTTCAATAGCTCCCAAATACCTTACTATTGCGACTGGGATGCTGCTAGTATCTACGGAAAGGTACCGTTAATCCATTTCAGCGACTATCCTATACCGAAACCGTGGTTTGGATGGCAAACCAGTGATGATTATATGGAGACTATACCTGTATGTTACGAAGGACAGGCAGAGGAGTTTATCAAGGAGATGAATGGGGTTCCAGAGGAAAAGGAGTCTGAAACTGAGAGTAGTGAACCTCTGCCTCGCCTGGAAGAACGTCAAGAGCCTGGAATTGGAGAAACCCCTTGGAGGAAAAGACAATTGAGCCGGCAGCTGTACCAGCGGGAGGAAGTGCTGGAGGACTGCAAAGCGGCAGAAATATGGCATATCTTATACAAAGAATTTAGAAATAGAAGGAAGGAAGTTTGTGGGATGGAACTTCTGTAAGAATTGAAGGGCATGTAGGTGTTGATAGGTAAAATAAGTAAGTAGATCAGTGGTAATGCATACGGGTTTGTCTATTTAGGCAATTAAAAGGTTTGGTAAAGCTATGTAGAATTGCGGGACTTCAGAAGTCTCTCTCTGACGATATTTTGGTAAACTATTTTCCAGTTTGTTAGTATTGATTCAGCAGCAGCTTAAAGCCTTCGAATATCTCATTCCATTCCATCATGTTACTTACAAATCACACCAGACTCTTTAATCGGGTTCAGCATTCCTGAACGGTAGAACCCGTTATTCAGATTCTTCTGCGTATGGAAGCACAATTCGCTGTCCTCGTCTGCCACCTGACGGGAGAATTTGAACCACTCGTTGAACTCCTCGTCGGAAGCATTCTCATCGTAGAAATATTCATACTCCATCATACACTCAGTATTAGAAATAGGAGAAAGACGGAACATATTGAACCCACCCCCATAGTTATTGATACTACCAGTGGGAAAGAAGTAAAGAAACAATCCGTTGTCCTCTCTTTTGTCGTTTTCATCTGGGAAGCTTCTACTGAAGTTGCTGTAGTTCTCGACTGAATAGAAATGTGGTAAAGTCGGGTATGCTTTCGTCAGTTTGGGATGAGCGTAAAGACAGTGAAGACACTCTTGATACCCGTCAATAAGAGTCTTCCAGTTGAACTCAACTTTGTAGTTATACGTGCGACGATGATATAACTTTGAAAAATCCATATTAGCCAGAATCCTCTCTAAATCTTTCCCATAGTAGGATTCAAACGTATTCGACTCGTCGCGGTCCAGAAGGAAGAAAATCAACCCAGAGTCGGTGACATGCAAGGATACTTTCTGCAGCTGATTCTTCACAGCATATTCCTCAACACTGGGAGAGACTGTAAGGGAAACCCCGTCATTATCGACCTCTTCCTCGGAGAAACAGCTCTTCAACTCTCCAAGGTAAGCACGGAACGAACCATCAGCAGTTTTAAACACGAAGAACTTCACTCCAGCAAAAGTATACTGTCTTTTGAAGTAAGGGGTCTGGTAGACACTTGTAGGAGCTAACAAATGCCAGCTTTTCATGAAAATATGCTCCTTTTCCAACTGAAAAATCTCAGGAGATGTGTACCATGAAGCTGGGAGAGTAGGAACGAGGCTTGGAGACTCAGTGTCGGTAACCTCCGGGGTTTTAGAATCGGTCTTTGAGCTTGCAGAGCTCCAAAAGCGGGATACTAAAGAAGCCATAGATCAATTTCAATAGATTAAATAGGAGTAGAGAGACAATGAGTCGTGTATTGAGTAATTGCTTGAACTATACAGATTCTCCCAAACTATCTATATTCTGGTAGACAACTCATCAATCCAGCACGCTGCCAGCTGCTGACCAGCCATATATACATCATCTAGCATCTATTTCATTCTGGGCTGCCCTAGTGTCTCTCACACTGGTTAGTTACCCCAGAACGACAACTCATTCCTCGCATATCCTGTAATTGGAGTTGAAAAGCCTGGGCCAGAATAAATCAGACATTCTATATGGTTTTTTACACCATTTGCATCGCGAAGACTTCCCGAACAAGACAACAGATCCTCGATCAAGCAAGAAACCGTAAACACTATCTTATCACTTGCTCATTCCGATGACCTGATAAGCAGTAAAATTTCCCCAGAAAATCTCTCTCGGTTGTTCGTATCGGTGATGTTGAAATTAGTTGAGGCAACTGGCACCGAGGGGGGTGCTGCAGGAACATGCACGTTTACTATGGGAGTTATGTATGTATATGCAGGATAGAGAGGTGACAATGAGAGTGATTGAAGGAAGCGCTTTGCGAGTCTTTGACAGATATAATTACGGATAAAAGAGTCTATAAATAGCAGAATTATCGTTCTGGTTAGTGGAGGTTTGCTTATAAGGTACGTCGGACGCGAATCGGTGGTGTTTCTGGTCTACCGAAGCAACTCAATCGAAGAGACACATTGAGTCTCACCCTGAGCGAGTCTAATACTGATGATGTAATCGTAAATAGGTTATCTATCCCATCGAACGGGTATTTGATGCTAGAAAGCAGTCCTCGGGACTTCCGAAGACCGATGATAGACCTTTCAGGTTCACGGCCATGTCTCGAACAACAAGTGTCACTGTTTGGATTAAAAGGAACGGCATTGAACAGAGTCCGATTCATAGTAAATCGTAATAAGACTGCCCATTTCTTTCCAATGTGTAGAGCCAGCCGGGAGGACTTACAACCGAGGCCTGATGACTAATTCACCCCCATTTCGGTAAAATACCGGGTTTAAGGCTCAGCCGCAACTTCTCGAGGACCCGCTAGTTCACATATTTTCCTTCCGACATTCCCTCGGCCGTTACAACCACCCGTAGAGCTCCGAAATCTCCCGACTTCCTCCCGGGATGTCGGAGTCCCGTTTAGGCAATTCCACGCCTCCAACGGCTCTGGCGCACGTGCAATCACAAGATCTTAATGACCGCGCGAATATACGGATCGGGGAAAATGAAATATCAATTCTCCGGTGGCTCAGCCGAGCACTCGGAACGCGAGCGTGGGTAGCAGCAAGCCGATAGCGGTGAGCTTTGAGCAAGAACTGAGGATGTTACTGATTGTTATCATCAATTCAGTTTCAAAATACTATCCAATTAGTGATGCAATAAGGCGCAGAGTATGCTAAATTGCCCTCTAGTGAGTTCCTTTGACGTAGTTCTCCGGTCAAGTCATCGGGCTGATTCGGGTAATTGCTTGAGTACACTGTCCACAATAGGTAGGTGTGGCTCAATAAGTTCGAGACGTTGCCGGGATTATTCTGTCGGGTAGATAGAGATTTCTACGTGATATTTTGCAGCCAGTGCAAGGAAAAAAACCTATAGCTTTCATTTACGCAATACACTGTCTATATATACTCATGTCTGGTTCCATTTCCCCTGTAAACCTGCTCCAATTTGAGACTGTCGCGTCCTCGTACCTCCAAGCCGTTCCTCCTCGCATCTCCTTATACGGAGATACGAAATGTGGCGCAACTCTGAAAATGGAAATTCGTTCCGTATAAACTTTTCATAGCCACCGAAAAATTTTATTGAGCAAAGCGAGAAGAAATATTCGTGAGTCAAAGAAGTGAGTAATAAATCAACCTTCTTATCACTAAACTTCGTAAACGGACGTTCTTTCAGTATATATAAAGGAACAGAGAGTCAATTGGTTCGCACTCTGATCAACGGTTGGCGCGAATATCCCCATAGTCGGTAACCTGCACAGTCAAAACTGCTACTAACTCGACCCCTATCTACAGAATAGCTGTAGCAAACTAACTGATAAAAGAATCAACACACTATAATGGCTTCCCCACGACAAATTGAGAAGATCACCGGGGATCTGAACAACGCTGTGTTGTCAAGCTCGCCCACAGCTGTCTCTACTTCGCCTATCGCGTCGCTGGTAAACTCTGGTTCCATCCCAAGGGCTAGAAGACTTTCCTACACTGGCACAGCTAACTCCCGTGCCCTGAAGCCCTTCTCTACAAGTGATATCAAGATTCTGCTGCTTGAAAATGTGAATCAAACTGCCGTTGAGATTCTGAAAGGCCAGGGGTACCAGGTGGAATTCTACAAGACTTCACTCCCTGAGGATGAACTTATTGAGAAGATCAAAGAAGTTCAGGTCATTGGTATCAGATCCAAGACCAGACTTACGGAAAATGTACTGAAGCACGCAAAGAACCTGATTGTTATCGGATGTTTCTGCATTGGTACTAATCAGGTGGATCTGCAGTATGCTGCTAAGAACGGTATTGCTGTGTTCAACTCGCCTTTCTCTAACTCTCGTTCAGTTGCTGAACTGGTCATTGCCGAGATTATCACCCTGGCTCGTCAGCTCGGTGACAGATCTATTGAGCTGCACACTGGTACCTGGAACAAAGTCTCGGCGAAATGCTGGGAAGTGAGAGGAAAGACTCTGGGAATCATTGGGTACGGCCATATCGGTTCTCAGTTGTCTGTACTGGCTGAAGCTATGGGGATGAATGTTCTGTACTACGATGTCGTGATGATCATGGGTCTTGGAACTGCTAAACAGGTGAAGACTCTGCAAGAGCTGTTGTCATCTTCTGATTTTGTCACCTGCCACGTTCCGGAGACTGCGGAGACGAAGAATCTGATTTCTACCCCTCAGCTCGCTGCTATGAAGGAGGGATCCTACCTGATCAATGCTTCTCGTGGTACTGTTGTTGATATTCCTGCTTTGATTGAGTTTATGAAGAAGGGGAAGATTGCTGGATGTGCTTTAGACGTTTTCCCGCATGAACCAGCCAAGAACGGTCCTGGAATGTTTGGCAATGAACTGAACGAATGGGCTACTGAACTGCAGTCCCTCAGAAATGTTATTTTGACTCCTCATATCGGTGGATCCACTGAGGAAGCTCAGTCTGCTATTGGAGTTGAAGTCGGTACTGCTTTGGTGAAGTATATCAACGAAGGTTCCTCTATTGGAGCTGTGAACTTCCCTGAAGTTTCTCTGAGAGTTCCTAACACGGATGTGGAGAATCAAGTCAGAGTTCTGTATGTGCATCACAACGTTCCCGGTGTTTTGAGAACTGTGAACGAGATTTTTGCTGATCACAATATCGAGAAACAATTCTCTGACTCTGCTGGTGATATTGCTTATCTTATGGCTGATATCTCTGATGTGGATATTCAGGATATCAAGTCTCTGTATGAGAAGCTTGAACAGACACCTTTCAAGATTGTCACTCGATTGCTTTACTAAGCGTGTCAGCGTTGCTCGCTATACGCGTTTCAGCTTATGTCATGTTCATTGTTTAACACATTGAACAATTCGACCCACTGAAGGTTGGACCAGTCGATATTGTTGCATTTGACTTCCTGGGAGTCGCGTCATGTGTGTTTGTTGTAATTCTCATGATCTTTTTTCGACCTGTGCTGCCTTTGTCGAGAGCCTTGTGTTCATTTCATTCCTGTTTTATATACATATTGGGTACGGTTAATCTCATTCAACTGATAGAGTGTAAAAGTATAATTCAAACTGATTATTGTTTGGTAGAGTTGGTATTCAGTACAGCTGGATGTATCGTAAGTAAAGTAAGATAGTGAAGGACATCAAAGAGTGTACATTTTACGAGCTACAATTCACGCAATCATTTATCAGAATCTTTTTGGTATATATAGCACAGCACATATGTTATGCCCCGATTTACTAGTTGCAACCTGGCAATTCAAATTATCTATCATTTTCCACCCAAACCTTTTCCTAACCCACTGTGGTTATACGCCGTCTCAGTTTCGTTATTTCTGATCCTCAAATCTCAATCTGATCAAATCTGTCATCCAGCTTCAGCCTTCTTACTTCATCATCATTGAAAGGATTATCAGATACTCTGTGCCAAAGCCTTCTTCGGGGATTGAACCAAATCTTTCTACTGTATTTTTTCATGAATTTGGAAGACGATAAAAGAATCCCACAGCAACCATCAATCACCAGATGATCCAGCTTATACTGATTATCAACTGGAGTTGTTGTGCCCCCACTAGAGCCTGATATACCTTCTAATACGGCAATCAAGCCCTTAACGGTTATACAGTTGAAGGAGACATCCAAGATTTTAATCGAGCACGTACTCTCGTGAGATTCTCTCATAAATTTCCAGTAAGCTCCCAGCTCTATTAGTGTGTGATCTCCCAAATGTCTACCCATAGGTATTGATAGTTCTTTCAAATTCGGGCACAATTTCACAATTTCTACTAAATCGAGGTATTCCTGATGAATACCATTAACTTCTTGAGTAGGAGTTGGTTCGATATAACTGCTAGGTTTGTAATTTATATAATCGTTCCATCCTAATCTCAAAACCTCAAGCGTCGGCCCTGCGGTTCTAAGAAGGCTCATTAGCACAGAAGTGTTTATTCCAGAGTACATCAAATCAAGAGTTTTCAGTCCTTTCAAACATTGGAAACCTCCTCTAGTAAGCCGTAGTAATTCCCTTTCAGTACGGCAATTGTTTATTTGATGGAAATTAGTACTAACATATCTCTTTCGATCTCTTATTACAAGAGATCTAAGGGATACTCCAGCTCTGTTTAACCCTTCTATAACGTTGTGGAAGTTCAGTGAAGGGCACTGCTCCAGGTGTAGATCAACTAGGTTTTTAAGCGTTGCTAAAGCTTCTGTTACTTCTACTGTATCATATATGTTCATCTCATATCCTATACATTTGAAGAATACAAGATTAGGAGCTTTGGCTAGTATTTTCGAAAGCAGATGATCCATTATTCTCGTTCCTTGGAGAGTTCCAACTCTTGTACCGAATTTCGGATCAACATTGACGGATATCGTCTTTAAATTCAAATTCTGCATCTTTTCAGTATCAGCTTTATCCCTGAGTTTCTCAAACAGCCCATTTGCTTGCCTGTTACGCTCAAAATCGTCACTCAAAAACTTCTGCCGAACAAATGTGTGCAGAGACTTCATTTTCGGGAACAAAAGAGGTATCAATGGGATTAAATCCAGTTCCGATTCACAGTCTAAATAGAGATATTCCAATTCCCTGAAAGCCCAGTAAGAAAGCATGAGAGACCTGAAATTTGTAGTAGAACGTTCACTATATTTTTGAATAAAAGACCAGTCTCTCTTGAAAACCAATTCAGTAAGCTTGAACTTCGCTAAATGGGCTTTCTTGAATTTCACCAGAGTTTCAAGCTCTGCCAAGTCCTTAGAGTTCACTATAGTAATTCTTTTCAGTATATACTTTTGCTTATCCTCGTGAGAAGCATAGCAATCTTCAGCCAAATCAGAGTCAGCTGAATCCTCATCGTCATAGAAACATTCACTTAAATTCTCAACCAGGTTATCATACCGTATACCCCTGAGTTGTATCGTCTCTAAGGGATCCATACTCCATTTCCTGCTTAGCTGGAGAAACGGTTTGACAAATCTCGACAGATTGTGCTGTGTTAATGGCAGCTTGTACTCCTCGTTCTGGGCATCAAAGACCAGTTCACTGAATATACCTGACGAATTGGATATAAGCAGTCTCCAGTACTTATCTACCATCATACAACTCAGTCTGTCGCTGAAAGGCAGGTAGGAGAATATCTGAACTACCAGTTCAATCGGCAGAATTCTCAGAGGATCCTTACGTTTGCATCCTTGAGGTGTGAATAGCGGAACGTCGCCTTCTCTAATAGGTAAGCTAACCCTTCTAACGGGCGATGAAGCACCGGATTGTGAGCAGCAACTGATTGGAATCTTGGCACATTGTTCTTCTAATTCGACCAACAGACTGTCCGGCTTCTCGTGCATTACTTTGGCTTAAAGAGTGCTATTACGTGATACTCAGCAATGAGTGGAATGAAAGAAATCAATAAATCTACTACTGAAGGAACTAACTATGGTACTTCGAGGTTTCCTTGCATAGAATGACGTTACAGGATACACGGCTTCCGATCAGATATTCGCACGCTTATAAAAACAGCTGAGAGTTCTTTAGAAGTTCAATCACCGCCTGTCTATGCTGCTTTTACAGCCCACGTTTATCGTCTGTAAGTAAGGAAGCAGACAGCTGAATTGGCTGATAAGAGAAGATTTCCCTATTCGGGCAGGGATAGCGGAATGGCTGAATGAGAAAAAAAGGAGAGACTTTCGTTTCCAGGGGACTCTTTGGTGGCCCAATAAAAGGATTTTGGTGTCAAATATGATGTAGAATACTTTTTATGTCTATAAAATGTATTTATATTAGCAGATGAGGCAACCAGACGTTATTGGCGCTGGAGAAATCCGTTAAAAAGTCCCGGAGTTGGGGAACTAGAGGGGTTGAGTTGTGATGGTCAGGAGATTGATTGGGAAGGCAAAGAACGTGGTAATGTGAAGCGCGAAGGGTTATTAAATAAGTAGTTGTGATTTGGGATAGTATTGGGTGGGTTATGAAGTCATTTGGAAGCAGATTTCGGTTTTTCTGGGCTGATTCGGCTCTTTTTCTGGTTATTCGGTAATCGGTAATGCCGGAAATGACGTGATGAGTCAGAATGCCGTTTGATAATATTAAATGATTAGGTAATACTTTAATTATGGAGATATGCAAAGTGCTGCGATATAAATAAGGTTGCATATGCCTGCATTAAAAGTAATTGTTTTTACATGTACGAGAGTCGTGTTGGAAGGATGTTACTTGGTCGTTCGATTAACAAGTATTAAGATTAATCAGGATTGCCAGAAAAAGTACTTTTATGAATATCAAATGTATATGTATCAAATTTAGTTCCTAGTAACTTTCAACACCTGTTCCTGAGCTCTGAGTGTACTATCTATTTGTCTGACTACTGGATTCTTTAGAGCTTAGACATGACTACTTTACGCTGAATGAGAAAGATCAAAAAGGCTCTTTCGAGTTAACGCATGATCAATATAATTGATCTTTTATCTAATATTTATGATATTTATAATTTTATATAGATTTAAGCATATGCACTTGTCGTTGTATGCAGATCGTGTTATCATGTCCTGTCTGATTCCCGTGAATGCGCAACCTTGGGATGGGTTCCTTTGTTGAGGTGAAATTTAATATCAATTATTCTTATATTTACTAATTGAGTCTATTAAATTCCATTCTGAAAGGCAATACAGAGAAAATGCAAACTAATAGAACATATTTGCAAACCAACCCGACTTTCACAAGAACCGTGTGCAACAGTTTAAAACAGTCAAAGGCAAATGCCATTGTTTCATATTGAAATATATTTTAAAATCAAAATATGTTATGCCTTTATATACAATTGCTTCTACTAAACGTGAAGTTATCATGAATTCAAGCCCAGCCGAGCTTCTTCGGTATTTCGAAATTGTCATGAATTAACGATACAAAGTTGAAAATTCGCCATTTCTGATGTTGAATTACTATTCTATAGTTGATTTTCAGCATCTAGCTGTTCTTAATTCGTGGTTTTTGATAAAAATGAGAGAATACGAATTTGTTTTATTAGCAGATTGCATATGCATTTTGAATTCTCGGCTGGAGTTTTATTGATTTTTCGTATTTATATCAAGTTATTGAGAGCGTATGCAATCCCATAAACCTTAAGTGATTTTAAGTGGTTTCTTCTCTAACAAACTTAACTTAATAGCTACATTAGGAAGGTAAACTTTATGTCTAGCGTTAAACTTTATATCTTAGAAACTGAAGTTGATAACTTGGTATGAGTTCTCTTGCAAGTGGATTCTACATTTTGCAGTTCTTAATGTTATACCGAAATCAATTTAGATTCTATAAAATACTAAAGTTCTTGATGTTTATTTTTTCCAAAATTATTTGGATATATCTCAAATATCCAGTACTGAGTAATGAGAAATGGGGATTGAAAGATTGTTTTTCCATAGATTTTGTAATGGAGTTATGCCCATTGCCACTCAACCTGGATAACACCCACATCTTGGTCAGCTAAAGCACTGAAAGCAGTAGGAGAGAAGTCCAAATCATACGTATCACAGCTGGCACAAGCATCAACTACCTTAACAGTGACAGATTTTCCACCATAAGAGGCAACAATTTCCCGTCCACAGTACCCGCTGATCCATTCACTACTCAAGTCGTAGGACGTGTATAGAGATTCAGCAATGGCTACAACGTAATCGCTGTCTGAACTGCTGGTGCCGCAAGCATCCGCTCCAACACTATAGAAGGTGCCTCTTCCTGTGTAGGTTTGTCCAGAAGGAGTGGACGAAGTAGTTTCCGGCTCAGAAGAAGTTGGACTCTCAGTATCTGAGTCAGTCGTACTTGAAATAGTAATAGCTTCAGTTTCTGTTTCAGGAGCTTCACTGACAGAAACGGGTGAAACTGTTGAGGTCACTTCCTCGGTGCTTGCAGCCTCAGATGTTGTATAGATTGCATCCACGATAGAGGATGTCATGTTTTGGTAAGGTACTGAAGCAGAGCAAGCAAGATACTCAGTCACAGTGACAGTAGAATCTGTAGGAGAAAAAATCTCTGTCGGGCTGACAGCATTGAATCTCTCCGAAACAACCGAGGCAAGTTCGTCCAGATTATCATCATTCAAGACAGAGTCAAGGACTTTGCTCAATAGACTGGCTGGATTACCACCGTAGTGCGGGTAGGATGCAGCTTGAGCAAGACTGGCAAAAGCAGCTGAAGTAGCTAGGAAAGCAGAAAACCCGTGCATGATTGTAAAGTGTCCCAAGAAAACAGATCAGATTTGTTCAAAGAATGGCTGAAGTTGGAGTTGACTGGGTATGTTTATTTCTAACGAGATGAAGCAAACATTAAGCCTTAGGAGTACACTAGAATAAGCAACGTCTAGTGGGTATTAGTGGGCTTATATAGAAAAGTGTATAAGTCTTGCTTCTGGACGTTCTTCTAGTGGACGGACACATCCGCTTCGTGTTCCTAAGGTTTCAGGAACACGAAACGGGTGTGTCCGTTCACTACCTTTTAGGGTACTCCCGAGAAACGCGTGGACCCACTAAACCCCCGACGACTCAAAATGGTAAAGATAGGCGGTCTGCAAAATTACAAGTTTCACTCAAAAGGTCTATAGTCTGGAGTAATAGAGTTAAAGATGGGTAGACTTTATTATGGTATAATCTCTACTCAGGGGAATGTTCAAACATGGTTGGTCGACCTATAAGAGTAGGTTACGACTCGGAAAGCTAAAAGAGGCAGCTTTGAGTCTAGATGTCCAATGAACCTGATTCAAAGGCCTCAGATCGAGATTGAAATTTGAAGGCTACGAGGGTTAGCTTGAGGACTTGAAAAACCGGCGACAGACAATAATACAACATCAGGAATTTAGAGAATGAAAAAGAAGACATTGCATCATATCCGGAAAGCTGTTCCAATTTCCAGAAATTTGTACCACTATTTGCAGCATAGATTTAACGGTAGATTTAACAGTAGAATGAATGAGGGAAATGTCTGCAATATTCTGAAACACGCTAACGCCAACGGTCAACCTAAATACGAAAAGAGTTCATAAAATGTATAACGAAGTAATCAGTTTACTTCGGAGGTAGCAGTCTAGATCGCGTGGCTATAAACCTACTGCAATATGTCGTAGTCAACTGATACTCGAAAATGCTGAATGAACCTTCTTGAAGAAAACTGTCAAACAGTGTTTCCGAAGTTGCTCTGATCAAAACGAGGCAGTGAATATCTGGGTTTTCTTTCTGCTATCTCCCGGGATGTTCAACCAATCAGCTACTGAACGCGGAACACAAGGCAGCACGTAGTACATGAACTACAACTATGGATTTTTTGCTCTTAGATAGCAGCAGTCAAAACGGTATCAAAAGAACAATCAAGTATATACTATGTAACTTCCTTCAACGAATCCAAATAAAAGCTGGAAGAGTACGCGGGTCAAAGATTGCTACTAAAAGCGAACTACGGGGTACTCAGGTTGCACTACAATTCTGAGAAGATTAGATACGACCAAACATAAAGAAGACATCTATCTATGAAAAGAGATCCTTATAATCAAATTTAGGAACTATCGATGTGAGTATCATATTTTACACTCTTCATCCAACTTCTGAGATTATAACAGCATACAAATCCTATTATTTACAAAATCACCATCACTAATCCACACCTACTAAAACCTCAAAGAAACAATATATCAGTTTATTATTCAATACCGCTTCTTTTTAGCATCAAACTTCTTTCTTCTGATCTGTCTGCAACTCCAAAGCTAGATCAACTACGCAATGCTCTCCTATCAGTACCAAACAGTTCCCACTTTGCCAACCCTGATCTTTCACACTGTAATTAAAACATCAAGACAACCGACAACAAAAAACAAGAAAAGCCGTAATCATCGTCATTCGTGAAAGAACCCATTCAATAACTCAGCTCTCCGCATTATATTCCGCCTTCCACTTTCCTTCTTCAACACGCGTCCCAAACTCTATCCGCATTAGGAAGGGCAATATAACCAATTGGGAATCCTTAAAAATAAACTCCAAACTCTATTTGAATCCACCATCACGTCTCCTCTCGTCTGCTCCTCACCCACTTCCAAAATGCCCAATTCGAACCCGTCGAATAGGGAAAAATTCCCCGACCGAATGCGGTAGCGAACAAACAATAATTCCAACTTCAGGGAAAAAATCGTGTTTCACGACAGAGAAGAGATGAACAGAGTAATCAGCCGTCATACATATGTTTCATTTAGTTTCAGATCTGGGAAAGAAGCATCACCAATAAACCCTATATCCTGTATCTCTCCCACAGTTCCAGCACAAACCTGTAAAGATTCATCATCTCTGAACAGGCTGTAGTAAGACATATCAGAGATTACCACCCTCCTTTTTACCTACTCATGTTCCCTGCCTGATCTGTGTTTGAGATATTGACAACCCTGATAGTGAGATCCTTCACCTGACCTGCCCTAGCAGAATGGCTTCCTCCGATTTGCGCAGGTTTGGGATGGTTTTCCCTGACTCCAGCATGGAAGTCAGTGACAGCGATACTAGTACTTCTTTCGTAAATTCTTTCAACCCGTTTAAAGAGCTCAACAGCAACACACAGAAGAAAACATACGGGAAAAGTAACAAGTCGAAAGCTGCCTGGGCCCGCCAAACCGCTGAAATCAATCTATGGAACCAACTAGCCTCCAGCCCTGCTGTCTCTAATGATAAAGAGAACAATCCTCTTATCAGCGCTTCACCCTTGCGACAGGACCATTCCTCTATTGTTGATCAGTCTATGAACAGCCCAGGTGGGCTCTCTCAGATTTCTGTGACCTCTGAATCGCCTATCCGCTCGCGGAAGCCTTTCAATGCTGTTTCTGTTAATTCAGACTCTTTTGAATCCTTTTCACCTCAGCAAACAAACCAGAAAAGCCCCTCTCACAACGCATCCAATGCCCAGGAACCCCGCACTGACTCCCAAGCCTATTCGCGCCCCACATCCTCTGTATCGAGCCTGAGGAGGAGTTCCTTAGTCACATCAAACCTCGCAGATATCATTTCATCAAAACCTGAGAACCCTGTAAAACCCCAAGGCATGGAAAGCACTCCTGATAGGAAAACCAGTAAATCGTACATCGCTTCGAGCGTACTGAGGGTTCCCACCCATTTGCTCTCCACCAGTACCCCAGAACGTAGTGATATAGCTATACATAGATCACGTTCCACTTCTGTAAGTCACACTGGCACTCCCCTGGGTATCAGCGCTTCCTCACCACTTGTGCAACGGGATGAAAGGTCTAAATCCCGCTATCAGGTCTCCGAACCTGTTCAGTTGACACGTAGGGGAAGCTCTGCTTCCAACAGTACGCAAACAACTCATAAAACTGTAAAAAAATCGTTCTCAGATCTGCGTAAAACGCTTTTGTCTTTTTCAACTCGCAGCGCCAGCTCGTCATCGATCGCTTCTCATTTGAATCCATCCGGACAGGCACAAATTTCCCCGCAGAAACAGACAGTTCCTGCTGCGCCACCTTCAAAGAAGTCTGGAATGCGCCACAGCTCTTCTGCTTCCTCTTTCAGCCTGTTTACAACTCCTTCACTGCACCGCTCTTCGTCTAAACCGAAGATATCACTGCCAGTACCGCTCCCAGATACCCAGGAGAAACTGAACAGGAAACTGGCTAACAGTACGTCAGTAATGTCTCTGTCTAGCGTGACGACTATCAATGAGGACGACAGTGAAGAGATAGATTTGGTGATGACTCCTGGGGAAGTTTCACACGCCTCTGCAGGAGGACTGCCAGCCTGTCCCCTGGATACTCTTGTGGCTCATACGGAGGAGAAACGCGTCATCTCGTTTGACGAGTTGTTTGCAGCGCGTCATCCCTTGGCTCAGTGGCGGAAGCTCGGCGAAGCTACGTATTCCGAGGTATACACTGAGGAATTTACGGACGACGTATCAGGTCCGACGTCTCTCGTGCTGAAGGTGTTGCCGTTCGGTGGGGCAGAGGAAACTGAACAGCCTGCTGTCGAGGAGATTACCCGGGAAGTAGTGATAACCAAGACGTTAATGCAGCTTCCAGGGTTTGTTAGGTTGCATTCTGTCCACGTAGTGCGGGGGAAATACTCGGAAAGACTTCTGAAGCTCTGGGATGATTTTAACGAACAGGAACTCGACGACGAAGGCAACGGCGTGTATTCAGAGAACGACCGCCCTGACTACTATTTGGAAGACCAGCTGTTCTGTGTGCTGGTGCTTGATAACGTAGGCATAGATTTAGAGAATTTTGCTCTCCAGTCATGGCGGGAGGCTTCTTTAGTGTTCTGGAAGTGCGCATGCTTTCTAGCGCACGCAGAAGAGGTATTCCAGTTTGAGCATCGCGATCTGCACTGGGGGAATGTAGTAATCCAGCGGAAAAAAGCGGAAACGGATACTGGGATGCTATCATTCCACGACAGTGACGAAGAGTACAGCGAGGAGAATCTTAGCCGAATGATGGCTGATCTCGATATGCATAAAGACGACAATGGAAGCTCTGATGTGCTGAAAGTGACGATTATCGACTATACTTTATCGCGGGCTTCTGTAGAAGGAGAGATCTACTACTATGCTATGGAGAATCCTGATTTCTTTGCCGGTAAGGGAGATTACCAGTTTGATATCTACCGATTCATGCGCAATTTTTTACAGCAGAAGAAACAGAAACAGCAGCTTGAGCGGCAGCAATCAATTGCGCTGTCCAGAGGACGTATGAACAAATCATCTTCTAAATCCTCTATTGCGTCTTTCCTCTCATTAGCTAGCAGGAAACAGAATTCTCGGCATAGAAACCAGCCTGCTAAACAGCAGAATACTGCTGCAGGTTCCGACTGGGAAATGTACTTACCACAGACAAACATCATGTGGCTACATTATCTTGCGGATAAATTACTTAATTGCAAGGGTTTACCGAGAATGCCGTCTCCAGAGAGCCTGAGGAGCAGTGACGGTGGCCGTAGACGGAGGACCAGAAGATCCAGCGTAATATCGAATGAGATTAAAAAGCGGTACAGCCGAGGCAGCAGTTTTATAGCCGACCACTCCGATTCAGGCATTGGCGAAGAGATGGATTGGTCTGACTCTGACGAAGGAGACAAATTAGTGTATGATGAGGCTGTCTTTTATCACAATCTCAATATTATCCACCGTAGTATCGATCCCCGGAAGAAGATGCTGGACGCTGGAGGATTAGAGAATGTACATTGCTATGAAGACGGCAGTGGAATAGATGGAGCCAGCAAACCTATATCCGACATACAGTTGATCAGTGGCAGTATTCTGCAAGCGAAACAGATCTCAATTGAGAGCTTTACGTGCACTGGCGACTTTCTGTTCTGGGGCTGGAAAAACAATCTTATCAAGCCGGTTGAAAGAGAGGTACTTTGAAAGACTCTGAGAACAGTAATAATGATAATGAAGATACATCCGCTCGACCATTTAAAGCAATTTAACAACTGCCAGGATGATGCACCGGCTGAAAGCCGAATATGTTCTGAACAGACACGACCAGGCGGCCCGAAAAGGTACTTGCAGAGCTCTAAAGAATCTCAACCTACGAGCAGGGCAGTCAAAGGAGTCGAAATACCCATGTATACTACTATAGCATAACTTTTAATGAACAGTGATGATGTCTGTATTTAAGCAGGCAGTCATATTTTAATATATAACTACTCCAGTCACGTAAACTGCTAAAGTAGACCCTATATATCTCATCTGTATAAAAGCCGAAGCCGATATTAAAATAGTCTTATGAGTACGCTTTTGAGAATCCGAAATTCCAACCTCCGACTCCGATCTCCGACTTTCCAGCCTCTTTTACGTCGTCACATATCATGAAATACTCTATCAAGTTACAAATATGTCTTTATATACTTCTATTGATACACTAATTCGCCTTTGCTTTCTCTTTCGTATCACTTTTCACTCCATCAACTTCAGTGGCATCACAAGTCGAAACAGGAGCAGGTTGCAGGACCAAATGCTTGATCACGGACTCCAATCGTCCTAAAAACACATCAACAGCCCACATCCACGCTGTAGCAGAGATTGAACCCCGGGGAGCAAAAGGAAACGCCAGAAACCATTCTATATACGGAGGGAACAGTCCAGAGGGAAGATAAAACAGCGGAGTGCTCCTCCAGTACAGTCTGATCGCCCATTTGACCCCAGTAGTAGAGATCCGCAAGGCCATCTTGACTTTATTACTAAACTGAGCATGTGTTGAAGATAAACTGCTCTCAAGCTGTGAAACTTCTGCCTGCAGAGCATCGTACTTCCTATTGAGTTTTGCCCATTTAGCGAAATTGTCCATTGAGCTGGTACGCTGTCTCTCCTGATACACTTCGATTGCTTCCCTTTTCTTCTGCCGCAGCGTTATAACCGTCTTTTTAGGAGATATTTTCATATACAGGAACCACAGGAGCTCAGCCACAGTATCAGTACCTATAAGTGAGACTACTCTGGAGTATAGCAGAACAACCAGGATAAACCAGAGGAGAAGGGCCATGGTGAATATGTGAGTGATATAACAGCTTTATGATACCCTGAGATACCCCAGAATACACGGATGTTATTATAGTCTTCAAAGAAATGACCTGGGACCGAAATAATCCAAAAATTCCCAATATTGTAAAGATGTTTGATAAATTTCACCCCGAGAGAGAAGATGTGAGTGTCGTTCAGAGTCTTCACTAACAGCAATGCTAACAGAGCTGAACCCCTAGCTCACACTGAACACTGAAACCCCCCAAATCCTGCACAGTAACTACGAGAATCTCTACAACAATTCAGCTTGAAAGTCGGGCATTTCCACCCAGTTTAATCCATAATAAATCAATAAATCCTCTTCTTCTCTCCTTCGGCTCACTGCCAGTCTCGAACATCAAGTCTCACCCCAGAATATCTTGCGACACCCCCGACAGCATCCCAAGGGTGGGGTCCCGCGAGACTTTATATGTTGATGTTGATTGATGAATAAATGAAAAGTGCGTGTCGCAAGGAAGAAGGAGAACAATGATTTACACGTGAAAAACGATTCTTTTCCTCTGGCTGACGCATCGACAGATTTGTTGATGAAAACTACAAAGAGGAGTTCCACTCAAGTGCTGAGGCCGAACCTGATTGAGCCGCCTTGAGACCGTTGCGAGCGTAAGTTGTGCTGGGCTGCGTTTCCATTCATAGAAAGGAAAAAAAAAAAAAAAAAGAAGAGAAAATGATGGTGGAGAAGCCGATGGTGATATTTATGAGATGAAAGATTTCAGAGTGTTTAATTCGGGTTTTTTTGCTCACAGAGTTTCCACTATTCCACTATTCCACTATTCCACTATTTTGGATCCCATATGACAATTCTAACAGTATACAGTATATTTCCCGCTTTTCATCCATTCAGTCGAGTGCTTTCAACCTCCCCAGCAGCCCCAGCACCCTAGGAGATCCTTTTTATTTCCACACCAGCTGAAATACCGGATTTCAGGCCTTTCCAGGCTGAATTAAACTGCCACTGCCGCTTTCCACGCAGATCACCGTAAATCGTAAGGAAACCAGACGATCAGCAGTCAAATAGGGGAGATTCTGCTCTCTGACTATTCCATATTTACTCTATCCACTCTCTGCGTTCCTCCTGGGTATCCAAAACCGCCATTCCTGAAGCCGAAGGTCGGAAATACTGCGGCGGTTCCAGTACTAGTCAGATAGGAGTACAATTTACTGATATAATGAGTAGAAATAACGGTAATAATCAAATGTATAAAATGAATGCAGTGGATGACAGCCCGGAAGATGTGGACGACAGTTCGGAAGAACTGGAATCGTGGATTACAAATTTCTGTTCCATGTTTGGTCACGATTATTTCGCTGAAGTGAGTACAGAATTTATTGAAGATGACTTCAATTTAACCGGGTTGAGCTCAATGGTTCCTTTCTACCGTGAAGCACTTGATCTTATACTGGATTTCGAGCCTGAGGAGCCTATTGAGCTGGCGAATATGCCGCTTATCGAGCAGAGTGCTGAAGTATTGTATGGCCTGATACACGCTAGGTTTATTCTCACGAAACCAGGGCTACAACAAATGGCTGAGAAATACGAGTATAAGCATTTTGGAGTGTGTCCGAGGTACTACTGTGACGGGATGCATCTTTTACCCATTGGACAGCACGATAAGCCGGGAATTCAAACTGTACGGCTGTTCTGCCCCTGCTGTTCTGATATATACATGCCATCCAGTTCTCGGTATTTGAATATCGATAGTGCTTTCTTTGGTACGAGTTTCCCTGGGCTTTTCCTTAAGATGTACCCTGAGATTGAGCATCAGTGCGCTACGAAACGATGGAACAGGTATAAACTGAAGCTTTTCGGGTTTGGTATATCCGAGCAGAGTTTGAGCGGCCCTAGAATGGAGTGGCTGCGGAAATACCCCGAGAATAACAAAGAATTCGAGGAACTGAAAGCCTGTGCCACGTTAGAGTACCTTTCAGATGATTCTGACGGTTCCCCGGACGAGGAAGATGTAGATAGAGAAGGCGGCGAAGCAGGAGACATGGACGAGCAGGACGAAGAGGACGAAACGGGCGGGAAGTCAAAGTCAGCTGAAGCCGAGTCTGTAAAGAGTAGTATTAGCAAGGCGAAAGATGTGGAGATGCGAGATCGCAGCCCGGAAACGAGTGTAATGAGTCTTTGAGTCAGATACGGGTAAAGTGTGTGAGGCCCAATTATCGTATAGTAGTTATTGTGAGTTTCTACAGTAGCAGTCTGAATTATCACCAGTAATGTAAAGTAAGATACTGAAAAGTCGTAGAATGTAGTAGTTTTTTTTTTTTTTTGAGAAGTCAAGCAGTCTATTAGAGGAGTTGTGGGTTCTACTGATAGTTTAAAATTGATAAATTAACTATTCAAAAATGTTATCCATTGAGTCTCAATGGTTCCTATATACATTCTGTATGTGATCCTATATGGGATCCTAAATCAGCAAAGAGGCAATCACTATTACTGGAAGATTATACCTCAACCCGTCGTTGAATAACGGTGCTTATGATGAATGAAAGCCCTATATATATAAATATATAAATATATAAATACCCTATCAATGGTTCATCAAAACAGGCTTTCCTGGCTCCCAATTACGCAATGCATTGTCTACACTGATCCAGTACCTCAATAACACCGTATATTTCACGGCATCGTGCTCATTGTTGTCTCGGAACGCTTCATCGAGTTTCTGTTCACAGGAAGCAATGCGCAGCTGATTCTCTGCTCGGATATTCGCTATGTCCTCTTCAGTCTCGGCCTCCTCAATTGCCTCATGCACTTCCAGCACCTCCAGCAACACCTCTTGATCCTGAGTGTACTTTGCGATTGCTCCGGGGCCCTGTTTTTCCGTTTCTTCGTTCTTTTGCTCGTTATCGAGATCGATCCCCCGTTGCCTGAGGATGAACAGCGCCCTCTGAAGCGGGGTTTTCAGCGTACTGTACGCCTTGTTGAGCAGGGAACTCTTCTCTTCGTACTCTGCTAGTTTGTCTGAGTCATTCTGGGCGTAGTCAGGGTGGAATTTAGACTGCAATTTGAGGAATTCCTTTCTTAGCTGTTTCACGTCAAACAGGAACGGAACATTCGGTGGACCGCCCTTGGGGAAAGTTTCCGGGAAAAGGGCAAAATAGTCCGGCTCTTTTTTGTCTGTTGAGTATTTTCTGAGCCCCAATGGGAGGGAAAATCGCGTAATCCCCGCTGGGACTCTACGCTGAGCGAATACCACCTCAGCTCGGGTGAACTGGCAACTGAACCACCGTAAACTCATTTTTGCGCGCTGCCTGCTTCGCAATTGACCAAACCGTGGAACAGCACGGGATAAGCAGGTCAAGTAGAAGAAGTTTGCCATCAGTTAGAATAAATATTGATATCCTACGGTATAGAAAACAAAGCACTTTCTGACATCATTGAATCCCTAATTGCCATAATTGCCCGAACTCCGTACTCCGGGGAAGCCCGGGCCGGGCTGGTCCTGAAATGAGACGGCAGGTTGCGGATGTATGGCGCGGAATGACGAGACTATTGAGCTTTACAATGGGTTATATGTGATAATTTAGTAGTAAATAAGGGTAAAATGGGGTAATGATTGTATTTGAGTGGCTGCTTGCTGTAAATTGAGGTCAGAAAAGCACGTTTTGCGGGTTAAATGTTGGACAGGGCTTATAGGCTTACATAGAGTGGAGTATCAGCTCCAGGAGGGATTAGAAAACAAGTATATCCGAATAGAATGTTCTACAGCTATTAAATTGAGAAACAGCTAAATTGGACTGCCCGTTTTCTTAGCTATAAACAAATTTGAACGCCCAGATACCACTACAGACGGCACAGGATGACTCACAGTACTCAGCCCTAGGGAGTGTCCTGCTGCTGCCTGTCTACGGATGGAAAACCAGCGCAGAGTAGTATTTAGGCTGCCTAGGAACTCCCAAATGATACAACAGAGTATATAGACTACAGTATACCACTAAAATTCTTCAAATAGCGCTTATAAACCCGCTATTTAATCTCCTATCGCCATCACATCACATCACTCCCGAGGCCGATGCCTTCCAAATCAGGAAACTTATCGCACTTTTCTTCCAAACCTACCGAGAATCCGTTTGCCAGAAGTTCGCCGAAGGCACCGGCTCGGCATTAAAATAAGCCACAAGTCGATAAATCAGCTAAATCAGGACCAACACATATCCCAGGGATGGCCCAGCCACTACCAGGAAACACCCGGAAAGAACAACATCCATTTGGACTACTACTATGACACCATTCCCGGGACAGAGCCAGGAAACTCCTGCTGTAGTATCTCCCGGGTTTTACTACGTCTCAGAGTGCGGGTACTGCGGTGGAGAAGATTTTGCGAGTTACGGCCTGAGGTGCCGCCGTATGAGTCCTGGCCAGTATAAATATCTGATTGATCGAGGGTTCCGCCGTTCCGGCTGCTTCCTATACAAACCTGATCTGTTTCGGTCCTGCTGCAAACTGTACGTTATTCGGTGTGAAGCCAGGCGTTTCCACTGTGATAAAGAGCAGCGTAAATGTGTCAATCGGCTCGCGCGGGAACTCGGGGCGCCGGAACCTCCTGGCCCGGCTAAGGGACGGCCCTTTGACCTTTCTGAGAGGTTACTACGGCATATAGTGTTTGCCGAGGATGTGGAAAAATACCGAGACCAAGAGAAGATCGTTGTGAGATACGAGGAGTCCGTTTTCTCGGAAGAGAAGTACCGGCTGTACGACAAGTATCAGCGTTCTGTGCATAAGGAGGAATCGACTAAACCAGAATCTTTTAGGCGGTTCCTATGCGATAATCCATTCCCTGTTAATGAAGACAGTTCGTCAGGATCAGCACGGATATCCGTGAGCGCTGATGGTACACTGCAGCGGCCATTATATGGAGCTGTGCATCAATGCTACTATTATAAAGGACAGCTGATATGTGTAGGCGTGCTGGACTACTTGCCTGGTGCGATTTCCTCAGTTTATCTTATGTACGATCCTGATATGGGGAACAGGTTCAGTTTAGGTAAGCTGAGTGCATTAGTTGAGCTTCTGAGTTGCTTGAAAAACGGGGTGGAATTCTACTATATGGGTTATTATATTCATGATTGTGGGAAGATGAGATACAAGCGTGGGTTCAAGCCGTGTTGGCTATTGAACCCGCTATCACTTAAATTCGAGAGGTTTGAAGATTTTCTGCCGCACTTTGGTAGTGAAACGAAGCAGGAAGACTCTGAAGAAGATCCTACGAACAATTTGGTGATACTGAAGAGCAATGAAGAGACCCTTGAGGACTTGTTGTTCATCAAAGACGAGGAAATTGGTCAGTCAGTGTCAAGGAAGCCCGAAGAACATCTGGAGAACATTGCTGAAGCTTATAACTACGAGAATATGGATTTACGCCTTTTTGAGGACAATAATTTCTACTCACAGGTCTACAAAACCCACCAGGGGAGTGATTTCTACAGTCACGAAGAATTAGATGGCGCTGCTCCGTCGTTTATTCCTGGCACAATGACAGGTCGTGAGATCCTACAACTCCTTGCTTCCGGAGACATCAATATACAGAAAGGCCTTCAATTTGGAATTCCAAACGACGATTCACAGTCCCTGATTATACTACCGTGGAATGTGCTACAAAGTCCTGAAGTGCTTCACGATATCGCCGTAGATTGTATAAGAATGATCGGCAAATCATTCTTGAGACAGTTCGCTATTGCGCTTAGGTAGCTGACTGCGTGTATAGAGAAAGAGCAACACCTAATATGATATGATGTGATAATACCTACAACAGAATAGACATTCTGGAAACCGATAAGTCTCAACAGACGGAAGTTCTCCGTGCTATAATTAGAAAATCAGAAAATCAGAAAATCCGACAGATAAGTGATAAGTCCAGTACGCCATGCCATGTATTCCTTCATGAAAGGCCTCAACCGTAATTAAATCCAATCACCATCCCGTTCAGACTCTTCAATTGCAGCCATATACCTCCAATTCTTATCGCCAATACCTCCGTTTCCCGGAATCAACCAATCCACAATACAACGAACACGTCACAATTGTTCACAGTTATTCATCATTCCGTGTATCGCCACGGATGAAGCGCGTCAGTCACCACAATTGTCAATTACTGCGCCACACGCCACCATCCTAGACCCTCCGAGAGCCTTCTAGGGATTACAAAGTGAAGTGGCGAGCGAGGGTCAAGAGGGAATAAGGTTTATGCACAATGAAATACACTCATCGCGTGACACTAGTTGTAGCCCTTAAACGGCTTAAAGTTCAAACCTACTGTCCTAATCTGGATTATAGTAAACCACTCAGAGCAGCAGTTCGATGCCCCGCAAGCATTTCATTTGCGATATCGCGTGCTTGAATTGAATGACGATCGATGCCTTGTTCGGTTGTAATAGTTTAGATGTATCTCATAGAAGAGTACTTTGACCTCCGTGGAAACGGCCAGCCTCACCCGTGAGCGTCGTAGCGTCTGGCGCAGTTTCTGGCGTAGGGGATGATTGAACTAAGTCGGATCAACGAAGCCTGGGCTACTACTAGCTTAGTGTCGTTGCTAAAATCCTGCCTTTCAGGTTCTAGTCAATCTAGCTATAAAATTCCGCCTTGAGGGTACTCCGACTGGCTACTTTTCCACCTGATACCGGCCAGCTTGGCCCTGAATCAGGGGAACAATATCTGCTGTCTACCGCACATCAGCCTGGCCCGCTGACAATTCGGGCCGCTATTTCGACAATTGGAACCCGTTTCAGACTAATTCCGAGCAGCAAATACACACAATTGTTCGACAACACGTCCAATGGCATCAGCAACTCGGACGACGGCTCAACCGATGGCCGAGCCGTGTAATCCGTAATCCGTTGAGACACGCAATCTGCCCGAGATATGGTGGCTCAATTTAGAGTTTGCTGCTCTGGAAATAAAGCTGGCGCATGCTGAACCTTACCCCGGGTTCCAAACCTTAATGCGCAACACCAGCTGTGAAAGATCACTTTCTCGGGGGAAGAGAGGAATATATAAAGGCGAATGGCTGCTTCTTTTCCAAGTCGAAACAGTCAGTTTTTATATTCTAGTTGTTCTCGAATATCATTATCATTAACACATTATCGTTATTGATTAACAGTGACATAACAAGCGACTATCAAAGAAACTACAACTACTGCGAAACTACTCGCTGAACGTATTCAACGTCAAAGACTCCTACAATTACAACTACAATTATATCAGCAAAGCCAAGCCAAATTTGCTTACAGCTGACATCTACCGACTTTTAAATCAAACAAGTTATTAAACATTATGACTCGTACCAATCGCGCAAACTCTCACGGTTCCGAGCCGAAGTATTTTGCTAAATCTGGCCATGCCGACCAGGACCCTAATAAGACTAAGAAGAACGGAGCTGGAAAGCTCAATTGGGGCCGCGAGGGCGAAGAATTAGAAGATCTCATCAATGCTGGAGAATGCAACGTATTCCATCGTCGCAGATCTTCGAACGCGGCCCGTAATATTGCATGGGAAGTCAATCCGAAGTACGACTCGGATGTTGAGGAATCTGCCGTTTCCTCTTAATTGCATTATTTTGCATGCAAGGACCCTCTATTGAGGCGTGCCTGCCAGGCTGGTGACGGCCATGTATATGTTTATGAATGGTTATGAAATGATTATGATACACGCGTAAATTATTATTGTAATGTAGGCAAAAAGATATAGAAGATGCAACATTCCAGTGCATAGCCCAAGCAACTACTGTACAATTCATATTGAAGTATAGTTTAGTCTATTCTATTCACTTTATCAGCTCTGTGCCTTACCAGCCTTCTCAGCCTCAGCAAGCCTAGTTTCTACTTTGCTTTTCCACCCTTTCTTGCGCTGTCGTTCTTCATACACTTTCCTATTCTCCAGAACTCGATCAACTATCGTTTCAGTAGACATATCAGCGTAGGGATGATCAACGTACTGTTTATACATTCCAGCTTCTTTGAACTCACGATAAGAATCAATTTCTTCACCACCGTCATCACCGTACCCCGTGCGACATGTAGAAAGCTCAGGTGTAGCTCCGTGACATACTCTGTCCACTTTGAAGGGCAGTTCAGCTAAGAATGCAGAGGTAGTGATATAAGGAGCACCGATAACTATCGCGTCGACGTATTTACACTGCAGAACGCACAGAGACCTTTCAAAGAGGTTCATGATAGGGTAATTGAGCTGTTTATTCAAATCAATTGATCTGTCGTCGTTCAAACCCACAAGCACAATCGGAGGCTCCTCGGACTTTTGGAAATCCTGTGCCAGCGCTTTCAGCAGAGAAATATGGCCAGGATGAAACAAATCAAACCCTCCATCAACGTAGTACACTTTAGCACCATTTTTATACCTTTTAAGCAGTTCTTCACTCGGTTCTACAAGCTGTCGCACTATAGATCCCTTGGCTTCTCCCTGCACAGCATAGTAAACCCCTGAACCCCTCTGCTTGCCTGAGCTGTCAGTAGCATAGCTGGAAAACTTGCTGACATACGCTGGGTCGTTCAGAAGCTTGTGATGTGCAGCATTCTCTTTAGTTATAGGCTCAATATGATGATCTTTACTAAACATAAGCATTCTCCCTACTAAATCAGTCGTAGATATCCCCTCAGTTCGCTTAACAACAAGAAACCTCCCCAGATCTTTCACAACCTGATAGCAGTCTTCCCCATTGGCATCTGTAGTGATATCGTCTCCGTGAACAACGTATTTACACTCATAAGCGTCCATTACTTTAGGATCCGTAACATAAGGAGCTGATTCAACTACTTTAGTACACCATTTGCAGCTGCTCACTGCCAGCACTCTCTCAGGCAGACTCATCACCACAGGGCCTTTGTTCAGGAGAATCTCCTCGTCAGAATGTACGCCAACGTAGAGCTCATCGCCGAGCTGTCGGGCTTGAAGCATCGCTCCGGCGTGGCCATGATGAGCAAAATCGAAGCACCCGTCGATCCAGATGCGCTTTTCGAGAACCATATTGGTACTGAGGGAGTCTTGTAGTACAGGGATACCGTAGGATGGTAGGCTGAAGGTAGAAACTAGGAAATTGAGCTGGGATTCGCTGTTTTTATCGGACTTCGGCTGATTTGAAGAGCGAATCGACGCGGAGTTCGGCGATAATCGAGGGCAGAGTGAGACGTGAAGTAAGGGAGTAGCATAGAGATTACGTGAACATATATTATCTACATGAACTTGTAAGATGTGAAGAGAGAATTGCTTGCTACCCAGTTGTCATAACGATAAGCAAGGAGCTAAAAACAGGCACCTGTTGTTGCCGTACTTCCAGATATATCTGCGGTGGGCTCTACCGATCAGCTGGTCTCTATTAGCCTGGCTATCAACATGAACAAGAGCATCCGGAACAGCCGTCTGCACGTTGACGCATCTCGCTTCCGACATGCATAAACTTTACAACCGTCTTGAACCTAATTGCCAGCCTACTATAGCTGACATCAACCGGCGGAACCACCGGAATATTCAGCCCACACAGCGACCAGCAGCGTCGAAAGTCAAGAAAAAAAAATACTTTGTATATCAAAAGGTTCCGTCGTATATACAAAAATCTATGGACGGGGTTCGGCACGCACTTGAAAATCCCACTTATTCCAAGTCTTGTCAAGCCACACCAGATTTCGCATTTGAAAGCTGAATTAACTAATAAAACTCCCCACACCTTTAGCAAACCTCTAGTCATTCCTCACATACCACCCGCTTCTCACGCAGCTATCCTCTTTTCGGCAAAGGCGGCAGGTCGTTACGTACTCTCTTCCCGACAGACCCACTGTTCCCGGAACCAGCCGGCGGCCTTCGCATATCTTCCAGGGGCACATACGCACCGTACTGTTGTTCCTGCTGTTGCTCTTTCGGAGTATTACGTCTACTGTGAGCACTTAAGGCACTCATCGTATTCCCGCTTTCCGTGACCCGCCCTTGACTTGTTTTCTTCATGTGATTCCAAATAATCATAGCATTCCTCTCACTGCATCCGTTCATCCAACTGAATAAAGGCCCCAATACTGGTGTCATTGTTACGAAAAGATCAAAAAGGATATTCGCCATTATCTTCCCCTGCACGCTGTTTGGCAGTTGCAGCGGTTCAGCAGCCATTGTGAGAATTCGAGTATGTAAAGTGTACATCAGTATAGGGCCAAATACAGGAATGATAGAAACAATAGGAGCCCAGCCAAGGCCACAGCCGCAGCAAGTCACACCAGTTGTGCAGCCGCAGAAACATTTATCGTGCATCCAGGCTTGCCGTTGTACTTTTTTCCATATTTTCTCTTCCATTTCAGTACTACCCGGTGGAGCTTTCCGTTTCCGAGTTGTCCCGTCTGGCAGTTCTTGCTGGAAGGCGTCTGAATAGCAAAACAACATATTAGTATTCAATTCAATGCTCATATTGTCATTTTCTATGCTTACTCACCTTTCCGAAATTTCTCCTCAGCATATTCATTCCACCGATCAACTCCTAAGGAGTATCCCGGGATAGACTCGAGATTCGCTTGCAAAGCGGCCATACTGGAACAGATGAATACTAACTGAGCAGTTAGGAAACCTCGTAGCGTCTCCTGAGTTCATTAAACCAAGGAAAATACACCATAAACACGCGCAACGGCTGTCATTACTCGGGTATAAATCATCAGTTGATGCGGAAATGGGAATTCCTATTCAACGCATGCAGACGCCATGCACACGCGACGCACTGCGCATGCATGTCAAACTTTATCCCGCGATCCGAAACTTTATTTCTTCAATATTGGTTTTCTTGACAGAAAGTGATAACTCTTTTCATACCTAAAAGCCATTTACGGGTCTTTTCATCGGCCATAATATGGGCAATTTGATTAGACTTCTCAGACGCTTCTGTTGTGATCCTTTCGAGGGCGCTTCGAGCGTGAATTCCCACCCCTGTCACACCTATCGGCCATGCCGCGTTTCCAATACTCAGCTTCATATAGAGATCATTAGCTTTAGTGTAGTTCTTCTTCTGTAGACATATTATTATGCCAGCAAGTATTTTATACAATTCGTCTTTCAGTACTCCTTTCCGCAGCTCAGCTAACAGCGGTGATAAGTACTGCTTCGTCTCTGGTATGATATTCTTACGAGTTCCAGATTGTATACCGTCACCTTCAGACCTCAATTTGGCTTCCCAGATGCCTACAACTTTCTTAATATAAACCCTTATCTGGAAACAAACTTTGGGCTTGTTCCCTGTGATATCTTCCTTATTCACGAGCGGATCCACTGAGGATTCCAATTCTTTCAGTTTCCGTCTCACGGCTATCAGCCTTCGTTTCTTCATCTCCGCTTTCTGCAGCCGTTTCAACCGCAGCGTGCGGCCCTCCGTAGGAAAGGCATATGCGTCTTCTCCGAGCCTTTCAAGCCGCACAGTGAGTTCGTTTTCTGTAATTTCCGTATCTCCGTCTGTACTCTGAGCTGGTGTGTTCGCCAGGTTTCCCGAGTCTTCCAGCAGGCCCGCAGTTCCAAGCTCGGGATTCTCGGTGTAATCTTCCTTTTGAACGTTTCCTGCCTGTGAAACACGCTCATTTCCGGCTTCCGCCTTTTCTACCTCTTCTAATGCTCCTTTCTTCCCGATATTGCTGTCAACTCCATTAGAACTGCCGCCTGGCAGGGTTTCGTCCACTTTACGGACCTCTCCTTCATCCGAGCTTCGTCTCTGGTCTTCTAGCCGAGCTGGATGATCTTTTGAGCTGGGATTTTCCGCTCCCTGTTTCCTGGCTGCCTGTAACTTTTTCTTCTGTATTTCATTTTGAATCACGGCTGAAAAGTCCATCGTGATTCCTGCGACGGCTGGGGGGTCAAAACCTGCGGGTAAATCACAGCCAAGATACCTTTAAACACGCTAACAATCATATACTACTCAGTTGGCCAGATAATACACGAATTCCTGCTAATTTCTTACACTTCCTGCCTTCCTTTCAGCTCAATCATTCACTCACTCGCTTCAGCTTAAATTTGTTATATGATGAGATGAGATGGGATCTATTTCTGCTTACGTAATACAAAATATCCATCTATATTTCGGATTACGTCATACACAAAGCCATTTATCTCTAGCAGTTCATTTTTCTCCCCTCCCACGACTATTGAACGAACCAGGGAGAACAACGTACTATCTAAATGACCTTTCTGGCCCTCTATACGTTGCCAAACAACTATAATCGATATAAGGATTGATTTACTTTATTCCTTTCTACTCCCAGCAACGCCCCGGCCACTCCAACACCTGTAATACCCCCCTGGCTTGGCCCAGTTGACAGCCCCATCTTCCCGTGGCAATATTATTCGTACCCCACAGCCCAGCACAGCCCAGCGCACCACAATGAGTATCAAACAAGAAGAAACAGGCAGCGTGCTTCCCAAGAAAGAAGCATCCGCCCGTCCAGCGTCCGCAGGGCCCAACGACGCCGACGACGAAGAAGAGGAAGATGACGACTTATACGATGCAAACGAGATGCTAGACCTGGATTTCTCCCGCGCTGATCAGAAAGTATGGCTTGTAAGACTGCCGAAAATGATATCAGACAAGTGGAATGACATCAACGCCATAGCAGATCAGGAGATTGGCAAAGTCAGAGTATACGAAAAGAAAACTCCTAATGGAGGCAACAGTATGAAGCTGATACTCAACGATATCCCACAGTTTGAAGACATCCCGCACGAATTCAACCTGGAAGTGACAAAACCAGTAGTAGACAACACCTATGTGTTCACTGAGAAGGACCTCACTAACGAGGATCGCGAGAAACTGCGAGCAGGGATGAGCGAAACACTACAGAGAGAACGTGAAGAGCGTGAAAAGGAAAGGAAACGCAGGAAACGCGAAATGCTGAAAAGAGGCAGATGGGGCAACTGGAGAAACCAGAAAGACGACGATAAACTCATCCCTTACGTACGAACAATCTCTAAAAAGACTGCTTTAGTAGGTACCGTATGCCACGAGTGTCAGGCTATGCCGTGCCGTGATGACAGTAAATATCGACAGCTTATAGAAGCCAGAAAGAATTTAGACGTAGTGGCGCCCCGGGCAAAAGTTACTCTCATTGAGGAGTTGCCTGGTATCACGCTGAGTAACGTAGGACCGAGTTTGAAAGCCAAGACTGTAGGGAAAACGGCGAAGGACAAAACAGCGTCTAGACAGGAACATAAGAACGTGCGGATGCCTCAGAGTGAGCTGCTGGATCTGCTGTTCCGGCTGTTTGAGGAGTACGATTACTGGAGTATGAAAGGCTTGAGAGAACGTACAAAACAGCCAGAAACGTATTTAAAGAGTAGTTTAGATAAAGTAGCTATATTAGTAAAAAAAGGGCCCTACGCTTTGAAGTATCGGCTGAAACCTGAATTCAAGAAACTCCGTGATGCTCAGGTGACTGGGAACGGAACTATTGAGCTGGATTCCGAGATGCCAGATTTTGATCGTGATTCCAGTGCTACAACTGCTGGACAGGAGGTTGTGGATCTTGAAGGCCAATCTGGGGACGAAGATGTAGTTATTAGTGATTAGTGATTAATACAGATGGAGGACGTTTACAGGGCTAAAGTTGGTGTATCCTCCTATAAATCCTACTTATAAATAGGATTATCAGTAGGAATAGGTAAATTAAATGCGAGTATAAAACTCCGCATCAGATGTTATATCTATCTATCATTATCTATAACACAGGTATAATACAGGTACCAAGTATAAAATACTAACTACAGCGTAACTCAACTCAAATGAGTCCTCTAATAAGGAAAATAGTATCCCCATTCTTCACCCCAGAATCAGGAAGTTTCACATTGAACGGCAGAACCTTCTCAGACTGTAAATGATATAAATGCAACCTCTTCGACTCATCGTTGCACGTATTATTCTCGTTTATAATCTTCAACTGATCCGCTACGCTGTCCAACACTCTTCCAATAACCCAGTTCTTCGAGAAATACACTGCCTGCTTCTTAGATGCTGTATCTTTATCCTGCACAAACTTCTCAATATCAGACACATACTGAACATATATATACATTCTATCGCTTTCTTTCACTTTCGGGTCGCCTTTCGCAGCCATTCGGCACGCAGAAGCTTCTAATAACTGCTGCTTCTTTTCAGCATTAGCAGCTCTTTCCGAACTCGCATTCTTAGAGAAATTCAAGCTGAATTTCGCCTTGGATTTCGACCGCGCTTTCTGCCGTTGCTCGTCTATCCATTTCTGTAGTTTCAGCAGCGGTTTCGTTCCAATATTATGACTAACAACTTTGCCATTACGAATCACTACGTTTGAGCCTAACGGCGTAGTAGCTGAGCTGCCAACTGGCTGTCCGCCTGAACGCTCAAGTGTGAACGGCTTCGACCTGTCAGGGAAAAGAGCGGCAACTTCTCCGGTTTTCACTGGTTTGCGTTCAACGGATGGCTTCTTCTTCACTAATACTTCTGTACATTCATGCGAGCTCTGCGTCCTGTGGTTCCCGCAGAAGGATTCGCCACAGCTGTCGCATTTGAAGGGCAGGAAATCGATCTGTCCACAGTGGAAACAGTGCTGGCCGATTTCCAGCATTCCATCTCGGGAAGACGACGTGGGTTGTGAGGCCATTATGTTATGTGTAGTGGTAGATATATATGGAAGAAAGATAAAGATGGTATTGACAAAAGTATTGACGTATTGACGATATTCCAGGGCTTTGCCAAAGTATCAGAGAAGCCGTTGCTCCTAACGGAATTATAGATTTCTTCTTATAGATTCGGGATTCTTCTTATCAGTAGGTACTTTACCAAGTAGGAATGGAATTTCACGGCTTTTTCACTTTATAGGTAGTTTATAGTAGTTTATAGTAGTTTATAGGTAGTTTATAGTAGTTTATAGGTAGTTTATAGTAGTTTATATACACTGGCAACTCTCCAGAGTACTCGCCACCACAGCTGCTTACTAACGCTCGGCGGAATCACCTAGAAGACGTATAGTGAAAAGGAGTCAGCGGCGTTCCCGGGGGCGTCCCGATGGCGAAGATACCCGTTATTATGCGGAGAAATGGCAAATGATCATGATGTGGCGCAGCAGAGCAGAATGGCCCGAAATGGATAAATGTGGCAATTTTGTAAACTGTGGCTTTTGAGGGGACAAAGTGAGATGTGAAGTAGAGACACACCCCTGTAATGGGACGATGAAATTTATCTATCGCAAAGGGAGGGAAAGCCGGTGAAGAGAAGGAAAAACGAGTATTATAACCTTTAAAAAATGGAAAAAGCTGATATATTTCGTGAAATCTGATTGCAGGTGACTGTTTTGAACAATATGATGGCCGATTTGAACGTCGTCTGGCCGGAAACGCGGCTGGACGTTCCCCTGAACGAGGAGAAGATGTTTCAACTGAAAAGCCGATTAGCACTTCTAGACGAATGTATGTCACCGTGGAGTTTACTATCCCACGTTCCATTATGCTGATATGCTCTACTAATTACTAACTAAACGCCCTTCCAGATGGCTACACCCACGTTGCGCTGAACGTGCAGATACCGGAAGGATCGAAACTGAAAGGTGAAAAAGTAGGTGAAATGATCATTTCTCATATCCTGTTCATTCTGAAGATCCCTTGCTAACAGAACCACCAGCTGTGTCCCATAGATCTCTCAGAGTTTGCAGAGTTTGAAGGCCGCCTCCATATATATACCCGAGCGACCATAACAGTATCGGATCCCTCGCAGTACCAAGTATTAGCCAAACTACAGAATTACTATGATATTCTAGCCGTAACCCCCAAATCCGAGAAGACACTACAGCAGGCCTGTTCTAATATAGATGTGGACTTGATATCTTTTGCTATGACGGAGAAACTACCCTGCTTTCTGAGACATAAGACCCTGGGAGCCGCTGTAGAGAAAGGTATAAAATTCGAGGCATGCTATGCTGATTTAATCTCGAATTCCGAAAGTGACGGAGCCCCAGCTGACTCCTTTAAAAGGGCGTTATTTATTTCTAATGTACAGTCGCTTATCAGGGCTTCACGGAAGAGTGGGATAGTGATATCTAGTGGTGCTCGTTTGATATCCTGTATAAGAAGTCCCTCTGATGTGATAAATATTGGGGAGATCCTCGGATTAGACAGCCAGAGCGCGCAAAAAGGGTTACAGGATTTAGCAATGAAAGTTCTGCTGAGCGGGAGGCTGCGGCGGAAGAGTTTTCGCCAGACGATTATAGCCGATGACGAAGATCTGCTTGGAATCGAGTCAGAAGGGAACGGATTGAAGGCGAAGACTGCTACTGCTAAGTCTACAGGCTTGAAAAGAGCTTCTAGCAGTGGGAAACAGAATTCGGATGATCCCAGGGCTAAAAGGGCTAAACAGGCAACGTGATACCTGACTTGGGGCATATAATTGTAGGGCTAGTAAGAGATTTTCCCACTGTGCAACATCATCGGGAAGAATTCAGGAATTGTGAGAAACTATGAGAAGCTGTGAGAAATTGTGAGAAACTCTGTGCAAATATGAGGCTTTCCAGTTATTTCCACAGTCTGATGTACAACGAACACATCCAGAAGAAACATAGAATAGAGAACTGAAGCTTCGTTTTTTTTAATCCCTGAGAAAATGATTCACCATATATCATCTCAGATCATCTCAGATCACTACAGATCATCTCAAATCCCTCCAATCCCATCAAACCCCTCAAACCCCCTAAACCCCTCTACCCCCTTCCTTCACTTTACAGCTCGCATGGACATAACATCACTGACTCTCTCATAAATGGTTCCTGTATCATTACTGTATATACTCATTATCATAACATATAGAATGCTAACTCTGTCATTTCCTATCTTTCTTCATACTCTTCAGTACGTCGAATATCCTCATTCGCTGAGCGTCAGGCCCAGAACACACTGACCCCAAAGACTCTGGCGGAGTACCTCGGCTTCCTGACTTCCTTCTCCTGGTTTCCCTAGTAGACGAATCATCAGACAGAGTACCTCTTCCAGCGTAGAAACTATTGAACTTCCTCTTTACTGTTCTGCTCTCCGCTTCCTTCGATCTCCTCTCCAGAATCTCCTGCCGTCGCCTCCGAGCTTCTTCAGAATCCAGCGGTTTATTCTTGGCTTCAGTAACAGGTTGCATCTCCTTTTCCAATACCAGCGACTGATCATAGATAGTCCGATACCTCTCATGTTTGGTCCTCCCACTAGGAGTACTGGGACGCGAATTTTTCACGGGGGACGTCGAACCTGGCTGTTTCCGGACTAGAAAGATAGAGCTTTTAGCTCTTCGTTCTCCTTCTACGGAATTAGAATGCAGCATAGGCTGTCCAGACTTGCCAGCTTGATTCTTCGTCGGACTGCTTCCCCGAGAATTGTTTGCCGAATCTGCTGACACAGACTGCAGCTTCTGTTTCGCTAGTGCTTCTGCTGTTTCTTGAGACCTTATTGGAGCACTTATGGCTGCTGTAGGAATGAGAATCTTTGGTGGTTCTGGCTTTGGAGCAAAATGGAATTTCCTGTGCTGTGAAGTGACAGCCAAAGCAGCAGACATTGCAGGATTCCGTCTCCGGGGTTTCACGCTGGGATCTCGTTTGAATTCCGGCAGCGCAATGATCGATTTCTGAATTTTTTCCTGTTCCAGTTTAGCAATTGACTCTTGCAGTCTTACTTGAGCATCTTTCAGCGAATCCTGCTCGTCTTTATAATATTTGAAGTACAGTTTCCTGAATTTGGCAGTCTCTTTAGCGTTGTATATGCGAATAGATTCTTTTATCCCAGGAGTTGACGTGACAGAGTAGGGTTTCACCCCTTTGTATGAAGGATTATCGTATATTTCAGTCGGCAGAGGCCTGTGTGGGAAATCCCGGGCTATAAGCTGTTTCCATAGATCGCCAGACTGCTGCTTTATATGGGGGCAGTTCTTTTCTAACTGGTGCAGCTGTTTAAACGTCATCTTCCGCAGAATAGGATATACTAACTCATATCGACTATCACCGATATCTGTGATAAGATACGAGAAGCGCACACACTGCTGGGTCGCCAGCGACACCAGCGACGGAGCCCTCCGGGGCCGCGGCTCTCCCTCGGACGCTGAGTGTTCCAGAGTGTTTATCAGGCGACGGGGTGAACTCATAGCCGGTATATAAAGAGAAGCCTTAGCTATGGCATATGCAGAATGCAGAGGGGAAGGCAATAATGCGGTAACCAGGGTATAATACAGTAATCAGGAGATATTTCAGTAACCAGGGGATAATTTAGACAGGAAATATTCAGCTTTGGGGGTCCTTTGTAGGGATTCTTGTGTAGAATATGTGATTGCTCTTCTTTCTTATCCAGACTTGGAAGATTTTGCTCTCTATCTCTGACTTGCCTGTGAACGGAGAGAAACGAGAGAGATAGAGAAGCCTGATGTGCACGAGTATATAGCCGATGGATTTTTTATAATAAACAGGTTATTTACGATATAATTTAACATAAATTATATTAGTTTTACCGGTAATTTTCCTCGGTATCAGCCAGTAGAGATGAGGAAAAGAAGGGAACTTTAGGTCTCAAGCGGGCTGAGCGGGTGATAACAGCGAAGTGAGATGCGAAGTGGAGGTCCCGGGAGGTGCCGGAAGGTGCCGGAAGGTGAGGCGATGCGATTGGGAGAGCAATCAAAGGGGAAGGAAGTTTTCAGGTGTTATAGACGGTACAGGGATTGCATATTTATAAGGATTATTGGGATTATAGCTTTTATATTAAGTTGTTGAGTGAGAATAAACGGGGTGCTCGGCTATGAAGTCATCCAAAGGCCGGTTATAGGGTACCTCATAATGGAAGTGACCTGTCACATTTTTTTGACGGGAAAGCTCTTACAGCAGAATAGCCTTAACTACCCACTATTCATCTTTTTTCTTGCGGCATTTAAAAACCACTGAAACCATGGAAATTTTCGCCCTTCCGCCACACACCGCTTATCAACGCCGCTCCCCCGATACAACATCAGCTCTCCTCTCAAACCTCGCGTCTCCTCGCATTTCCAGACCTCAAAATTAGATTACATATTCAGATTACGTATACAGAAAACGGCCGAACGCGTCTTAAACGGAACGCTCCTAATTCGCGAAATTTGAATTGGCGGAACGCGTGTGTCGTACCTTTTCGACAGTTTAATTGCCAAGTGCTAAAGCACCAATTAGTAGAGGGCGCCGTTGCCGAGGCAGTCACTAGCAGATCGATAAGCAGCACGCCGTGGCACAGCTGCTTGCCAGCAGACAGAACTAATAAGCGAGAAACGCCTTAGTACATACTCTCTCGGCACTGCAGACCCCTTGCATCTCTACCTTCCAGCTCTCGCACAACTCCCACTCTTCTTCCGCAACCCACCCCACAATTCCATCTTCAGTTAGGACCCTCGGCCGGTTCATAACGTTCGTTCTTAATCCGCTTATCTCTGCCCTATTCGTTTTATTCATTTTTTCATTAACCCGAAACAAAGTTCGGAGGCCGCGTTTAGAGTTCCACGAGCTGCAGCAGAGCCTAACCTTATTCGCTAACCCGCTAAGTAAGAAATTTTACTATAGCGAACACCGTGAAGATCACCAAATAACACCACACGAGCACGAGTCATATTATAACTAGACAAATCACTATAAACCGCAAACCCTACAATTCCGTGAAACTGGTTGATAATTGCTACGGTTTCCCGCATTCCCACAAAGCCGCAGCGTCACAGCTCCACTGAAGATCTGCCGAGTTGCCCGAAAATACGCAACAGCAACTTATCTGCCAGTACAACGCAGGCTATTCAATCGGCTAAAGCAGCTTCGGAGCCCTGAAGTTATCTGAAGTGGCCCGTGGCTGAACTGAAGCCTGTAGCAGGAAAAGCAGGAACAAATAGCACACAGCAGAGGGCAATATGTCGGATCCCGGTATGTTATAGTTGTGGATTTTGATAGTTATAATGAGTGATATAAAGTGGAAAATCAGTCATAGTCAGAGGTATCCAGTCTGATGCGTTTGCTGGGTATTCCGGATTTGCCTACAGTTTGGAATCGAAACGGCAATATGGCGATAATCACAGATTTGTTTGAAGAGTTTACTGTTGATTATATAACCCTGGGGGTCTCTTCTGTTGAATTTTCATCTCCATTTCGTCCTCTTTCTTCTCATTTCTTACTTTCCAGTTCTCAGTCCTTCTGAGACTCAATTCCTTTATTTATTTCAACTCCCCGTACTGCGCACATTTCCCCGGCTCTTATTTCCATCCCGCTTTCACCTACTAACATCACCAGACTACCGTATAACCGTTCTCGGCTCCGGTGGAGTTGGAAAATCATGTTTAACAGGTAAGAACCATCAGAATCGTCAGAATCAGCAGAATCACTGCAGAAAACACTGCAGTAAACACCGCAGGAACCACCTAGCTGATCGCTAAACACTCATCTCCGTATCCAACGACTAACAACTCCAGTAAAACTCATAACAGGCGATTTCCCTGACGACTACGACCCCACAATCGAAGACGCCTACCGAACAGACATCGAAGTGGACGGTAAAACGTGCCGAGTCGAAATCCTCGATACCGCAGGCCAGGAACAGTTCAGGGCAATGGAAGACGTTTATATCAATAATGGCAACGCGTTTGTTCTGGTGTACTCTGTGGGGGACGCGAAATCGTTCAAAACAGCTGAACAGTTACACGATAAGATTATGAGAGTGAAGGGAACACATAATAAAGTAGCTATGGTGCTAGCGGGGAACAAATGTGATTTACCAGAGGAATCCCGTCAAGTGTCAGTGGCAGATGGAGAAGGACTGGCTAGGAAATGGGGGGGAATCCCATTTTACGAGACTTCAGCTAAAGAGAACCATAACGTTGTAGAAATTTATATAGACGTACTTAGGCAGTGTCTACGGCGAGAATATAATTTACTACATGAGCCAGCGGCGCCTGCTGGTCCTGCGACGCCGCCACAGTCTACTGAGCGAATGGCGGCTCCTGCGGCGGGGAATAAGCAATATTCCGCTGACAGGCTGGATATCAAAACGAGAGTCACTATTGACAAGAAGACCGAGCCGGAGAGTGAAGCAGGAGGCTGTTGTGTGGTGATGTGAACGGTAGGTTAGTCATGTATTTCTATAAAAGGAGTTATTTTTTGTATTGATTGTAGGCTTTATGAGGGCAAGGCAGGGATTGAGAGGTGTGGCTGGTGGATATTTAGAAGGATTAGAAGGTCGGAAGGCCAGAAATCTTGGTATTCCAAGCCTTTTCTAAGAATAGAGATCACCTAGTAAGATCTATCAACGGAAAACGTGAGAAAGACTTTCCTTTGCTGTCCAATACCCGAGAAACCAGCCTAAAGAGACAGATACAATGAATATCTGCCAGAAATCGTCGAATATCCAAGAATCAGACTTTCTAATCCCTCATATAATCAGTATATAATAAGCTAAATTCTTCGGAACTCAGCCTGCTCACTCATACCTCCCTTTCGTTCCGAAGAGCCGAGCCAGCGCACTTTCTACAGCCTCGACCCGCGCTGGGTCCAACCCCTGGAGATTCAGCAGCACATGGAAATGTTCTAACACCGGAACAGACTGCAGTGATGGCCAGTTCTTAAACCACAGTACTCTGTCCGGCTCAAGCTGTAGATATTGCACAAAATTCACTGCCGTGTACCTCTCTATAAATACCCGAGACTCCGGGAGCAGCAGATCAGAATGCTCGGTCGAAGCAGCAGGATCGACGGCCTCCCTCGGTTTACAGGGCAGATGGAAGCTGCACCACACCACCAAATGCCGTATACCTTCTTGGAACCCGTAAGGGAATGAATTCTCGGATATACAGAAAGTACCGGTAGTGTAAAGCAGTTTTGCCCGTTCTTCTATGCTCAGAGTGTCCCAATTAGCTGGCGGAGAGAAACTGCCAGTTGCTGAGGAATCCCAGTGCAGTTTCTCCTTCAAGATGAAATCCATAATATCTCCATACTGCTTGTCTTTCTTTAGTTTGTCTTTCCATGCCTGATAGATAGCTTCGTCTGATTTGGTGCGTTTCAGCTTTTGCAGCTCATTCCTGTGAATGATTTCCACGGTTTGAGACCACGACAGACGGTGATCCATGATGATAGAGGATAGAAGGGGCAGAAATTTGGCCTGTAATGTTGAGAGGATTCGGGAAATTGGGGAATTGGAAGCTCGGAATAGAGATTAACGGCTCGGTTATACAATAGATGAAATTCCAGATCTGGGAAGAGACCCGTACATATAGTATCGAGTAGATAGTAGATAGATGAGTAGATGGAAGATTAGATAGATAAATAGATGGATAAATAGATAGATATATAAATAGATAAACAGATAGATGAATAAATACCTTACTAGATACTTCAATAAGGAGTCCAATTGATGGTGTCGGAAGTATGAAATGGGTATCCTTCCTTCAACACACTCCTACAATACTCCGGCGAACCAGAGATCTACATTTACATACAATCAATCATAAACTATGAGTCCCACAATAAACCCGTCAGCTATTCCACTAAAAGCTTTTGCTTGCTATATGTATGTGCAAAGCTCTGGCTGTCTATGGATATATGTATATTTAGAGATTCGGAGGCCCAGTATCAATAGCTGAGGGGAGCTAAAGATTAACCAAAGACAGAAACCTCTATATGTTTGATGTGGCTCAGCCTGGTGGCTCAGATCAGCAAAACCCATGCATGGCTCTGGCCCGCAAATCCACTATAATCTGCTATATATTCCCGCAGATTCTCTACAATCGCCTTTTCCTCTAAGAATCTCGACCAACTACTGTTCTTGTGCTATCACTTTATCCACCAGTATCACCTGCTTACTATTTTGCCTCCTTACTATGTTCTATGTACCCCTGTTTATCCTTCTCCTACATCCTTTTACTCTCCATCTTGCCCAATCTTCCTCTCATCATCCGGCTTCCACGATCCTTCAAATACATGCCTGGCATACGCCAATCGATGGTTAATACCTTTAGAACCCATAGTCCCGACGCCAGGACTAAAACTGGTTATCGGCAATACAAGAACGTCATCCAGGATTTGAGGACGAGTCAATCCGGTGAACAGTTTCCAGTCTACTTTGCCCCCGTTAGTCCCCATCTCTACTCCTTCGCTGATGTATCCTTCCTTCATACTTTTCAGCTTTTCGTTATCTTCTTTGTTACTCCAGCGATACCCATTGAAATAGTCCATCACAGTATCGGTCCAAATTCCGGGTCCTGTCCAGTCCATAATCATACTTCCTGCGTCTTTACTATTGGGCAGTTCCAGGTTCCCGGACTTCCATCTACGAAGAGTAATCTCTGTGATCCGAGCCACGATTTCCCGAAGCATCGGATGTCCAGGTTTCGCCATGATCGTCCACTGGCAGAACTGAATCCTACGCGCATACCATTCAGCCCAATCTGGCCTGTCTGGATCAGCTTCTATGCCTATCACCAGGCCAAAATCTCTCCCCATAAGATTCCTCAGATCTTCGTTAGTGTCCATTTTCAGCTTCTTTACCCGAGCTGTTTGCTTATCGTCGCCTGCATCAGGACTGAACTTCTGCTCGGCGTGAGCAAACTCTTTAATATCCTCATCAGCTATCTCATCTTTATCTTCTAAGTCCCACGGCAAGATATAATCCTGCGGATCCAGCGTTTTACCCTGTAGAGCATACCAATTGAGTCTTTCCAGCTTCATTGGCAGCCATTCGTCTACTGGTTTTAAGCCTATAGTATCTATATCTGAGTATACACCCCCCTGGGCAAATAGAATCAAATACCGAAAGAAATCCGCTTTCAGGATACTTTTCGGCATTAAATTATACGCCCTTACAACGTCAGGAACAGCCGCGTAAAAATATTCAACCAGCAAAGCGCACCGACTGTCTGTTAGCATCTGGTGATTGTAGTTCGGGTTCAGCGTAGTCCAGGACTCTTCAAATGCACGGAAGTTCTCAGGGAAGTCTGGATGGTCCAATCCGACTTTCCAGGTCTGCCAAATAGTTCTGGGAAATCGTGTGAACGACGAGATTGTTTCTGGCTTAGGGGTACTGGGTTTTAGTGGTTCCATTGCTCTTTCCGAGCTGAAAAGCTCTCGGCCTGCCACTGTACGACTCGGGAAATGGAAAGCAAGCTGTTCACGCAACGTGGCGTCGGCTGGCAGCTTATTATACGATTTAATTCTCCCTTCTATCACATGCTGAGGTTCTGGAACTCCTGGGCCGCCTAAAGCATGGATTAACCCATCAGAGTCCAATTTCTCCCGACTTCTCTTACGTATAGCTGCTTTCTCGGCTCGGGTGAGCCGTGGATGCGTCGAGGGGACTTTCAGGAGGAAATATACAATGGCAAACAGCAGTACAACGAGTAGTAAGGGGCGTCGTCGCCCTGTCGTTGTGAGGCTGTGGTATTTCATAATGGAATGTGAATAGGAGGAGCTAGTAAGGTATAAATGAGTTCTATGGGAGAATTAAAAGCTCAAAAGAGACAAAATATGATGAAAAATGCACAAGGGAGCTCACCAGATAAGTGATAGGTTCCAACAGTTATACAGTGATAGTCTCAATGTATCCCGGGTATTCATCAATACCGGAAACTCAGATAGGAGAGTAATTTCACTCAATGCTCACACTAACTATAGACGATTGAGATTCCGGCAAAGATTCCTTTTTCTCGGCTGCTTTTTCCGGTCACCTTTTCAGAGATCTTTTCCACTATTCTTTCGCCTGTTGTTTTCCTTCAAATTTACTTGAATTCACTAAACTTCTGATAGTAAAGTGGAAGGAACCCAGTGAATGCCAATTGAAACTTCTCCAGACAGCCCAACTTCCAGACCTCTCAAATCGCCAGGCAATTCAGCAATAAACCAACAATCTCCGCTGCAAATAAGCTCTTCAATTCTTCAGTATAATATCAACAAATCAGCCTGTCAGCGACACCAGAAACCTCTAATAGAAATCCTTTAAAATCCTAACCTGTGAAGATCTCCTCTGTTCCACTTTCACTGCAACACCCAGAAAGATACCTAACCGAAACAGCAAATCCGCACAGCTTCCACTCAGCTTTCACTCAGCTTCCACTCGTCTTATCCCTCGATTATCAACCGGAAAATACCCTCAATTCACTCAATAACCACCAAACTACGCAACGTAATCTTCTGAAACTCAATCAACTCTCTGATTTACCGTACTTCGCCCTGTTAAACTTCGCATCTCATCGCACGCGCAATCCAGAGACGCAGGGATGGGAAGGGGAAATCCTGGAGATGAGAGAAACAGGGAGTTGAAGGCCAGGAAGAAGAGAGAAATAAAGGCAGAAAACAGGTAAATAACGGGGTTTTTCTACAATTATCTACTAAACTTCATCATTTTAATAATAATTTCGCGTTTGTATATACATATTTCGTCCTTATTGTCGAGAAAAACGCGTGAATTGCCCACTGGAAGCTCGGCAGACCGGACGCGCAGCCGACACGTCGATATTTCATTATACGGCGAGCAATTTCTATATATAGCTGGCTGGCCATCTCGGGCTGGGCCTTCAAATGGCGAGAGGAGATGGAAGATGAGTGTATAAAAATACAGGAATTGATAGATATTGTATAGATAGTAATAGTAGTAATAGTAGTAATAGTAGTAATAGTAGTAGAAGTAATAATGATAATACTAATAAATCTGGGAACTTGCTGGAACTGAAAGTACCGTTATCCGTAGTTACACGCAGCTGGGGGTCCTCGGGAAAGGTGAACCGAGCCGGTTCGGCGATTCTTCCGCTGGCCGGCCAGGTCAGGCTTGTCGCCGGAAAGGGAAGCTAATTGAAACGATATGGGGTGAATGGAGAAGTGAAGTTTGGGTAGAAACAGGATTGGAAGTGCTGGAAGCGTGGAAAATTCCTATTTCAGCTCTGATGAGATGATTAGGAGTGGCCAGAAGCATCTGAAGGGTCTGGCCAGGGTGGAGGAGGGAACGGGAGGTCCGAGATGAGAAAGGAGTGGAGAGGAGGATAGGAATGGAGAAGAAAAGAGTGGAGAAGTGGGAAGAGAAATGGAACAAGAAGGATACAGGAGAGATGATGGAAATACAGAGAGGAATTGATGGACTTGTAGATTAATAAGTAGATGAATGAGTAGATTTATAGGCAGAGTTTTGTTGATATTCGCCCATCTCGGCTGATAAACCAGAGACATTTTTGATCTGTATAGTGGTAAATTCGGTATAGTATATCTCGTGAACAGGATTGACCTTTTCCTCTGTAATAATGAACCAAATGATGGACAAAATAATGAAATAGTTAATCATATAAATGGCTGATAAATTGTGAGGTGAGATAGAATGAGGATTCAAGTAATGGATGGTTTTTTTTTTTTTTTTTCAATACTTATTTCGATACTTCCTAAACTTATTTCCAGACTTCCTTCTCGGGTATAAATCAGGAGAGCACATCGTAATTTCCAGATCGTAGCTGGTAGTAAGAATATATAGCTGTCAACAATGGTGCGCTGCATCGAAATCAAGGCCTATACTGTAACTTAATGTACTCTGATATGATCAGTTAAGAGATTCTACAGAGAGCATTACCATGAAAAGATAAAGCTGTACTACAGCAATGGGTATTGCTATATTTTTCCTTTTTCGCTGTCTTGTAATACGATAGTATTTCTCGGGAGAATCAGAGCCAGTAAAATAATGTTAAGGTGAACCACAGGACCCGTCTTGCGATTGAAATAGTGAGAAAAAGGAATTCTTCAGCAATCAACTCAGCACATTAAATGAACCCCAGACACATCGACATTTCCTCGGGGTTTCCACCTAATGTTCTAGCCGATCGTCACTTCAGTATCACAGTCATTTGACTACCCTTACATCAAAATCAGCCTTCTGACTACCCTTACATCAAAATCAAACTGGTCTTTTCTGAAGCCTACGCTGAATAGATCAGGGAGACGACAGAATACAATGTATAGGAAGCATCATATTAGTATATCATCAACAAACAGCGAGAAAGTGCTGAAAATAGACTCTCAAACAACAGGTAGAGACCTGGGCATCCTGATGAAGAAATTAAGCAGCAATTCGCAAGCAAAGTGGGCTGATTAGAGCATACAGCCTGAATTATCCAGTCAGGTTCAAACTCAATGATATTCCAGTATGATTATAACATCAATATTCATTCTGCTTTGCATCTCTGAAGTACCTACAGAATCTCCACAATAAAAAGCTCAGTTTATCCGACTCCAATAGAAATCCCCTCACAATTTGTACTATTGAAACTCCTAAAGCCTCCATTAATCCCCCATTAATCCCCACTGAGCTCTCCTTCTTCTCAACGATCAGGAACACTCAAAAGTGCTTCATCCTTCATAGAAATAACATTAACACCAGCCTTTATCAGACTTTCAGTCGTTTCATCCCATTTGCTAGGATCTACAGCTCGACTTGCTTCCTCTATAACATAAGTCGTATACCCCAACTTCACGGCGTCAATGCAGGACCAGTAAACGCAGAAATCATAAGCAATTCCAGTGAAAAAGCAGTGAGTAATCCCAGCTTCCTTCAGTAAAGTATTCAACTCTGTATGATGAATCCCCCACACATCACCGAAAGCACTGTAATACTCCCTGTCAGGCAGATACCCCTTGAGCACTGTGGCATTTAAAGACTTTTCATGAGTAAATTCCGGTGGAAATTGAGCTCCTGGTGTGTTCTGAACACAGTGGATAGGCCATAAAGTCTCAGTGCGACGTGTGTCCTCACCGAGCGGGTGTTTAAATTCCTTAGTATCAAACGGTTGAAGTCCGTGATTCGCAGCAAAAGAGCAGTGATTAGGAGGATGCCAGTCCTTTGAGGCTATAATACAGTCCCATTTCTTACTTTCGCATAGTTTGTTTATCACTGGGATGACTTCTCTGCCCGTTTTTACAGCTAATGAGCCGTTCTTAGGAGTGTTAGGTTAATATATAAGTAGTAGCATTAAGGATCAGCACCTGAAGAGTCAATTGGTACTTACCGGTGGCAGGAAATCTTCCTGGAGGTCAATGATAATAAGTGCTGCTTTCATTGTAAAAACAAGGGAGTAAATTGTAAGAATGAGGCAGATTTCTGAGGAGTATTTGGGCTTTTAATAGCACTGGAGATGCTGGAATCTGCTTTATTGATGGCCTGTGTGGGGCTGATAAGGCTGTCTGAGTCAACTTGGGGTATCAGCGTAGAAGGCGGGTTAAAAATATGACGTGAGCAGAAAAGGATGAGTGGGAAGAGGAAAGGAATGTATTGAGAAAGAAGGAAGAACGGCGAAGAAGAGAAGCTGTAGAAAAGCTGGCAGTCTTATGGTTTAAGAAGAAAGTGCCGATCTGAAGTATTTGGCTGAATTTTATGAGCTGGGTTCTGAGCTATCAGAGTTTGATCCAGAAAGCATGATACGCTGAGATTGAGCCTCTTATAGTAGAGAAGAAGCTTACTCTAGCTGCAAGAATCGGCAGTTTATTCCATACTTTGGGGACTGGGCTAATGAATGTCATAAGAGAATTCAATTAAACCACTGTATTTTAGCCTGATATTCCTCCGTTAATGCCAAACAGTTGACGGAGTAGTTGAATCGTAGCACTCCAGGTTTTATTAGGTTTTGATTGTTTAGTTAGAGTTTACCTTTTACGAGAACTTAATTGGCATTATGAACTTTATTGGATTAAATAACGAACTAGAACTGATGAGTATGCTGTGAGAAATCAATTAACCAAAGTAAAATATGGGATGATCTGAAACGTAGTACCAAATTTTAAAAGATATTGTATATTATTTGCAAAGAATCATGCTTTTATCCTGACAGAACAATGTTTCTAACGCCGCTGCATCAAACAGAACATTGTTCTACAGATTACAGTCATGAAAGCTCAGATCAACATGGTTCCCTGAAGCCACTAACATCAACAAGGGTTAACTGCCAGCTAATTATTTTATTCAATGTATTAGTGACCAAAATCTAAGCCACTATAAGCAATTAGTTCTACTCCTTCAATAACAACAGAGAAAGGCTGGATTGAAAAATTAAGACGAACCCTGGCCATATTAAAGTTATATAATACAATAAACTCTAAATCACAGCTTTAACTCTATTCTCTTCCTTAACTATTCACTTCATATTGAAGATTCTAAACGACAATAATTACAACAACTGAACAGCTTCGGAGAAACAATCGTAAAAGCTCTCAACTCATATGCTGTCGCAGTAACACAGGGTAAATGCCTTTAGTTAAGAATAATGTATTAAATGACTCAGTGTACTGTTTTTAATGCCTTATGAAAATCCACTCATCAACTGTGGGAAATTACTCGTTCCGCATTCTCAAAACAAAGTTAACAACAACAGCTGCAAGCAGGAAAAAACAGAGCATAGTAGGGCCAAACCTGTCATCGTAAGGCCCACTGCCTCTTTTCCTAATAGCTGAAGCTCTCCAATGATATGTAACTAGTGCATATGCCATAGTACCCATAGCAATAAGAGTGAAAAGAGCAGCAGAAATTCTTCCAATTTGATCACCAAAGTTCAGCAAACCAACACCCAAAGAGCCCAGGATAACTGTGAAATTCAGCCATGACAAGAAAGTTCTCTCATTGGCGAAAAATACCTTGGGCTCCACTCTAGTAGGAAGAGCAATTCGCTTGCCTAATACTTGTTAGAATCAGTTATACCACACAGTCAGCAATTAATGCATCAGCAACAGGAATTCTACAGTAAATTCAAATCGGATATTCAGTTGAGCAAAGGGGGGAAACGTCAACTACCTGATTATAAACTCCCCTGAAGCATCAGATGGATTACACTATCAATACAGATAGTCTGAATAACCCTATGGATAATCCATCATAACTATGACTTCACCAAACAGCTAGCCAACCCTTCCAGCTACTCCCCTGACATCCCACATATACAGGAACCAAATAATTCCCCATTATTGCTCCATAGTACTCCCCATTACTACCCAGTGATCCTCAGTACCCTCAATCACATCCATACAACCACCTCCCAGCTCATCTCTACTTACCAGGCGTAGATTGAAGCAACGGAGCTGAAGACATTGTGTGTATATATCTAATATACTGCGCTTACTGCTCTTGTTAGTTTCCTGATATCCAACTGCTGTTCAAACCTCATATTTGCTTCTCATTATATAAGTAGTAAAAGTTACTTCAATACTACAGTACAGCCAAAGACATACATTACCCAGTTCTATTCTCAAGATTTCCGGCCAAAATGACTGTTCTGACAACTGCTATTCTCTGATAGAACAACAACTCAACAACTGCTTCACCTGTGGGGCGCAAGAAGGCGAATTCACACCAGATAGCAGGCAGAACAGTTCAGCAGTTTTCATCCTTCGTTCACCATCGCGAAGAAGGATGCCTTCACAGTGTCGAAAACGGTTTAGATGGTTGCATGATGATCGGATGCCAGAATTCACATGTCCATAGTGTAGCCTTACAAACTATATGCATCTTTATGCACACTTCTGCTACACTGCGCCACGTGGATGAACTTTAAACGGCACACAGGAGAAATAATTGGAACGTACAATGAGACTTGAAGTAGCCATCTTTTTAGCTCATGTAATCTATATTACATCATCTATAAAGCCCCGAAGCTCATTTACGGGGAGATCGACGGAGTTTCGCGGGCATTTGAAGGATATCGGAGGAGCAATTGATAATTTATAAGTATATCAGCTGCTAAAAACTCTCCCGTTTACTTCACTGCATTGATTTGTTTAGTTTACTGCGTAATTTGCACTTGTTTTGCAGCCGAAATCGCCTATCCTCTTGCTCCGGTGATCCTCGCTCACCTGCATTCTATAATGGCGACGGAAGAACCCCGCGAAACTCGGAATTCGGCTCTCTCGGCCCCGCAAGCTCTACAGAACCTGCAACTAGAAGCTAGCAGTGCAGAGCCCATCAGGCCGCCGGTTCCGCCCGAGGATTTGGATAAACTGTGCCAAGAAGTAAGCATAACTGAGCTGCCTTAGCTGAAGTACTGAAAAATCTACAGAATATCTTATCTAACAATGATTTCCAGGCATGTGAAAGTCATATAAAGCCGAACTCGGATCAAAGGGATGCCGAAATCTCTGTAAGTAAATACCTGACACTTTCATATCGTATTCTTCCTCTATGGCACTCCTATACATTTTATATTCCCTCTAAACTCACTTAACACTATCAATTCCTGCTAACCACCCTTGTATCCTCTCAGAAACAAGTACTATCGCAACTAAGAACCCGCAAGGAGCTGCAGAGCTATAAAGTGATTGTCCAGACCACCTCCGTCACGTATGACGCGGGTTTCTATCAACAGGAGTCGAATCAGACATTCCAGATAAGCTCGTCAGTTGCTCATCTGTGGGATACGGAAAAAGACTCTGAATACAAATTTCGATTCACTTCTCGGTCGGAAAACATGCTGCTGAACCAGATTGTGGAAATATATTTCATAAGAATCAACTAATCACCAAACACACAATATACAACATACAATTCTTATCCCAATTCATGCTCTTTACATACTCTCATATACATCTAATAGAACTTCCCCTCCACGTTCTCCACAACACATTCAGGCTTCGCATCAGCCGTGGGTGCTGCTTCTAACCGTCCAATGACATAGGCCTCCTCGCCTGCCGCTTTCACATTTGCTAACACTTTCTCGGCTTTTTCACTTTCCACTATCAACACCATTCCAATACCCAAGTTGAAAGTACGAAGCAAATCGTCAACAGGGACGTTACCAGTGTTGGCCAGCCATTTGAAAACAGGCAGTACAGGCCACGTGCCAGCTTCTATCTTTGCCACCACTCCATTAGGCAGCGCACGAGGAATATTCTCTACTAAACCTCCTCCAGTGATGTGCGCCATCCCCAGAATCAGGTCCTCCTTGATAGAAGGCAGCAGCTGCTTCACGTAAATCTTAGTAGGAGTCAAAAAGGCTTCTCCTAAGCTCGTTTCAGGAGCCCAGGGCGCAGGGTCAAAATATGTCAGCCCAGCTTTCTCTACAACTTTCCTTACAAGCGAGTATCCATTAGAATGGCACCCAACGGACGCCAGACCGATAAGGACGTCTCCCGGTTTCATATCGGACGTTCTCGGAAGCACAGCTCCGCGGTTCACAGCTCCAACGGCTGTTCCGTTGCAGTCGTAATCGCCAGGCTGATAAATTCCTGGCATCTCTGACGTTTCACCTCCTACGAGCGCACAGCCAGCTTGCAAACATCCGTCAGCGACTCCTGACACGAAGGAAGCCGCTACGTCGATTTCTAAATGGCCACAGGCAAAGTAGTCAAGGAAGAACAAAGGCTCAGCTCCTTGCACGACCAGATCGTTGACGTTCATAGCCACAAGATCGATTCCTACAGTATCGTGTTTGCCAATCTTCTGGGCAATAACGACTTTCGACCCAACTCCGTCAGTGGCTCCTACAAGCAGCGGATCAGTGTATCCGGCTTCCTTAAGGTCAAACAGCCCACCAAATCCACCAATATCAGCACTGGTACCTGGCCGAGCAGTGGATTTGACTTTCTGCTTGATCTGCTGTACTAACAGGTTGCCGTTTTCAATAGAAACACCAGCTTCTGCATACGTTAACCCCTTAGCAGCTTCAGCTTGGAATTTGAAAGCTCTGTGTGCAATGTCAGTACGGTTATACTTGCCATTGAACTTCACATGCTCCACAGCCGCATAGGCCAAGTCCACAGCTTCCTTTATAGTGTTGCCAATAGCTGTAACAGCCAATACACGGCCTCCAGCAGTGACAACAGACCCGTCGGCTGTCTTGGCAGTGCCAGCGTGGAATACAAACACTTTCTGGCCCAAACCCAAAGGTTTCAAAGCCGTTTCGTCTACAGTGATTACATCTCCCTTCTTATACGATCCAGGGTACCCACCAGCTGCCAGAACAACTGTAGTACTAAACTGGGGGCCTACAGCTATTTTTACAGAGTCTAAGCGACCTTCAGCGCATGCCAGCATAACTTCAGCCAAATCCGTGTCCGGAGTAAGCAATGGCAGTACTGTTTGCGTCTCTGGATCACCGAATCTGACGTTGAACTCCAGCACTTTCGGAGTCCCGTCAGGCAGTACCATAATACCAGTAAAAAGCATTCCTACAAATGGCGTTCCGTCTTTCCTCAGCCCATCAATAGTAGGCTGGATAATAGTATCGTCAATCTGCTTCAGCAGTGCAGCAGACGCAATGGGCGTAGGAGCGTAGGCCCCCATGCCTCCAGTGTTCAGCCCAGTGTCTCCATCACCAGCTCTCTTATGATCCTGAGCCGGTGGGAGGGAAAAGATAGAGTACCCATCGGAAAACGTGAGAATAGAGAGTTCATTGCCGGCCAAAAACTCCTCTACAACGACTTCATCACCAGCAGAGCCGAACGCCTTGTCCAGCATAACTTCCTTCAGAGCAGCCAGGGCTTCTTCTTTATTTGTAGGAATCAGCACTCCCTTGCCTGCGGCGAGCCCTGAAGCTTTAATAACGACATTGTGATGCACAGAGTTGACGTACGCGACAGCAGCTTCGTAGTCGCTGAAGTTCTCAAAAGCAGCCGTAGGGATGTTGTGCTTTTTCATGAAATCCTTTGAGAAAGTCTTGGAACCTTCCATTTTCGCTGCGGCAGCTGACGGGCCAAATACGGGGATCCCCACTTTCTTAAACCACGTGGCGATGCCGTCGACCAGCGGCTGTTCCGGCCCGGGCACCACAAGCCCGATTTCGTTCTTGACGGCAAATTCTACCAAAGCGGGAAAATCGCTAGCCGAAGATCCGATAGGGATATTCTCAACTTTACCGAAAACTCCGTCGGTTCCGCCATTGCCAGGGGCTACAAAGACTTTCTCGACCGACGGCGACTGTGCCAGTCTCCAGGCCAGCGCGTGCTCGCGGCCGCCGTTGCCGACAAGGAGGACTTTCATTGTGATAACGCAGGGAGGGAACGGACAAGGATAACACGGATATACTGGGAAGTCTGCTGTGAAAGAGTCAGATAGTGAATATAGACGATTAAGACTTTGAACAGACAGTCTTTTCGGTATCCTGATACTGTATTTCAAGCACGCTAGATCAGAGTTTCTCCCAAGACCTAAGAAAGAGTCAGAAAGACTGCTTATAAGTAGTATAATGTTTCTATTCCGTGAAGTTGCACTATGGGTTTCCTCACATATTTTACAGCAATTTGCTTCTCCATAGAAAGGAAAAATTTCTTACTTCCCCGGGTAACTAAGAAAGAAGGATTCTGGGGGGAGACGCGAGGTGGGGTGAAAAATGGCTGGAGAGAGACGTGAGGTTGGAAGTGGTCAAGAGGAGACCCGAAGTTGATGAATGGAGATGAGTGAAAAACTCCGAGAATGGTGGGAAATGAGGAAGCCGAAAAGTGTGTTGATAGTGGGATGGAAAGCCGAAAGTAAGGCCAGAATGGCTGCTGTGGCGCAGCAGGCGGTAGGCTGGAAAAGCTGGAAAGATCCGTGCCACTGGCGGCCCAGACAGACTAGGTGGGAATGAATCGTACAATCCAGGGAGCAGCGAACTGATATACATCCTACTTGACTGATCAGACAGATGAATCTCGGGTGTAATTGCTAAAAAATGAATGCTAAAACGATACACACTTATAGAATCTTAGCATGAGCAGACCGGCTTGATGTCAGATACCGTAAATTTTCATATTTGGCATCACTAGTAGTTGTTTTTAGTCTTATAAGTGAATCACCTATCCTCGAAAAAAAAAAAAAAAAAGGAAAAAAAAAAAATTCGGATTCGCGTGATTAGGTACTAGTAAAACAACGGGTTCGTGTGTGATTATAGGGAGTCATTAAATCCTCCGCCTTCCACTCAACACCAGTAGAGAGAACTGCGGGAACGTAAAATCAGTAAACAATAATATGAAAGATAAAACACCAGACCCTCATGAGATAAGCAAATGCTTCGCAAATGCTATGGGAAATAGAAATAAAATAATTGATACAAAGAGTAAAACATAAGGGAAACCCATATTAGGCTGTTCATGGAATTGAATCATCATTCACGCTGATAAGTGCGAATATTCACAGTTCAGAGAACAGGAAAGTCTCGATGAATAACGGTTAAAATATGGAGAGGTGAGAAATGGAAGATATTCACAGGGGAAACTGGAAAAAGCAGGAAAAATCTTCTCTGACTCGTTTCCCCTGAAAAAAGGAACAAAAGGGAAAGGGCTAGAAATGCAATACAATAATCAAAGAGTAGTGAAAAGAAATAAAAAGAAAAAAAAAAAGTTTCAGAGAAATAACTAAAATACTTGAAACATAAAAGCATAATAAACATAAGAGAGCAGAGAATAAAATTGATTTAATTCTCAGCAAAAGAAAGAGAAATGAAAAGACAGAAATATAAAAACTAATGTAAAAATAATGTAAAAGTAAAAATAAAACAGAAATACTAAAAGCTAGAAATAAAAATGAAAATAAAAATAGAAAACGGGAAAATAAAAAGTAAAAATAAAATAACTAAAGTAACAAATAGGAGAGTTTACAATCTAGAAAAGAAATCACCTAACTGAGGATTCAATCAATTAACTGATTCATCCCACAACTCAGTAATCTCATCTCGTTCTAATCTTCCTACTTAGTTCTGGTAATTCTGGTAACCATTACTCTGGTTGCCTCTGTTATCCCTCTGCTGATATCCGCCTCGATTGTATCGATTATACTGATTTCTACTATCATTGAAACTCTGCTTGAACGGCGCACTGTCATCCTGCTTCATATCAGCAATAGGGAACGGCCGAGGAACAGATTCAACGTTATCAGCAACGTACAGCGATTTATCAATAGTAGCAGGAATAGCAGTAATCTCTGTACCCAATTCCTGTTCAATCTTATACAGATTGAATCTGTCATTCCAGTTAATGAGATTAATAGCCAGACCTAAATGGCCAAATCTACCAGATCTACCAATACGATGAAGATACGTTTCAGCGTTCTTGGGGAAATCAAAATTGATAACTACGTTTACGGCTTGAATATCGATACCTCTAGTAAGCAAATCAGAGCAAACGAGGTGCCGGACTTTCCCGGAACGGAATTCATGAAATACTTTGTTTCTGGCTTGCTGCGGCATACGGGCATGGGAGTAGAAGCAGGAATAACCCAATTCTGTGATCTTCTTAGCTAAAAGTTCCACACGCGACGTTGAATTACAGAAGATAATAGACTGGTTGATCTGCAGTTTCGAGAACAGCGTATTCAAACAGTGGAGTTTCTGTTTCTCTTCAACAAACGCGTAGTACTGCGTGATTCCTCTAAGGGTTAATTCGTCCATAAGATTGATTTCATACGGTGATTTTAAATGCTCATCCATAAACGACTTAACAGCCAGTGGGAAAGTAGCAGAAAACAGCAGCGACTGGTGATCTTCAGGGAAAAATGCTAAGATCTTTTCAATAACTGGTATAAACTCACGTGCTAACAACTTATCAGCTTCATCCATAATAAACATTGGACATTCGCTTAAATCTGCTACCCCTCGAGACGCTAAATCGTGAACACGGCCTGGTGTAGCCACGAGCACGTGCACTGTCTCGTGCAACCGCAGAATATCATCACGCAGATTTGTCCCACCCGTTGATACCATTACGTTAATACCTAAATGTTTACCTAAAGTACGACACACTTGTGATGTCTGTAAAGCTAATTCTCTGGTAGGGACTAAAATAAGTACTTGAATCTTATTTACCTTGGGTTTGATCTTCTCTAAAGCTGGTATAACAAACGCAGCTGTCTTTCCTGTACCGTTTTTTGCTCTAGCAAGTATATCTCGTCCCGCCAGTGCTACAGGGATTGCTTCTTCTTGAATTGGCGATGGTTTCTCGAATCCTGCTTCAAATATACCCATTAGCAGTTCGCGCTTTAAATAGAAATCTTCAAATCCATTGCCCTTTGTAGCTGTGACGTCCTCAGTCTGCGGCCGCAGATCTTTGGCTGGCCGTTGTAAATTTGCTTTCCAGTTTTCAGATTCAGACATTGTGAATGATGGGTGGATATTTCAGTGAAAAAGAATAAAAAGGTGGGGGAGAAGAGCAGAGCGTAGATATCGCTGTACTTCTTGATGAGCTGATCCCCTTGTGATATCAGTGGGAAACGGGAAGACCCAGGGAGCTGTGGAGTATCAAAATATAGTAAATTTGATGTCGATCGCTGGTTGCTGGTCGCTTTAGTGCTTCAGTGCTTCAGTGATTCAACTTTCAGGCCTTTCCAGTGGAAATATGGTTCCAATCTTTCACGTGCAGAGTTGCAAATTCTTTCTGATGAATCCAAACGTAGTTGTGGGGTCTCAGAGTATCAGAAAATCGATATTTCCATTGATAAACAGGTATCGTAGGATCCCTGATTACAGGATATTATATTCAATTCTCACCCAACTGCTGTCGAGAGTTTTGCGTGGTTTTCTGGGAGGGAGGGTCTGGTGGACGGGGGCTGCGCTGTGTGGGGCTCCTGTGATGGGACGCGAGGGTCTGGAGATTGACTCGGGAGTTTTGGATTATGTAATCGAGAAAGTGTCGGTAAACGCAGTTAACAGTGAGATAGCTGAGATGGGGCAATGGAAGTAGTTTATATGGTTGAATGTGCGTCCGGGCTGTTATTTAAATACTTTACACATCTTGCCTGTGCATAATAGTACTAGTAATACACCTTTTTTTCTAGTGTAAAAGTCATTTGTTTCATAATTGCTTCACATCTGCTGCCCCTCTCGGCCCAGCAGCACCGATTCCCCTCTACACAGTGAGACGCGAAGTCCATCCGTCCATCCTGCGCCGTGATGAGTCGCCAAGTCCACCATCCTCGAATCGATAGAACAACGGAACGGAGCGAATCGAACAATCAACTGCGGGTTTCCCGACACTCTATGCGTTCCCTATTGTGTATTCCGGCGGCATTCATCGGATAGCAGAGATACTATCGGGAATAACAGTCTCCGGAACAGGTTTTTGTGTGTCTGCCGGTGTCAGAACAGTGGGATTTCGGGGCGAAATTCAATCACTTTTTCGGCAGATCTATTAGGTAGTGGATTTTTTTCCTTATCCTACGGCATTTCGCAGTAAAAACGAGTATAAACGGTGGTTTATTGGCATTTTAGTATTTCCCACATATATTTCCACTCTTCTTTCCTTTTATTTTACACCCTGGAGAATCATTTTGGCCGTATAAATCCTGCGTTTCCACCTATTTCCACTTATTCCTACCATTAGTATCGGCAAATATGGACTCTCAGCGATCTTCTCGGAATTCTGCGGCTTTCCCGTCTTCCGCTGTGGCGCAGTCGTCCGCCAGCCACTCGAAACGCCGCCAGGCATCGCTCAAGAAAGCCGCAATCGACCGCCCGCTACCACCGTTACCTCCAAACGCTACCCAGACAGTTCAGACTTCCGCTCCGCCTCTCACTCCATCAGCCTCCTCAACCCTGCGCACCCCGTCAGCCCCCGGAACCTCCGGAACTTCCGGCCCGCCCGTTAGCCACATGCTACCTCCACAAAGATCACTGCGTCGGAAGAATGCTCCGCCTCCGCTATTCACTCCGAGACCGGATCAAAACCCGTCCCGACCTCTAAGTAAAATCGGCTCAAAGACACTCGTGGCAGACATGGCAGCGCTGGAGCTCGGCGTGGAATTTCAGCTGGATATCCGCCAGGAAGATCTGCTGCAGTTGAAGTCCCTCGGGTCAGGAAACGGCGGGACGGTTTCTCAGGTTATGCACGTTCCTACGCAGAAGCTGATGGCTCGGAAGACGATTCACATTGAGAAGAAGCCGGAAGTGCGGAAGCAGATAATGCGGGAGCTGCAGATTATGCATGATTGCTGTGATAATAACTATATAGTTGATTTCTATGGAGCTGTTTGCTTAGAAGGAGATGCGATAATCTGCATGGAGTACATGGATTGCGGATCGCTGGATGGTATAATTAAAGTATGCGGGAAAATACCCGAGCCGATAATTGCCCAAGTGTCGATTTCTGTGCTCAGAGGGTTGAAATATTTGTATAATGAGCACAGAATTATCCATAGAGACGTAAAACCGTCAAACGTATTAGTAAATTCTCGTGGGGAGTTTAAAATAAGCGATTTCGGAGTTTCCAGGGAACTTATCAACTCTGTGGCTGATACATTTGTCGGAACTTCGACGTATATGTCCCCAGAACGTATTCAGGGAGCTCCGTATACTGTGAAGTCGGATGTGTGGTCTTTCGGCATTATGCTGATAGAATTAGCTATTGGATGTTTCCCTTTTCTGCGGTATCAGGCTGAGACTCCAACGCCTGCTCCGGCAGCTTCCGCTACTTCCGCGGCTCATCCCACTTCACGGAGGAAAGCAGCTGTGCAGAACCCGACGGAACTCCCCTCGGTGAATTCGCTGTCTTTCCAAGGCCCAGAAGGGATTTTAGACCTTCTGCAGCGTATCGTAAATGAACCCCCACCTGAGATCCCTAATACAGGTGAATTTTCCCCCTGTTTCCGGGCATTTGTTGCCACTTGCCTGCTCCGAGAGCAGCAAAGGCCAACGCCGCAGGAACTTCTAGGAGACGAGTTTATCCTCCGTGGGATAGCTCGGCCGGCTGATACGGCGGCTTGGGCAGCTCAGGTGAAGCAGAAGCTAGCAGGGAACTCCAGGTAGTATATAGCAGTGTTATTTGGATATCAGGAAACACAATGGTGGGTTATTCAGGATGTACAGCGGCTGACGGGTTAAATGGGACGGTTAGCGATGAAAATAAGAATGGAAGGGAAGGAAAAGGAAATACAAAGTGGGTGAATTGTCAGTTTATGGAGTAAGGGGTGGAGTATTGGCATGTGAATAGCAGATATTAGGAGTAGCAGATATAAGGAATTAGTTGATAGGATGGTTCAGTTGCTATTGGCTGACTATGGTGGATGGTGGATTACTATTGCAGTACTCTGAGGTCGTTTCCAGACGACGGAAAGGCAGCGGAAAGGCAGTGGGTGGTGGAAAACTGCTGGGAGTAAAGATATTCTGTATAATTGTATATATGATTATATATTTATGTCTACTGAATTTAACTTGAGACTGCAAAGAGGAATAAGAGAAGTGCTGGAGATATTTGTAATGAGGAGATGAAAGCTTTGAAAGGTCGATGAAAAGTAGGGGAAAATGAGAAGGAGAGTGTGGGAGAAAATGATAAATAGCTCTAAAAGAAAGGGGCAAGGAAATGTAAGAAAAAATGACAAGGAGAGTGTGGGAGAAAATGACAATAACTGTAAAAGAAAGGGGCAATGAAATGGCAAATAAAACGTAGAAAAAGCCAGCATCAGGGAACAGATGTGGCTATAGTAGGCTGATAGGGTTGATTGCATGTTTTATCCATACATTTCAAAGATCTTTGGAATCAAATTGATTTCGAGGATATAGTAGTGATTAATTCAGTACTATCAGATGCAATCCGTGTTGACTATTTCACTGAACTGGATAGGATTCCAGAGAATATTGATATCGTTCAAGCTATATCAGTTGATGGTGCTGAATTATTCCTCTCGGGAGGTTGAGAAGGATAAAAAAGTGGCTTTGGAAAAACATTTTGAATGAGGGAAAGACAGAGGGGAGTTGAGAGGATATTGAGAATTTAGAGAATTTAGAGAATTTAAAGAATTTAGAGAATTTACATAACACAGCTCAGCTAATCCCCCTACACTATCAACCAGCTGAGTTCTCTTAATTTGCCGATTAACCCCCAATTATCTCTACAATACTGTTAAACATACTGCACTTTCAAAGCCGAAACCACATATAACCATCATTCTATCCCCACCCCTTCTTCAACTACAACCAGCTACAATACAGGAAATATCTGATTCTATTCAAACCTCAATATCAAACCTCATATTACATTTTCACCTTCAAACCATTTACTCAAACTATACATCCTCCTTGCCTCTCTCCTCTCTCGCCTCTCACCTTTCCCCTCCTTCCAGCGCTCTTCAAGCAGATGCCTCTACAACGTCCCGTGGCACACGTCCTATCCGCCCATCTCCAGCCTGGCACTTCCACCAGTACACCTCAGGCTGCGCCGCATCTTCTGGCGGACCCTCAGTGTCAAAGAGGGAAGTCTCATGCTGTACTTTATCGACTACAGCCACGGAATCTCCCTCAGACACTGTCAAATCCCCAGGCAAAACTCCAGTAAACTCTCCAGACACTTTAACAGCTTCTGCCAGTTCCACTGATGATTCCTCGTCCTGCTGCAGCTTCTCAAGCTCTGCCAGCACGTCCAAATCACCAAAGGACCCAGCATTGTCTGCCATACAACTAGCTGTGTACGAAGTGTAAGCCTCAGCCAGAGATGCCATTTCTGTCTCCGTTTCCAGCATTTCCAGCGCACTGTGCACCTCAGCCACTACCGGAGCCACCCCATGCACAGCTTCGCCTGCCGCTACGTATCCATACGACCCAGAAGAGCTTTCGCTCATTGTAGACAGTACGCTGTCTGCTGGAGTGTATTCTGGAGTTTTCCCTAGAGGGTTAGTCAATGACAGCTTACGGAATCGGGAGGTTAGTGTGCCTGAGCCGTGGGACTCTACTACGTGGTACTGCGCTGATTTGGTCACTGGAGAACCTGCTACGCTATTACTACTACTACGTCCTTCGAAATGTGCTGAGAGCGAAGGGTTAGATACTACAGTTAGTGGGTCCATTTCTTGGGCAAACACCCCCACTTCTGGGTTGAACGGTTTTACAGGGTTTTCCAGTACCAATTTGGCGTTCTTCAACGTCACTTTAGCCTTTCTAGGCCTTATAGTCTTTTTAAATACCGTTGCTGTGCTTGTAGCGGTATTTTTCAACCCTGTAGCGACTCCCCCAGCTATTTTCTTCCCAGTTGGAGGTTTCAGCTTCTCCTTCAACGATTTACTACCTTCTACCATCTCTGGAGACCCGTCGCGGCCCGCATAGTGATCAAACGACTTTAAAGGCTCGTGCACTGTTTTCCCGGCTTGAATATCAGGCAAAGCTTCGATTTTCGGCATAACAGCCGAGAATCTGTCAGCCCAAACATCGTATATCCCGTCTAGATGGTCTGAAGTGTCAACAGGCAAGCCGTAGCGTCTAGAAAAATCCATAAACTTCAGCATAACCCGTTGATACAATTCATACTGAGTGTAAAGCATGAAAGTATCCATTCTAGCCAGGAATTCCGACAGGAAAGCCAACGCCAGCGGCACGTATTTCTTGATTTTCTCATCGTGCATCATGAAAACCTGCGTAGCTTCCTCTAATTCCATTTCTACGTCTTTTAAATTACGCAATTCCTTCTCAGTTACAGCCTGGGACTCGCTAGGCTCAGGCATCTCATAAACCTGCATCCCCATCCCCGCAGAAGTCCCTGGAGAACCCCCAGCCGGTTTTACAGATCCTACAGAGTCTACGGGTTTATTATGTTCTTCTATCTTATGTGTAAGCTTCTCTAAAGCGTTTGTATACCGATCGTAGTCCACTTTCTTTCTATCCCGCTTATCCAGGGCTGCCGAAACCTGATTGAGGTACTCGTTCATCTCTTTAAACCGCGAAATGCAGTGTTTGGTGAACTTATCGATACTAGGGAGAATTTCAGTCTTGATTTCCTTCACTAAGGCCTCATAATCGGTAACTTCGGCTATATTTGCCTGTGGAGTCTCCGTTTCCATAAACACAGACACGTCTTCTAATCCGAATTCGTCGGTTTCGGCAGCCCCAGGCGACGGGAGTGAATTGGAAGATGAGGGCGAATTTAAGCTGGAAACGCGTCTTTTCTCGATTTGATGCTGAATTGGGCTGCTGGCTTTATGAACAATCTTATTAAAAGTCTCAGTTTTAGGACCTTTTTGCTCAAATTTCGCAACAGCATCCTCGTTAATACTATGGTAGACTTCCTGGAACAGCTGGGCCAAATTTTCCTGATGCTCAAGCAGATTCTTCCAGTTTTTACCGTATTCATTCATTTTTTCAATGAGAAACAGCATACCAGCGGAGGAAACCCTGAAATCGTGGTGCCATTGTTTGATTATTTCGTCGTCAGCGGACTTGGCACCGGTGACTCTTTGCGGCAGCCGTTGCAGGGCCTTTTTCGCTCCTCTGAAGGACATTTTGGCCGGAATATATGGAGATTTACAGTGGAATTACTATATAATATGAGAATTTCACTATATGCAACACTTCCGTTTGATATTTCGGATGTTTCGGGGGACTTTGGGGACTTTAAACCGGATAGCAGGAAGAGAAATGTTCACAAACAGTTCAATCGATGCCGATTTTACTTGCAATTGTATGAAATTTCACCGAATTTCGGGTTATTCGAACTCGGAGGTCATCAAATTTCGGCTTACAAGGAAGGAACGCCGAAGCTTCCGAAAGGGGGGAAGTCGGGAGACTGGCAGAAAGCGGAGACGATGCTGGAAGCGAATGGGGGGAGACGCGAGATGATGAAGAGGAGATAAAGCAGTGAATGAAGGGATGAAAAAGTGGGAAATAGAGGATTTATAAGCGGAAATGGGGTTTTAATAGGTTTATTTGCTGTTGAAGGTTTCTAAGGTTTGATGGTTTTATTAGATAAAGCGTAAAATGGCTTTTATGATGGGACTTTGGCTGTGAGAGGCCTGCTGGATACCGGAGACGATAGTTCCATACGATAGAAGCCGAAGGAATAACGAAAATGTCACTAATGAGTATGAAATAATCAATTTAAACAGATATTCTCATATTAAATAAAATAACTATCGTCAAAGTACCCTAAACTATGTATAAATGTCTTTTAATACAAATTCTTACCGCTATTTACCCCTATTCTCCCCGGTTTTATCCTCATCTCCTTTATCCCCATCTTCTCCGCTTTCACCCAAAATCTCATCTCCGAACCATCAGGCTATTATCATATGCTGATAGGTTTTTCCGCTTGCGAGACGTCAAAGTAGCGATTTCTCGGTGAAAAATCGGTAATTGTTCCGAAATTTCGGCTAAAACCTCGGAAATCCCAACATTCAATATCGCTTTAACACCCTTTTCACGGTAAAATGCAAATTAGGAAACCCTTCGCTATTGGTAAGCTAAATCTCGGAACGGGGATCCTCGGCCTATACGGCTTATACGGCCTTCTCAGTGAATTCCAATGCTAACTGAAATTCTACAGGGCTGATCGTTTCGCTGCTGGTAGCGGCGTATCTCGGATTTGCTGATCTCAACGTCCAGCACGATAAAGTCGTACATTTTCTTGTTTTTTTCTTCATTACACTGGTATTCTACTGGGTCATTGATACTTCATCCCTACGTCAATTGAGATACATTACAGTGATTTCCTGTACGCTGGTCGGCGGGATCGGCTCAGAACTGCTACAAGGGTTTCTGCCGTACAGGACGTTTGACGTGCTGGACATTGTTTGTAATATATGTGGTAGTATAGTGGCTTTATTACTATGTCAGTTGTATCATCGTCGTATGCTACAGAGGAAGCGACAGCAAAGGTACCTTGCGCTGCATGGAGGGAACTCTGGGCGGGAATCTGGGGGTTTACAGAGTGTGGGGGAGCCGGACGTTGAACTGGGTGAGTTGGATATTGAAACAGGGCCTGCTGAGGTGTCAAATGGAGGAGAATTAAAGGCATCAAGCAGTGATTTGCATAGTAGTTCAAGCTCAGGGGCTCTTGGGGCTTCTGGGGCCGAGGAAAGCGGTAATAAAAGTACATAGGGATAATAGGATATACTGATATAGTGGTTATTATAAGAATTTGCGACAATTTTAACTGTAGAAGCCAGATTTTATCCTGTTAATCCTCGTTCTCCCTTCTTATCAGCTTGCTCATCTCATGTAAGGTTAATGCATAATTATGCACATTATGAGTCACATGTACATACATTCTGTCAGCATGATCACAATCGTGCATATCAGCGCATGCGCCTACATACTCCCGCATACTCCCACATCAACCCGCATATACCCGCATCCACCCACATATTCCCGCATAAACCCGCATGATCCCCGATGTAAGGGTGTCGCCCCACCATTAACTACGCTTCTCCCCTCATACAAATCGCTATCAATTCACCCATAGGAACTCCTGATTGGAGTATTAAATAACAACAAATACCCCGATATCTCGACCATTTAACCCCTTTAACCTATCAAAACCCCATCAAGACTTCCCCTGTGGCTCAATTGATGCATCCTGGTGCATCGCAACCAGCAGAAACCCCTAAGATAAAGTAATTATCGATTCGGAATCCACTGATAACCTATCGTATTCCTACGATATACGGCGATTATAGCGATTTGTGAGGTTAATCACTGTAATTCATTGGAATTCATTGGAATTTACTGTAAACTGTGATATCTGCGGGTGATTTGAGTGCTGTTTTGCCATTTATTTGTAGATTTGATTGTCCGATTGTGAGATTGTCAGATTATTGGATTATTGGATTTTCGTTAGTTTGATTTGATTATCTCAGTAAAAATGTCAAATAAGCGTAAGTACTGTAGGATAATTTGATGGTTTTATGGTTGTATTTATGGATTATGGGATTAGTGGGAAGCTGCGATGCTTTCATTGTCAGAATTGGTTAGGGGATGGAAACTGGCTGAAGGGTTAATAAGAGTAGTTTATTAGTGGGGGTTGTTTAGTTTTAGAGATATTGGATTTACAAGGATTTATTAGGATTTACAAGGATTTATGAGGATTTATTGGGGTTAAATGGGGATTATAAGTGATTCAGTTTGTTGAATTTATTAATTATTTAGCAGTTATTTGAGGATTATTCATTATTTAGCAGTTATTTAAGGATAATTCCTTCTTTTCAGATTTCATAGGTTATTATTGTTATTATTGTTATTATTGTTCTTATATCATTCTTATTCTTATTGATAATTCCTATATTATTATTATTCATATTCTTATATTCTCATATTGTTATTCCTTTTATTCCTATCATTCTTCAACTTCCTACGTTCCTCCAATTTTTCTTCTCTAGTTATTTCTCCTTATTCCTATTTTCTTCTCCTATTTTTTCCTCCTATTCCTATTATTATTATTATAACCTTTTTAAATTCCTAATCCTTATTTTCTTCTCACTTCTTTTAATTTTCTCTTCATTTCTCTAATTTTATTCATCTTGCATTCTTCTTATTTCTCTTAGTTTCTCAGTTTCTTATGTTTTTATATTCTTCTATTCTCCCTCCTATATTATTCTTAATTCTCCTTATTCTTCGTTTTCTCTTTTCTTTATTCCTCTACCGATTTCCTTACATTTCCATCAATTTTCTATCTTTTCCACATTTTATAGTCTTTCTGAATTATCATTTCCTCTCTATTTCCTTAGTTTTCCGTTCTTTTATCTCATATTTCGCCCTAATTTCCCACTATTTTGTCTCATTTCTTGTTATTTCCCTGGTTTTTCCTGAATATTCCTCATTTCTCATTGTTTTACTTCCATTTCCTCATTCTTTTCCAACCTTTTCCTTTATTTCCCATCCTTTCCCCTTCATTTTTCCTCATTTCCTTTCATTTCTCTCCTCTTTTCCTTCCTTTTTCTCATTTTCGCTCAATTCCCCTACTTTTTCACCCCTTTGCCTCCTCTTTTCCTCCTCTTTTCCAGTCTTTTTCTAGTCTTTCCCTCATTTTGTCTCTTTTTCTTCATACATTCCCACCATTTTTCTCCCTCCCTTACTAACATATCAGCTGACATCTCTAAAAACCTCTCGGCAGAGGAAAAACTGTTTTTCGGTCAAATCTACCGAACTTTAGACCCGAAAAACTCCGGCGTAATCACAGGAGATGTCGCCCGTGATTTCTTCCTCAAATCAGGGCTTGACAGTTCAGTATTAGCAAGCATTTGGCAATGCGCTGATACGGCAGGTAACGGATACCTTACTCAGTATGGATTATGTTTAGCTTTACGTATGATTGCAAAAGTACAACGAGGAATGCCGTTTAGTTCTTCTCTTGCCGATTTCCCTGGCCCGCTTCCGAGTTTTTATGGATTTGTACCATTAAATCAGTCAAATCAAGTTAAAAGTCCGATTATACCACAATCACAATCACAATCACAATCACAATCACAATCACAAACTCCGATTATCCCGACTTCAGCCGCAAATTCCGCCATCCCACCAATCGGTCCACAGGAGAAAACCAGCTTTGCGCAACTTTTCGCAAAAGCGGCTCCAAACGGCGTACTAACTGAGACGAAAGCTCGGTCAATTTTACTGAAATCGAAATTACCGGCTCCCATCTTAGCGCATGTTTGGTCTTTGTGTGATCCGATGCGCCAGGGTCAAATCGGCGCCACAGAATTCATTGTAGCAATGCATTTAGTCCAGTGTTTATTAAACGGCTCGCTGACGCAGTTGCCGACGGCTATTCCGCCTGAAACTGTGGCGCAGGCTCGTATCCAAACTGGGAATGGCAGCGGCAGTCGCGCAGTAAATTCACCGATTCAGGCTAATTCGGCTATTTTAACTGGTTCTTCCGTCTCAGCCACAGCTTCAGCCACAGGCTCCGTAGATAACTGGCAAATCGATCCGCAATTCCGCGCCCAGTGCGACGCAATGTTCGATTCGCTCGATATGACCCACGCGGGAGTTTTAGGCCGAACGCAGCTCGTGCCGTTTTTGCTGAACTTCAAGCTGCCACAGGAATCTCTGATGGTTATTTGGGAGCTTTCCGACCGGCATAAGACTGGAATGTTTAGTAAAGATGAGTTTGCCATTGCTATGTTTCTTGTACAGAAGAAGTTAGCAGGGTTTGAGCTTCCGGCTGTGTTGCCTGGCGGGATTCTGGGATCTGTGGGGGCTAGAGGAGGCAATGTGGCGGAGCAGCAGCAGCCACAGCAGCAGCCGCAGGGTGTTCAGCCACAACAGCAGGTTGCTCAGCCACAGTCTCAGCAGTCTCAGCAGTCTCAGCAGTCTCAGCAGTCTCAGCCACAGGCTCAGCCACAGAAACCTCAAAGTAGTTTACTTGAACTCTCTACTTTGAACGATCTGTTTTCTGCTGCGCCACAGCCTTCCGCTCCGGCTTCCGCTTCTACTTCCGCTTCCGCTTCCTCTTTAGATAAACCCGTCCCGCGTCTGCCAACTGGTACGACTGCCGCAGACGAATTTACTGCGTCGAGCCGGAAGTTTGTGCCGACTTCGAGCTTTGGCCAGTCTCTTGCTAAGGAACACACAGCGGAAATGAAGCCGAAATTGGAAACGACAGCCACGCAAACTGCGCCACAGACTGCGCCACAAAGTTCACAATCTCCGCCGGTAACTTCTCCAAAAGCGAAACCTCCGGCTGTAAACCGTGGCACAAAATACGACGCGTTCCGTACAAGTATTCCGCAAGTTTCCCAACCTGCGCCACAAGCGGCTTCAACTGCGCCTCCCGCTTCTCAAACTGCGCCACCAACGTCAAACCTATCATCCACAGTTGCCACCGGTGCAGCCGCAGCCGCAGGAGCCGTCGGAGCCGCCGTCGGTGCCACAGTAGGTGCCATCGCCACCGGAATTTCCGGAACTTCAGGCACTTCCGCAACCTCCGGAACCTCCGGAACCTCGGCAAACCGTTCAGCAGCCCCCGCAACCGACGCCGACATCCAACAGCGGCTCTCAACTACCACAACCGACCTGGCAAACCTGACAATCCAAACAAAATCCCTCAGCGAACAGAACGAACAGCTGCTGGCCCGTAGAAACAAAGCAGAACAGGAATTAGCAAGATTTCTGACCATCAAGAAAGAAATCGAAGACAAACTAGTAAAACTGCGCAGTGTGTACGACGTAGAAGTAGAAAAAGTAAGACAATCGGAAGCTCAACTGCAGCAATCAGTAGCAGAAACTGATAAACTGCGGCAGGAAGCTAGCGTCCTTGAAGCAGAATTCCATGCTAAACAAGCCGAGTTCCAGGAAGTTTCCTCGGCTCTCGAACTTGATCAGAATGAGAATTCTGCTTTGAAGGAGAAATTGTATCGTTTGAATGCCGAAAAGGCTAATTTAGAAGCCGCTTTAGAAACGGCTCGGCGTTCGGCTCGGACTGTGCATGCCGTTGTAGAGGTAAACCGTAGGCAAGTGCAGGTGGCGCAGGAGGCTAATGAGAAGCTGCGGCGGGAATTGGCGGAGGCTGAACAGTCTCAGCAGGCTGGAACGGGTAATTCGGGTAATTCTTCAGCCACAGGAACCACCGGAGCTATTATAGCTGGCGCCACAGCAGCCACAGCAGCCACAGCAGCCACAGCAGCCACAATAGCTGCTTCAGCCACCGGAACCACCCAGAGGTCCGAAGAACCCGAAACCGACGCCTCAGACGCTTTCTTTGCATCCTTCACCGGAATGACGGAAGCTCCAACAACTATGGAACCCGCAGCTTTCTTCCCAGAATCAGAATTCGACGATACGTTTACAGAAACGTCTACTCACGCTGCTACGTCTTCTGTAACCCACCATCCTGAAACGGAAACACCGAATTCTTCACCGCCAAGCTCGGATTTCGGCCACGGATTCCCTGAAAGCTCTAACGGACCTCCCGGCCCGCTTATGGCGCATTTCAACCTTCCGATAGGCCGTCCGCAGTCTGCTACGTCATCTGTACAGAATAACGCACCTCTAAGCGTACGCGGGGACACAGATTTCTCACGAGACGGATCTCTGACGGGTACAATTTCGGAGATTGCTTCCGACGGGTCCCGAAGAGGCCACAAAGTCACAGGAATCGTGCCAACAGCTATCGGAGACGTAGACGCCGTAGATGTAGACGTACAGGATGCCATGGGTGCTAATCGGGCCACAATTGACGTAGACGATTCTGTATCGAATTGGGACGAAGCGGAAGCCGATAGAAGGTTCCACCAGAGTTTATCCGAGAGTTCCGGTTCGGATGCTGCTTCAGTGGAGGAAACGGGTCATCCGAGGCATGAACGGGACAGAACGGAAGAGCCGGCGGGACATTCGGAAGATTCCGAGCCGAGTACTGCCGACGAGAGTTCGGAAGAAAGTTCCGACGACGACGAGGAACCGCTGGGACCAACGGGACGGCTGGTCACAGGATTAATGCGGCCCGTACAGAATCTGACGTTGAAAGAGGAGCAAACGGAAGCGGAAGAAACAACAGCGAAGGCAGCGGCGGAATCCAATGTAAAGGATGACAAGGAATCATCGGAGAAGGCAGAAACTCCAGCTAGCGGAGTTGCAGCTGCCGCCGCTGGTATCGTAGGAGCCGTAGGAACTGTAGGAGCTGTAGGAGCTGTAGGAGCCGTAGGAGCCGCTGCTGTAGGCGCAGGTTTGGCAGAGCACTTGGGATTGACTGACAAGGCGGAAACAACGGAAGCACCGGAGGTACCAGTGGAATCTTCTGCCCCAACGGCTGCTAGCGGTGCTTCTCCGGCTGCTGCCAGCTCTTTGTCGGATGAATACGATAAAATAAGTGCTGGAGAAGCAGGAGAAGCCGGAGAAGTGAGCAAAGCGGCTTTGGGCTCGTCGGAGGTGTCGCAGGAGTCCTTTGAAATGGTTGAGGCTCCAGCGGATTACACTGAGAAGCCGAAAGATGCAGTGAATAGCGGAGCTGCAGGCCGAGACGAATTTGGTGTGGCTGAAAAGGCCGAGGAGGCTGAAAAGGCTGAAACGGTCAAATCAGACGAATCCGTTGATACCGTGGCACCGGCTTCTGCACCTGGCGAGCCACTAATGTCCACAGATGTGCCTGGTGGGTTCCCTGAAACGGTTACTTCTCCAATTGTGGCTGAAGCTTCAACTGGCACAGATGGAACCACAGATTCGGATGTTCCGAAGGCTGAAAACCCCGAGGAAGGTATTGCCGAAAGTGGAAACGAGACTGCTGAAGTAACTGTGGCGCAGCCAGCGGAACAACTAGCGGATGCGCTGAATAAAGAAGCCGAAACCTTAGTAACCGAAACAGCAACACTGAAGGCCGATCAACCTACTGAGAAATCCATTGATAAGGCTGCAGAAACTGCTGAGACCTCGGAAGAGACAGGAAAGTCCAAACCTGCCGAAGATGCCGGAATATCCGGTGATTCTGTTGAACCTGTGGCTGACGCAGTGAGAGCCGAACATCCGAATTCCGTCCTCGTAGATTCCGAAGAGTCTGCCGAGAAGAAGGCCGAATCGGAGGGAACAACGGAAGCTTCGGATGAAAAAGTACTAGAAGAACCGGCGGATGTTTCCGAAAAAGAGGAAACCGTTAAACCTGTGGAATCTGTGGAATCTGCCGGAACTGTGGCTGAAACTGTGGCTGATGTCACAGAAACGGTAACAGGAGATGCCGAGGTGGCTGAGGTGGCTGAATCGGAAGAAACAGAAGAGACAGAAGAGTCTGAAGAGGATGCGGCGCCTGAAAATGTGTTTGATGACGCAAATGAAGAGGAGTCGGCAGATGAAACTGTGGCTGAAACTGTGGCTGAACCAGTAGCTAAAAACACAATTTCTAATGCTGAAACTGCCTCAGAACCACTGGAAACTCCTTCTACCACTGCGGAATCCACCCAGCCCTCGGTAAAGGCACCAGTTGCCCCCTCCGATACCGCTATTGTACCTTCCGAACTGCCGATCCCCGCCAAGGAACTCTCGGAAGCTGGAAAACCCGAAGCAGAAGCCGAGGGAATTATTTCTCCGCCTCCCGCTGTTATTTCCAGTGCTCCGACTGAACCGAAGGGCCCAGAACACTCTGCTTTGACCACAGAAGCAGCAGTTCCGATTACTGCAGCCGCTGCTGACGGTACGGCCGTCGGATCAGCCGCTGGAGACTTCTCGACTAGCGCTGAACCGTCTGATGTTCCGTCGGATGCTCCTATTGTGGCGCAAACGGCACAAGAAGACCTCCCGAGTACTCCTAGGGCGGCACGGGATGACAAATCCGACGACGACGGAGGATATTTCTCAGCCGAGGAGACTCCCGAGACGAAATTACAAAATACAAAAGCGTCAGCAACGACGGATGAGCCGAATTTTGATGACGCTTTTGAGTCAGAATTCTCTGGACTTGAAGCGGCTGTTCCGACGACTGCAACGCCTGAAATTGATGACGCTGTGCCGAATGTAACAGAAGATTTCGGTAAACATTTTGATACCGAATTTGGTAATCAAGCCACTAAATCTGTTGATACTGCGCCACAAAATGCTGATCCTTCTGACGCTTTTGAAGCCGAATTTGCCGGATTCGGCGAAGCAGCAGCCCCAGCGCCACAATCAGTAGAAAATGTGGATATCTTCGGATTCGGAGACGAACCAGCAGAACCAGCGGAAGATCTTTTCGCTACAGGATTCTCAGGAGACGTCAGCGGCTGGAATGAAGCAGCAAATGACACAACTACAACGACAGCTGACGACGAATGGGATGAAATCTTCTCTGGAATGGCCACGGCTCCAACGATGACTACAACGGAAGCTACAATGGGCGGTTTGGACACCACAACTGTCCCATTGAGTGACGATGTGTTTTCAGGCGGAGATGCGGCAGTTTCTGCGACTCCCGCGGCACCGACTGATAGCGCAATGTCGCCGGAGTCTCTGCTGGTTTCTGAATTAGTAGGAATGGGATTTGGAGAAGCTGCGGCGAAGGAAGCTTTAGAGAAGAATGGTTGGAATTTGGATTCTGCTACGAATTACTTGTTGGATAATGCTTGAAAGGTTTAGGAATTTAAGTTGATGTTGAAGTTGAGGTTTGAACTTTTGAGTATTTTGTATTGTTAACAAGATCGTGATTGTATATGTGAGCGTAGGAAGGAAGGAAGGAAGGAAGGAAGGAAGGAAGGAAGGAAGGAAGGAAGGAAGGAAGGAAGGAAGGAAGGAAGGAAGGAAGGAAGGAAGGAAGGAAGGAAGGAAGGAAGGAAGGAGAAGATAGAGGAATTCAAGTATGAAAAGGAAGAGCTGAAGAAGATATGTGTATCAGGATATCAATCAAGTTTGGATAAGGCAACATATTCTCTGATTTGTTAACAACCAATTTGAATTCTCTCCCACCTCAAAGAAGAAGAAGAAGAAGAAGAAGAAGAAGAAGAAGAAGAAGAAGAAGAAGAAGAAGAAGAAGAAGAAGAAGAAGAAGAAGAAGAAGAAGAAGAAGAAGAAGAGGAACTAAACATCTTGATAGTAAAATAATACAATAATCCGATAACTACAATACTAATACTAAGCATCTTCAACTATAGATAGTGAATACATTGCTATTTTTCCTCATCTATGGTTAAAATAGTGGAAATACTGAATTTAATATCAGACTGCTGTAATAAAAGGGAGAGAAAAGGAGAAAACTGTAGGAACTATTGCATATCTCCATAGATAGGAGAGAAAAGAGAATTCAATTGAGAATATTATGAAGTTTTTGAATACTCTAGGAATACTTGATTCTATATTCTATACTATAATAATATTCTAGGAATGAGAAGTATTATTGAAATAGTATGGAAATCTTTCACAATATAGAGAAATAGAATACTGTAGAGATGATACGAATTACTAGAATCTTTCTTACTTTTGAGGAATGAATTACTACAGAAATACTATGGAATATTCCACATTAGAAAGAAATAAGATATTATGGAAATACTATAGCATATTCCCTACGGTAAATCAAAGGTTATAAAAATACTATGGTATATTCGGTATCATAAACAAATAAAACATAGAGAACGCTTCTGAGTTTCTTATATTCATAGAAACAACCATTACAGAGAATACTTAATATCCTCTCCCATTAATACGCCTTTGATAACCCGAGGAAGTTCTTTTGAAAAAGAGAATGATTTGTATAGTTTGGAATACTCAAAACTCATCCAAGGGAAAAGAGCAGCAGATAAGAGATTCTCATCACGGATTATCCTATAACTTCTGATATATCTTTTCAGGGATTCAGTTAAATTTACTTGGATTTTCTTTAATTTCTGCGAATTCCTTCAATTTCCTTGACATCTCTCAAATATTCTTAAATTTCTCTGAAATCCCTTAAATTCCTTTCCACTCTACTAAATTCCAGATCTTTTTTTATCAGATTCTGCCCGGCAAACCTCAATTACAGTACAAATAACCACACTCTTCTAGTATTTTCCGCCTTTCTAGCTCTCTATATCTTCTCTTTCTACAGTAAGGACATTTAAAACCCATAATTTTCAGTATTTTTACACTTCTTTCTTCCCATACACTCCTTAGTTAGTAATTCAACCCATTATAATACATAGAATACACAGTAGACAGCCTCAAGAGTCCATCAAGCAGTGAAAACTGCCACAGCTTCGCCACATTAGCCACCTTCTCAGCCACACTACAACTCCTTCAATACAGAAAGAACCTCAATATACTTCTTCTGATCCAAACCTGAACTTCCTACGCCTCCTACGCCTCCTACTAACCGATCAGCTACAGCATTAATACGGCCCAACTCGGGTAAAACAACATTCCGAATCTCATTTGCCGCTTCCGCGCCTTTCTTACGAATCCCTGCCAACTCTGCCGCTCGCTTAGCGTTCTCAGCCTCTAAAAAAGCCACTCTTTTAGCCAATTCAGCCCGTAAATCCGATTTCTGCTTATAAAGCCTCAACCGAAGAATCTGCTGTGGCGTCAGCGTGTCAAAACTGTTAATATATCCGTTAGTATCCTGTATTTTACCTCTTTTTATCCTGTATTTACCTCTTTTCACCCTTTTCCCTCTATCTTCTACTCTCTACTCCTAATATCCTATAATACTACCAACTACTAGTACTTACTGGAATCCCAATTCTCCATCGTGTTTCCGCTGGTTTGCCTCCATCACTAAACCGTCCAGCTCATTCAGTTTCTCCTCTAAATGCCTTTCAGTGAAAATAGCATCAAATTCCCGCTCACAAGACGCTTTCCAGTACGTTAATATCTGATTAAGGGCCTGGCGCAGTTCGTTTATCCCCGCAGGAGTGCTGGCAAGCGTCGGATAGCATTGAGCGAGTTTATCGAACGTGAGATATTCTACTGATTTGTCTAAAGCGCGGGTTACGAGTTCTCGGAGGCGGGTGAATCTTACGTTTAGCAGTTTTGGGGCATTTTTACTTGATTGGGGAAGAGGAAGGGAGGGTGGCTGAGAAAGTGGCTGAGCTGCCTGAAATGGAAGTGGCTGTGGCTCAGACTTGCGTACTTCTTTAGATTGTATTTCTATAAACTCCGTTGATTCTTTCAACTTCTCAGCACTTTCGGCAGTATTTTTATCCGTATTTCCATCCTCGGCTTGAAATTCCGCGATTGTACCACTTGGAGCCTCAGAGGCCGTCGGAACAGCCGGGGCGTCTTGCATAATAACGTCGGAAGTCTCCGCTTTCTCGGAGTTCTCACCCTTTTCACCGGAAGAACTTTCGGCGGCAGGCAGCGGCTCGGCAGACGGCATTTGTGGTATTGGAGTTCGTCAGGTGGCTGAAAAAAAGCCGAAAATATCCGAAAATATCCAATAATATCCGACAGTAACGGAAAATCAATGAGAATCCAGTAGTAAAAATGATCCGATTAACTGATTATTCGATTATTCCTGCTTTAATAAATCCGATATCAAAGAATTCCTTTCTGTGTATGTTTCAATACAATCAGCCACAAAGAATCCTTTTGAGATATCCGAATTCTCGGCACAGTTCGGCACAGTTTGGCACAGTTCGGCACGGCTCGGCTCGGAAACTCCGCGATATGCCGATGTTTACGTAATTTAAATGTTTACTTTTGCTCATTCTCGGTAAGAATGCCGAAGTGGAGAAGATGTGGAAACGGAGATTTGACAAACCGGAGATAATACAATTATGGATTACGTCATCAACTCCTTTGAGGTGAAAGGGTGTAAAATCCATAAATTCATATAATAAGCGGAATCGGAAGCGGAATCGGAAGCGGAACGGGACGGGATAAGGAGTTATTTGTGGTAATTTATAGTATCGGAACATCCGTTATAGTGAATTTGTACACCGAATTCTCGGCTGTCTTCCGCGTTTCCCTCTAAGACTGTCGTATCCGTCCGTATTGCTTGTTAAAAGTACCGAATTCAAGGCTGTGCCGTCATTTGCCTCATTTTTACTACTATATTCCAACCCGATAAGCCACCTTCGGAACAACCGAGCATTTCGGAAGTTTCCCGTGGACACTAAAAGGCCGCCTGTTATCCCCGAATACCGGAAACGATCCCTATTTCTCTCTCTAAAAGCCTACAATGTCTGACCCATACGCTATTATAGCGAAGGTATGTTGAATAGTTTCCACTATATAAATAATTATTTCTACAATTGCCGACACTTCGGCTTCCGCTATCTTTTCCGCTATTTCTCCCGCTATCTCTTCCGCTTCGGCGTTTTTGCCACTCTAAACCACACAATTACTAACATTTCTACCCCTATAGGCCGATAAAAAAGCCGCTCCGCTCTCCGGTTTCAGCTCTTTCTTCAGCGGGAACAGCAATTACAGATTCGAAGAAGCCGCTGATTTATACATGCAAGCCGCCAATCTTTTCCGATTGCAGAAAAACGGAAAAGAAGCCGGAAAAACTTTTGAAAAAGCAGCAGATTGCCAAATTAAAGCAGATTCCCGTGACGAAGCAGCAAATACCCTAGTAGAAGCCTTTAAAGCCTACCGCCAGGAAGATCCCGCGGAAGCTGCCAGAGTGCTGGACGCCGCCATCACTGTTTTTTCCACCCGCGGACAATTCCGACGGGCTGCTAACTATAAAATGGACGTAGGAACTCTGTATGAAACGGAATTAGCCGATCCCGTAAAGGCTATTGCGGCATATGAAGAAGCCAGCGATTGGTATAGCGGAGATCAGGCGGAGGCGCTGGCCAATAAGGCGTTTCTAAAGGCTGCGGATCTTTCTGCTATTCATAAGGATTACCTGAAAGCAGCTAAGATCTATGAAACAGTAGCTAAGGGGAATTTGAATAATAATCTGACGAAATGGAGTCTTAAGGACTATTTTCTGAAAGCTGGGCTGTGCTATTTGGCTGGGGATGATACGGTAGGAGCGCAGAAAGCGCTGGACCAGTATTTAGAGTGGGATCCGTCATTTGGTAGTACTAGAGAGTATAAGCTGTTAGCAGATGTTATTGCGTGTGTTACGGAAGGCGATAATCAGACGTTTGCAGATAAGGTGTATGAGTATGATCAGTTTAGCAAGCTGGATAAGTGGAAGACGACTGTGTTGTTGGAGATTAAGAATAAGATTGTGAATGCTGAGGATGATTTGCTGTAGAATGATAAGATAATTATGGTATATGGAGTTTTGTAGATGGTAGGAGTGGAGGGTAAGCTGGGGGAGGCTGGGGGAGGCTGGGTAGAAGTTTAGGAGTAGCGGAAGACGGGTATGCTGGTGGTTTGGCCAGTTTTGTTGGGAATAAAGCCGTTTTTCTCGGGATCGGAGCGGTATAATGAAATTGTGATTATGTAATCAAGAATAAATAAGCGAGATACATTTTTGCTTAGAATATTTTGTCGATTACGTCATCGACACACTTCACATCTCCTTCCATTCTCTACTCTTTATAGGCAAAAATAAACAGTCGGTGCCATCGCATCTTGCAGGTTCGGAACGGATATTCCGCTGACTAAAGGAAGCCGAAGTGAACCGAAGTGAACCGAAGTGAACCGAAGTATCCCGAAGAGAAGAATTTTGATCCTACACGACTTTTAGTACTGGAAAAGTGTTACTTGGCGGGAGTTTTTATCACCGTATTTGGCTATCCCGTCTACTACTATATTCTTCAAATTTATTGAAAATTCAGTAAATCCTCGTTCAACTCTTCATTACTGATTATTCCGTCCTAAATTGGCCTTTCCTGAAGCTTTTAAAGAATCCTAAATACTCCTTAATACCCCTAAAGCCTCCTAAATACTTTTAAAGCTCCCTTGATATTCCTTTGGCCTTTGATATCTCCGAATATCCTTCTTATTGCCCTTCAAGCCTTAATATTTCCTTTCATTTCCTCCTTATAACTCCCCCCACAATGGTAAAACAGAAAGATGACGATCTTTTCGACTCCCTGTCGTTTTCAATGGGAGATCTCAGCCTCACACCCATCAGTTCCCCTAGTAAACCAGGGAAAATCGCTGATCCGGGTACTCCAGTGTTAAATCCGCGTTCCGCTGCTATGTATGCGTCTTCTGGGCTGCGGAATGTTTTAGCTCATACGTCGGAACGGCATGCCGCTGCTTCGCCACGTAGGAATCCGAAAGTAGTAATAGATTCAGACGAAGAGGAAGCTGAGCCCCCAGAGGGGAGTGGAAACTCGGCTGATTCTCGGCTTAAAAACGCCACTGAAATCCCGTCAGCTTCTGCAGCTTCGGTTTCGGGTAATTCTCGTAATCCTCGTAATTCTCGTAGTTCAGCCACCCCAGCCCGGGGAACAATTTTGACTACAAAACCGAATCTCCAGCCGGAAAGGCACGGAATTGAAGCTTCTGGTACGCCGTCTGTGGTTCATTCTGTGGCGACGTCAACGCCGAATGACCGGCCGGACCCATTTGCTCGGCCCGAGGACAAATTCGGTCAGACTTCGCCACTCCGTTCGCCTTTGCGGTCACCACATGCGGCTGCTCGGATCGGTTCGCGACCTACGGCTTTACAGAAGAAGATTTTCGGATCTTTATCGCCGAACAAATCTCCGAAAAAATCACAATTGTTTGTGTCATCGGTTCATGCCGCTACTCCGCTCCGAGGCGGACCTGCAGCGGCTTCTACGCCGATGTCACAGCGGCAGAAGGAGGATTTCTTCCGACCGATGGACGTGAAAGATCCGTCGTGGAGTGCCCGGGCCAGGGATATTAAAACTGTAGCTATTGACAGTCCTGTGAAAGAATCTGAACGTCAATTGCATGAAACGTGGCGGAAAGTTGATTTTGTACCAGATTCTTACCGATTTGCTGATCCGTACCGTTCTTTAGCATCTGGTGGCTCAGCTGCTGCGCCACTTGCTGCGCCTCTTACTAACCATTCCTCGCAGGATCCGACGGCGGCTTTGAAGGGTCTTTTCGACTCTTTGGCGGCTGAGACGGCGGAAGCGGAAGCGGAAGGAACGGAACAAAAAGGGAAAGACGCAAAACCGGGAGAAGATACCACAAATTCAGGGAGTTCTCCGAATTGCTCCGTTCCGGGACTTTCCGTCTCGCTATTGGACCACCAAGTGAAAGGCCTGGCATTCCTACAGCGCCGCGAGGGGAAGAAAATCGAACCGAAAGGCGGCCTACTCTGTGACGACATGGGATTGGGGAAAACAGTACAAACATTGGCACTTATACTGGCCAAACCTCCATCTAGGAAGTTCATAGCTAATCACGACCCGGCTAACGGAGTTATCCGCTTCCCTTCCACATTAGTAGTTGCTCCGCTGGCTCTGGCAAGTCAATGGCAAGCCGAGATTGCCGCAAAAGCTCCCGGGCTGCGCGCTGTCGTCCACCACGGGCCGCGGAGGGCCTCTGAATGGCAGGCACTCCGCGGATATGACGTGATTATCACTACATATCAAATACTCGTATCAGAATTCACCCCAGAAATGCTACAGAAGAAACCTGGCGCTCGTACGCCGCTGTATGCTGGGAAATTCTGGCGAATTGTACTAGACGAAGCGCATACTATTAAGAACAGACTGTCTAAAACAGCCCAGGCTTGCTGTGCTTTAGAAGCGAGTAGACGGTGGTGTCTTACGGGGACTCCTGTGCAGAATGGAGTAGACGAACTGCAGTCTTTGCTGAAGTTTGTGCGGGTGGCGCCGTTTGATGATTTCCGGGTATGGAAGGAGAAGATTGCTGGGCCGATTACCGGGGGTAGAGAGGAATTGGCTTTAAAAAGGCTTCACGCTGTATTAAGTGTAGTTATGCTGAGGCGTACGAAGGCAGTGCTGGCGCAGGGCCGGCACGCAGCTCAGCTGGCGCTGCCAGCTCGTAGGGTTCACCGTGTAGGCGTAGAATTCAGTAGTACAGAACGTCAGTTCTATGAGAGGCTCAGTTCTCGTATCGAGGAAGCAGTTGACGGATGTCTTGGTAGTTCTGGAGGGGAAGCTGCTAACTATATGAATGCTTTAGTGTTGTTGTTGAGACTGAGGCAGGCTTGTTGTCATTGGAAGCTTGTAGTGAATAGCAAGAAGAACCGGAGCGTAGAGGACGATGATGAAGGGTTAGAAGAGTATCTTCAGCGGCGGAGTTCACCGGAGAAGGGGAAACCAGCCGTTGACAGGTCTCCAAGGAAGAGTCCATTGAGAAGTCCGGTAAGAAGTCCATTAAAGAGTCCATTAAAGAGTCCAAGGAAACTTTCTGGTGATGATATTGACGATTTGTCGTTGATGATGACAGATTTAAGCGTAGTAGAGCAACAGTGTTCTATTTGTCTGGCACCGATGACCCTGGCAGACAAACACGATACATACTGTAGGAAATGTGCTGAGGAGATTTCTGTAGAGCAAATGGCGGCACGGGATCGGTCTTCAGCGAAGATTCAAGAGATTCTACGTATTCTCCGCACAGAACCTGGTAGGAAAACTATTGTTTTCTCACAATTTACCACACTATTCGATCTGTTAGAACCGGAATTAACTCAAGCAGGGATTGCATATGTCCGTTATGATGGGAAGATGGCGCGCCAGAAGCGAGATGTGGCGTTAGAGAAGTTCAAAGACGTTTCTCGGGACACAGCGGAGTCTGCGCGGATCCCAGTGCTGCTGTGCTCTTTGAAATGTGGCGCATTGGGGTTGAATCTCATTGTTGCCAGTAGGATTGTGCTGGTGGACCCCTGGTGGAATCCTCAGATCAGCGAGCAGGCAATTGATCGGGTACACAGGTTTGGTCAGACTCGGGATGTGGATGTGTATGAAATTAAAGTGAATAACACAGTAGAGGAGAGGATTCTTGCTTTACAGGACAAGAAGAGGGAACTGGCAAAAGCTGTAGTTGAAGGTGGTAACGGTGGAGGTTTGGGCGTTAATATGAAACTGACGCTCAATGATCTGCTGTATTTGTTCAACAGGGATCAGTAAGCTAGCGGAAGAATGAGAAATCTGGTTGAAGAAGGAGAAGCTTTGAACTGGGAAGGATGGTAACTCTGAGGAGATGTCTGTAACTGAGATACCGCTTTCAGCTCGAGTCGAAGATGATATAAGTATTTTATACCTGTGAGTCGATGCGCATATAGTGTGTTTTATCTTTAAATGGAATTTAATTCAATGACTAAGAAGTTGAAATTCGTATTTTCTTGACAGAAGTTATATAGTTAGGGAGCTGTATGTTATCTGGAAGCAATGAGCATCGTGGAAGAGTCTGTAGTTTCTCAATATTAGCCCCACTCTGCTCTGTAGTCTTTTTCCAACAATACTAGAGAATCAGTAATAACACCTTTACTACGGGTGCAGGATACAAGGATTAATGTCAAAATAATACCCAATATCAATATTTGGGCAAGCAAGGGGTAAAAAGCTTTCAGATTTATCGTACGCTGGTATCGCGGATGCTACAGAGAAGTTCGTATAGTTAATGATCAGGAATACAATGTATTTACAATATATCAACACTGGAGATACACTAGGTATCACGGAAATTCAACCTCCAACAGCCGAGGTCAGTTTCCTGTTATTATTGTTCGGTGTGCTATGTGGAGAGAACAATAGTCGTACATATTGTCAGAGGAACAATGGAAATCACAATAGAAATTCCTGATAAATCCACTTCTTTGAAGGTTCAGGTAGAGTGAAGAAAGCTGAAGGTAAAGCGGGCAAAGCAAAGAGGAAAGGGGAAAAAAGAATAAAGGAAGAAATAACAGAGAAACAGAAACAGAAATCACTCCGAGAACTACAATATCCGAGCACCATTGTCTGTCATCTTAGCAGATGCTTAGCAAATCCCATAAACCCAGATTTCCACACTTAAAGCATATCTTATCATTAACTTTTATTACACCGACTTCCAGAAGTACCGTCGGACTGGCTATATCACCTGTTCATTGTTCAGGATAGACACTCGGGATAACGTATCCTCCTTTCCTTTGACTTTGACAGATCATTTCACTCGAAATTCTCGTCTCTACCTCACACCAGAGAACCATCAACAGTCCTTCCTACTCTATTCAAAACCTTTTCCTGTTGTTACAAGTTTTCTTCTTTATCATATCTGCTTATTTCATCCCCAGATCAAACCTGCGTGGCTCTTCTTGCACCTGCGGAAAGCTTCTTATCCACAGGAAGGAAATACAGCAGGAATCCGAAATCACTCAAACTTCCAATCCCACCAGAAAGGAAGAATGCATATTTCAGTAACTCCTTGTCTGCCAAAGGTCCTGTAATCAGTGGGCCTACGCAGCGAGCACAAGTCTTCAGCACGTTCACCAATCCGAGCGATTTGGTCATCTCCGAACCGGGAACAAGCTCTGAGAGCAAAATCTGCCGAGGCACGGTGTCCATAGGCGAGAAAACCTGTGAAACGGTGAGTGCAAGACCAGCAAGTAGCTCATTGGGCATGAGAGGAATCACAGCAATAAACAGACAGAATGGCAGATGCACTGAGACCATCGCTTTAATTGGGCCTAGCAGATGAGTGAGAAAAGCTGACGGGATCAATGCAAATGAGGCTGCTACGTTGATGATAGAAAAAAGGGTACCTAGAAAGGATAACGAGGAGTGGTAGAAATCATGGAAGTAAAACACTATCCAGGATTGAGTCATTATACCGTAACCTAGAGAATCCAGCATGAAAAGAACACAGAGACGGATAATAAGCTGACGGAAAGTGATAGAGTGATCCGGGGAGAGTTGAATTGTGCGTGTTTCGTTCTCGGGTTTTTTACTAGGGATCAGGGGTGTTTCAGAGTTGATATTCTCGGATATTTCAGTGAGAATCTCAGGAGGAACCTCAGAACTGGGAACCCCCGGAGGTTCCGCAGATTCAGTAGAATGCTGCTGTGGATTTTCTGGGCATTCAGTAACATCATTCGTACTATCCGTTGAGCCGCAGGAGTCGGAATAGTGAACATTGAGAGTTTCACATTCTTCAGTGAGACACAGGAAGAGCAAAGCCTTCACCAGGGCAATCCCGCAGTAGAAAGCAAACATCGAACGGTAGCTGGCAATGTCAGAATGCGATTTCCTCATATATTCCACAACGTATCCTCCAACCAGAGACCCGAGAGCTCCGCCGGCAGTTCCAATGAGCCCATAAACCGAGAAATAAGCCGGTCGGCGTTCCAAAGGGATAATCAGTGAGATCACAGCTTCTTCAATAGACTTGAAAGGCCCAGTTTCGTCTCCACTGGAAGAAATAACACCCAGCACAGCAGCCAAAAGCAGGATATAGTAATTACTGCTGTATATGAATACAATTCCTGAAGCCAGCATCAGCAAAGCTCCAGCGAGCATAACGTTGCGACGGCCAAATCTGTCAGCATAGTATGTGAGATAAATAGATAGAAAAACGTCTCCTACCAGAGTAAGAAACATAAAGATTCCAATATCGGAGTCGTTTACTCCGAGAGCCGAGAGATACAGTGTGAGTACCAGAGTCGTTTGACTGTATCCCATCATCCGCAGGAAGCGGGAGGCAAAGAGAAGGATAATATCACGCTGGACCATTAATAGATGTTGTGGAGGGAAATGGGTGCTAGCAAAAATTTTCCAGATCCAGGAAAATTATTCTTTTTCAATAAAAGCGGGAAAGAAAACGGGAAAACTGAAGTAAAGACGGAAGTAAGGAAGGAAAGAGCAGAGAATGTCGGTAGTATGTCGTCGACGAGGATGCTTGCTATGAGGTATGCTGTACTCCTGAAACCTCAATGCAAGGTGTTATACATAATGTGGGCCTCTGGTAACGATATTACTGGTTTATAAGTGTCCAATTGCTCTGATAAAGGCAGATAAGAACGTTTTATCTGATGGATTTTCCGAGCTGGAAGAGTGAAAAATGAGGGCTTGGGAATAAAGTTTTGGCTTTCTGCAAGTTCCCGTTTTAACTTTATTTGGAACTGCGTCTAGGTGGAGAGGCTGATGATGAACTGTATAAAGGAAATTTTCAGAAATAAGAAACAGTCTTTTAGATATAAGTAGTACGGTAATAATAATGGCTAGTTAGTACTATTTGTTACATTTTTCCTGTATATATTGTATCTTATGTTACTAATAGTACTCCAGTTCCTCATCTGATGGTTTTCGCACCCCTTACTATTTCATGCAAGCGACGTATCACTTGCAGGCATTAATACAAACTAGGTAGTAGCATAACTAGATGCGAAATTAGAGCTCAACGGCATTCCTAGTATAGATACTTATTCCCTTTTAGGGCACTACCCACCTAACTATAATATCAACTCTGTTAAGCCATCAACTGATTCACATCACTGACAGGGATAAATCTCGTGTTCTATGATAGAAAGAACAATCAAACCAACTTTTAAAAGACCCCCCCACGACCCCCACACATATTAAGAAGTAGTCCAGTTCCACTGTGCTCTCTTCAAGCACTATACGTATTACAATTCAAATATCATATTCTTGATGACGTGAACACTTATTAACTACCGATTACGCTATCAATAACCTGGCAGCTTTCTTTTTCTCCGAATTTCCGTTAGAAGAAAATGAAAACTCAGATAAGAGAAAAAAAAAATATAACTATCGTGAGACACGATGAAAAATCATCAGATCAGCTATGAAATCAAGGAAATTCACCTTCTATATGGACTAATATTGTGTTTTCTTCCTTACTGGAATCCTGTAAATCACCTTGGAACACTGGCAGGCTATTAAGAACCTCTAGAAAGAGTTCTCTGCTCAAACTCTTCACATAAGAAATATCTACAGATCAGATCATCTCTGATACGTTTCTTTTTATTCCCTGGGACCTCTCGTTATTCTTCTATCCTTTTTGAAGTATTTCCCCTCTTTTTTGGATCACCTGGTTGCCTGCATTTCCTTACAGTGCGCTCAACGGCATTCAATAAGCTCATGGGGGTTCCTTCTCTTTGCTTTTGTCCATTTGTTCAATATTCGTCTTTCAGATTATATTTCTGCGCTAATCTGTACAACGCGTCTGATGCTTGAAAGCTGATTGTTTCTGCGTTTATCTGCATGTCATAGAAATGACTTCTGCCGCTTCTCCGGCTTCACAGCCTCGGCAGGCTGCTCAAAACTCTCCAGGGCGTATAGGAACTTCACATTCACAGTCAAACGGCATATCAGCCACTTCAGCCACTTCAGCCACCTCTGGTCAGCCTCAAACTGCGCCACAGCTGTCAGCCACTTCAGCCACACAGCCTTCTAACGGTACCCCAGATGCCGAACCTGGTAAGAAAATCAAAAGAATAGCCTGCGTAGAATGCCGACAACAGAAAGCCAAATGTGACGCCCATGAAAAAGCCCCAGGGCCCTGCACCCGCTGCCAGCACCGCAAACTCGAATGCCAGCTGCAGTCCGATTATAAACGAACGTACAAACGGGCGCGGGTTGCGCAAATGGAACGTAATTATCAAATGCATATGTCAATGGCATCTCTGGGGCCGATAGGGACTTACGGAGCTCCGTATTCTCTCCCGGTGGCTCAGATGCCGTCTGTGGGCCATGCGGGTAGTCTGGCGCTTTCTACTGGTCCTCCTGGTCCTCCTGGTCCTCCTGGTTCTGCAATTCCGCTCGGCTCGGCTCCACAATCGGCAGCCCCGCTTCCTGCGCCTCTTTCGGCTCTGCCGCCTGTCCCGCATTCCGTGCCGCCTTCCGTGCCGCATTCTGTCCAGCCTACTGCGCCACCATCTGCCCCGCAGTCCGTAGAGAGTCCCTTTGCTACCCCTGCGCCACAGTTCCTGGCATCCCCCGCAGGAAACGCCCCTCATGCTTCCGTGTCGTACGTTTCTACCCCTCTTCCTCCACTTCCTATTCCGATTTCTCAACCGCCACAAGCGCCACAAGTAGCCCAAGTACCACAAGTAGCACAGAATTTACCTCCCCACCCGTTTCAGCCACAGTCTGCTGCGCCACCGCCACCTCTGCCTCATCCGGCGTCTCCGGCATCTTCCGGCTCCTTTTCCGCTCCAGCGGATTTCCCCCCGTGCGAGCCGAAATCCCTCGGAGATGTCACACTCGACCCAGACACAATCGCAGCACTATTCCGAGAATGGACTCGGCATTACCACCATATTTTACCTGTAGTAGACGTAGCCCGCGGGCCGGAACGGATATACGCTTTGTGCCCCCCGCTATTTTGGACTATTATGTACGTTGCGGCTCGTAGATTCCGCCCTGCGCCGAATTTAATGACTCAGTTGGCTCCTCTAGTGAAATCTGTGCTCCAGGAAATCACTATCAGCCCCATTACGCGCTATGTGCCGAGCGAGGATACAAAACCGGTATTAAATGTAGCTTCTGTGTATTCTGTACAAGCATTTCTTATATATACTATGTGGACGCCTGTGACGTCGTCGTTGTCAGCTGATTCTTCGTGGAATACCTGTGGGATTGCTCTGTTTATGGCTATTCGAATTGGTCTGCATCACCCAGGAGTGGAAGCTGATTCGGAGTTATCAGATTCTGTGGCTGAACAGATCCGGACTTGGGTTTGCTGTAATGTTGTATCGCAAACTGTGAGTACGGCATTTGGGTTCCCCGCGTTTGTATCATTTGATGCCACAGTTTTGAATGCATGTCAGCCGAATTCTGCGGTTAAAATGCCACCGGAATTGTGCCAGATGATGCAGGTGGCGCGAATGGAGGATCAGATTGCTAAAACACTCAATTCCGCTCCGAGAGACGCGCTCGGACTGTCGGAATCCCGAGAACGGCTAGCTTTGATCTCCGTACTGGCTGCCGAGCTTGAAGAGTTACAATTACAATTACCGGAACTGGATGACGTCCGTCAGTTGTCTTTGTGCGCGGCGAAAGTACATTTGTACACTTATTACTTCCTTCTTGGCAGCAGATTACCCGTTTTAGACCTCCGAAGAGGGTTAGTAAAGCTTTATGAAGCTGTGCTGCGCCTCCTGGGCCACGTAGACGATGCAGCACGACGGAATAGAGCGTTTGTAAAGTATTTACCAGGATTTGCGGTACTAACAATCTGGCAAGCAGCGTGTCTGGTGGCGAAAATGGTGCATTCGTCGCTGGCAGCTTTTGTAGACGTAGCAGAGGGCCGTCGGCTGTACCAGCGGGCGGTCCACCATATGGGCCGAGCTTCCGTGTTGAAGCATGACATGGCATACCGAGCTAGCGGGATTATGCGGAATATGTGGCATTTATTCCGAATGTTGGAAGCTCGGCGCAGTGGAGGCGCAGCAGGTGCTGATAACGCCACAGTGGATCCAGGATTGGCTGTAGGGGTCCGAACGCGGATGGCTGCGAGCGTATTCTTTGATTGTTTGTGGATTCTCCGTCAGCAGGTCGGCATTATTTCGATGGTGCCGCGGGATGTGCGGAAAACACCGATAGAGAACGATCAAACTGCGCGGGAGCCGGACGGCGCAGTGTCCGAATCGGATGCCGCGTCGGACGTTGAATCGGATTCCTCGGCCATTTCGGAAGCTTCCGACGTTTCTGATGTAGAGCGGAGCCGGCAGGCCGGGCAGAACGGCAATTCTGTTGGCTCTGGTGGCTCTGGTGGCGTACTTGGCCCGAATATCGGCTCTGGAGGAGTCAATGGTGGCTCAGCTTCGGAAGGGTCACCACATTCTGCAGTTTCTGCTACTTCTTCCCGCGGCGCTGCGCATCGAAGAACGGCCCGCTCTCTATCTGTGGTTCGGCATCCGGAATCGAAAGCTCGGAGGATTATTGAGACGATTCCGCTGGATCCGCAGCCGATTGCGCTGGTATCGCCTAAATTTCCCCTCCCAGTGTCACCACGGGTCAGCGGAAGTTCTCGGACGGGCAGCGGCACAGGGAGCCGAGGCGGAAGCCGAGCAGGAAGCCGAGCCGGATCTGTGGCAGAATTTGGCCCGAGCCCGCGGACTCAGCCTTCGCCTCTTTCTATGGTAACTCCCAGTGGACGCGGGCAAGGTGCTTCGCACTCTCCTGCCGAGGTTTTGCTGATGATGCAGTCTGGACAGTCTGGTCGGCATGGCGGATCACAGGGTGCAACTCCCGAGCCGAGCGCGGATCATTCTGGAAGGCGGAAGCGGATCCGCGGAGACCCGCGGGCGTCACGTGGTGGTACTCCTGGATCTAACGGTGTCGGCGGGTCTGTGCGGGGTGCGGGACGCGGGGTGTTTGCTGTCGGGGAAACCGGGGATTCTCGGGATCCCAAGGAAACTCGCGGGCCGACGGATGCGGCTTTGACGTCCTCTACTCTGGCTGGTGTAGAATCTGGGCTGGATACGTGGGATGCGATAGCCAATTGGGATTCCGAATTGGTATGGCAAGATGTGGAATCTGTAATGAATGATTTCGGGTTCCGAGCAGATGACTTGCCAATGGATATGATGCCGTCTATGGGGATGAGTTTCGGTGTTGATGGCTTAAGCGGAGGTAGAAATAATGGGAATGCTAGCAGCCGGCCGGCAGGCGATCCAGCATTCCGCTAGCTATGGAAGGTGCACTACTTGTACTATATTGATAGGATTGAAAATGGAATAATATGTAGTATAAATGTAGCCGAAGGCAGTATAATAGAGTACTAATGCTTATGGTGAGAGGAACAGTATGACCCGTAGAGGTACAGGAGGACTCCTCAGAATTTAGTCTATATAATTAGGACAGCCACGGACCAACCAGGCCTGTTTATCTCCCCGATTCCTCAGCCGGCAAACTCCCCTCGGCGTCCCATCTGAGATCCGCGATGAGCTTCCAGGCCATACCCGAACATCGCGTCTCACCCCGAAACCTGTACATATCAGACCGCCCTTAGCTTTTGGCGTACATCTCAGCACTAACAAACACACCCACACACCAGAGTTTTTCACTCAGTGACTCAGTTTTATTAACAAGAATGTGAAGAGAAGATGGAAAGAAAAAAAAAGATCAAAGAGATGAAAAATACATTAAATAAAGCATTTCCCCGCACTTTATCAACACCAGAAGTATCAAGGAGTCCCACCCGCATCATAGCAGAAAGTCCGGATATGTCTGAGGAACTACAGGAGCAGGAACCTTCGATTGTCATCAACGGTACGTTGAACGACGAACCAGAAGAAGCTGAACGCTATGACGATGGCGTAGACAGCCAAGACGAAGAAGAAGACCAGCCTACTGAAGCTACAAAGAAAAGCGTGTCTTTTGCTGGTTTAGAAGAAGATTTAGCCGCTCAGGAAGAACAGCGGAAACGTGAATTTGAAGAAGGCGGTGGACTGCCTGAACAACCAGATAACCCAGATTTCAGTAAACTCACTCCATTATCACCAGAGATCATCAACAGACAAGCCACTATAAACATCGGCACTATTGGCCACGTAGCCCACGGGAAAAGTACCGTTGTTAAGGCTATTTCGGGAGTACAAACGGTTCGATTCAAAGACGAATTAGAGAGAAATATTACAATTAAGCTAGGATATGCTAATGCTAAGATCTACAGATGCAGTAATGAAGAATGCCCTCGGCCCGGCTGTTTCCGATCTTTCCGTTCCGACAAGGAGGTGTCTCCGAAATGCGAGAGACCCGGGTGCACAGGCCGATACGTTTTACAACGTCATGTCAGTTTTGTAGACTGCCCTGGTCACGATATTCTTATGAGTACTATGCTTTCAGGTGCTGCTGTAATGGACGCAGCGCTGTTACTGATTGCCGGTAACGAATCGTGCCCTCAGCCACAGACGAGTGAGCATTTAGCAGCTATTGAGATTATGAAATTGAAGCATGTGATCATTCTACAGAATAAAGTGGATCTTATGAGAGAAGAATCTGCTTTAGAGCATCAAAAATCTATCCAGAGATTTATCAGAGGCACCATTGCTGACGGCGGGCCGATTATCCCTATATCTGCTCAGTTGAAGTACAATATCGATGCAGTTAATGAATTTATTGTTAAGAAGATCCCAGTACCTATTAGAGATTTCTCAGCTCTGCCACGGCTTATTGTTATCCGATCCTTTGACGTGAACAGGCCTGGAGCGGAGATTGACAGTTTGAAAGGAGGTGTAGCTGGTGGTAGTATTATTACTGGAGTTTTCCGTCTCAATGATGAGATTGAAATCCGTCCAGGTATCGTAACAAAAGACGGTAACGGTAAAATCCAATGTAAGCCTATTTACTCTAAAGTAGTGTCGCTGTTTGCCGAGCACAATGATCTTAAATTTGCTGTTCCTGGGGGTCTTATCGGTGTTGGTACAAAGATTGATCCTACTTTGTGCCGAGCTGATCGTTTAGTAGGACAAGTTGTAGGAGCTAAGGGACATTTGCCCTCTATTTATACTGATATTGAGATCAACTATTTCCTGCTGCGTCGTTTGCTGGGTGTTAAGACAGACGATAAGAAGCAAACTAAAGTACGTAAGCTGGAAACTGGTGAGATTCTTATGGTGAATATCGGATCAACTGCTACGGGAGCTCGTGTTTTAGCTGTGAAGGCGGATATGGCGAAGCTGCAGCTGACGTCGCCGGCGTGTACAGAAGTTGGAGAGAAAGTAGCCCTTTCTCGGCGTATTGATAAGCATTGGCGTCTTATTGGCTGGGCTACGATTCGTAAGGGTAATATTCTGGAGCCTATGTCCAATTAGGTAGGGAGCTGAGCTGCTGGATAGGAGAGGGTGACGTAAAGCGTAGGCAGTTGTGCTGAGCTGAAGGACGGCTGTTTAGTGTGTACAATGCAGTATGTTCAATATGGTTGTATTTTGTAGGTATTGAGAGACGGGAGATGGTGTTCTGTAGGGTTAGGAGGAAGGAGGAGGTAAAGAGAGGTGTTGAATGTGTGATGAAATGTCGGGAAACATGAGGAAAACTGAGAAGAAGAAGGAGATGTCTATAGTATAGAGATAGGTGGATTAGATGAGATGGTCAGCTGTTACTGTCAAATCTGGTCAGTTATACTGGACTGTTTAATTCTAGGTGCCTAAACATTGTTTCTATTGTATGTTTGGGTATATTAATAGCCAATATTTCATACTCTTTTCCTAGCAGGTCGGCTGGTTCTCCGGCTTATCCCGCCTGTTCGGCTGTCGCATCGTTTGGACATTGCGTCTCATTCTGTGGATAGTCACTTCGGCTCTCCTTCCGTTTTATGGTGACTTCGGGTCTCACTGCACGGCTGATCTCGGCAGTTCAAGACAGAAAGCACCGCGTTCATGAGGATCTTAAAGGCCAAAACCAAGACAATATGGTCCCCAGGTTGATAGACAGATCAGTTATTATAGATAGGTGTGTTTAGCAAGTGTTCTCAGTTCAAGGAGTCTCTGTTGTCAGTTATGAGCCAGGAAAGAGAAGCACTAGATCTCTCATCATCTCAGGAAATTAACTATTCTTCCGCTATAACAGCACATATTATTGTATATAGAAGCGAGGCAAGTCACCCGTTTATATAAAAAATTACGTATTTATTAGATATGCCTAGTGTATTATTCCATACAGTAAATCTCGACTTGTACTTAGCACTGATATATGCAATTAAACGTCACATTTCTCCCTTGTAATCAACGACAGTTAGATCTAACCCTATCGTACTTTTATTTACTTATAATTCAACCAAAACTTTTCGGTACTCTGAACGTCTTGAGGGAGTCGTACTCCATCATCTTCCTTAAATGCTGCTGAACCTGTGCAAGCAGAGCAGCTGCGCTGTGCAGCAGACGGAGGGATTGCTCGAAATCCTGCTCTGACGACTGCTGTGTAGCCCTCATAACGGAATGTGATCCCGCTTCCGCTTCCGAGCTGCCCCGGCTGATTAGACTTTCAGCAGAACTCTCGGATGATTTACCGCTTTTATCCGATTTTACCCTGGAAACTTCCGTATTCTCAGAAGTTTCCGACTTCATAGATTTTGAGCAGCTTTCTGGAGTTTCCATCTTGTCAGTCTTCTCTTTATTTTCTTTCTTCTCTGTTCGTTCTTCCTTTCTCTCCTTTGCGGAAAACCATTCCGAGAATCCTCCACCGAACGTCGGAGTCTGCGGTACTTGGAAACAGAAACTCTCGGCATCTTCCGGATGTTTTGTTAGCAGATGAACTATTCTCCGTCGTAAATTTCCCTTCAAATTCAACTCATTCACTGATCCTTCGGCTATATAAGTTCCGTAAACCCCGTAAAGCTCAGCTAGACACGACGCCGCCATGCGCGACAGCTTCCGTGTCGACCTGCCTGGCTCCGCAGCAACTGCATCAAGCTGTCGGATGTTCCGCTGCAGCTCCGAGATGGCATCATATACGACTAAATTCTCCGCGCAGAAACTCTCAGCCAAATGCTGCTTGAACAAGTATTTCAACCCCGGATCTGCCATAATTTCGTCAAAGGAGTACTCTGCGGCATTCGAATCCGACAGCGGAGACGGAACTTCGCTATCTGTGGCATTCCGAATGTATACAAGCTGCTGTGGCGCAGCAGTCGGAGCTCCTACAGTATCTCCTAAACTGGTGAACAAAGAAGCCACAGAAACATCTTTTGGTCCTTGCGCCACATTGCGCCACCTCAGCAATTGTAACCCACGCGGGCCAATAGCGTAGTATGCTTCCTTCGCCACAGAAACTCCACCGGAGCGGTACCGGCTGGCGTCGCTGGCAGGTACAATCAACTGCAATTCCAGCATTTCATCCAGCAGCTGCGCCACCTCCGCAGGATAGAAAGCATCTGAGCATTCTAAGAACCACTGCCACATTGCCTTTTCCGTGAGGTGCAGTTCCGACGGGCCGCCAGTCCGAGAAGGCCGAGGCAGCAGCCGTACGCCGGTGTGGGACACAAAATACTGTGTATGCGAATCGGAATCCGGGTGAGTGAAATACCGATCAAAATATGGCGACGGAGCTGCTGTGGCGCAGCTGGTGGCTGAATTGCCCGAACCTATTGAACCGGAACCCTCAGGGTCGGGGAAATCCGGCAAATGTTCAAGATGGGACAAAAAATCTGCCGGGCGAGTTGCCGGGAACGTTGAAAGTTCAAGCGGCAAACCCAGAGAACCCAGCGAGCTTCCAGAAGTACCCGGGAGTTTCCTATTCGGTTCTGGCGGGTTTGTGGGCGAGTAGACGTTCGGCTTCGGGCCGAGCAGAGCTCGGAATAGCAATTCCACAAGCGGGGGAGACGTGATCAGCCGATCTGTGGCGTCCCTTTCTAACAGCAGCAAATCCATTGAGTTATGCGCCGAGGAGATCACTTTCGGCACAAAGGGGTCCTTCGGCCCGGCTAGAGCACAAAATCTCTCGACTATAGCGACTCCTTTCGCCGTCGGTTGCAGTATGGCTGATCTCTTAAGCCGAGGGCACGTGCGGTCCAGCGGGGCATGCACAAGCCGAGCTTCATAAAAGCGGGACAGCAAATACTCTGCAGCGGCAGGTCGGATAACTCCTCGGATAGTTGTGCATGTGTCTGGAGCTCCGATTTCCACGTGCAAACGGCCCATAGCCGACACTCCATCGGAATAGGAAAAAGAGAAAGGCGGAGGAGCCGGAGAGAATACTTTGGCTAGCGACGGCGTTTTCCTTTTCGGCGGAGTCTGCTGGAGATTCAGAGTGATTATCATGAGAGAGAATATTTCGTTCATGTCTTTAGTGAAGTACCGGCCTGTGGGAGTCTTTTTGAAGTCCTTTTCAGTGTTTTCAAATACTGTGCGGAATCTCTGAGGCAGATTCTGCGTCGCTAGAGAGTCCGGGATGGCCGGGACAGCAGAGAAAGGTCCTTCTACGTCTCCCATTGTTGGATGAGTTGCTGTGCTGGTGGGTTTCTGAAAGTGAAGCGTTAGACTGTGTTTCTTAGCCGGAGAGGCATATCTTTGAGCTGGCGGAGTCATGGGGTCTGGCTGGGTAAGAAAGGATATATGCTGAGGAAAATGAAGTTTTGAAACAGAAATATGAAGAGGGTTTCAGATTAGTGCTGGTGAGAGATCAGGGAATCAGAGGTGATGGGACGTTTGGTTTGGAGACGTAGGAAGGGAGAATGAGGAGATAGTATGGGGAGTGATAGTATAAGTAACCTTTTCTCAGTTGGAAATGGACTTCAAGAAAGTGAGTGGGGTCCAAGTTTCCAGGGATGAAAGGTAGAAAGAAAAAAAAGGGATGAGTGAATCTCAGGGAGTCGGGAGGGGAATCGAGCAAAGAGGATAGTTTGTGAGGCTGAAGCGACTGTGTTGCCCGGGAAAGAGTGATCTTGTATGCCGTACCCGGATGTTTTGGGGCTGGAAATCTGTGTAAAAAACTTTCCGCTGTTTCAGAACTTGCTTTGCGGTTGTAGAATGAAGATCAATTGCAAATTGATCGCTATTTTCGATGGTAGTGTGAAATTTCTTACCGTCAGATAAAGTATAGGTTTCAGAATAAGGTTTGGAATCAGGCCAAACCTAATGCGGCACCTTGTCGCATCGGTTCTGCATGTGTCCAAATCGGGGAAACGTTTCGAACTATAAATCTCGCTAATTGTTTCATAACCGAACTTTAACTCACAACAGTATAGTAGCAGAAGAATGGGACTTCACAATAGACGATGAACTGTAGGTATGGGTATCGATGAGGCGAAAGCAAGGAAGCAATCTAGATCACAGGAGTTTCCTGCTACTGCATGTTTACATTACCCTCTGATGAGAGTTTGGTCAACGATGCGACTGCGTATATGCACAATAATCAGTTGAAATCGAATGATGAGTAGTAGAGAGTAGATAAGACAGTCCAAATGAAGGGCAAAGTTCATATATTTAAATTATTGAATTCCAGCTGATCGCTTTCCATATCTTTCTCTAACCGTCGTACCTTATTAGACCTCCAGCATAGTGTATTACTCAGAACGTCTCTAGCCGTACCGACACAGATGAACTCATCTTATATCGAAAAATAGGGAGAAATAATACATACCTCAGATTTCTGGCTCAGATATTACAAACTTCAAAGTACTCATGGCTATGGCTTCAACCCCCGCCTTCAGGAGTTTTCTATTACTGATTCTTGCACTTCCCGCATTTTTACCACTTCTTGTATAGTCCAATTGTACTAGAAATACTGCAAACATATCATTTAATTCATTCAGCAGAAAGATTTATGCATATACTCGAACCTCCATTTCCATGCTCATTTAAACTCTCATTTCCTCTCCACTGTGTCATTGTAAAAAAGCCGAGAATCCTACATACAACCGTGCTTTGCTATTTCCTTCTTTATTATGGTTCCCTGTAATCAAAACCATCGACCTTCTCCATATCCTTCCCAAGCTTCACAGTTTCGTCCAGGAACTCAGAATATGATCCGGTCCGAGAATCTCCGACAGTTCCATCAGCGAAACGTCACAACGGACCATTCTCAAATCCTCAGTTATCCCACTTTTACGATTTTTCTTCCCTACAACTGTAGAAGCTTCTACTAAGAGCCCCAGCTTCCCCAGCTTTTCCCAAGCCCCGCGGGCTATCTCTCGGCTCCACAAATGATACCCGAGACTCACCCCAGCTTGACCCGAGCCGACTACCCGATTTCTATCCTGACTCATCCGTTTTACAAGTGCTTCGTACTCCATGTACGAGATATTGAAATTTACTCCTCCATACTCTGTCTTCTCCTGTACTCTAGTAGCAGATATCAGAACCCCCAATTCCAGCTCTGATAGCGATTCGACAAAGCTCTGAGTGTCAGCGCCATCGATGAAGTTCAAATGGAAATCCGCGTCCTGCGGGAAATCTGATTTCCCACTGCGACAGTTGTGGATCGCTTCAATACACGATAGGTGGAACTGCCGCACGTCTTTCGTAGTGTAGAAGTTGTATTCCACTAGTTTATACAATTGAGAGTTTCTGTCTTTAAACAGCCCTTCTATATGGTCATTCCACTCACCAATAAGTCCTTTAAGAGGGCCAATGAGGTTTGCTGCTGGTTTCTCACGTACTAATTCATCCAGCGCAATAGTTAACCCGGGTTTCATAGTCTCCCAGTGTTCCTGGATGGTTGCTGGCTTATGCAGAGTGATAATTCGCTGCGAAAAACGTGATCGCACTCGTTTCTCCATCATTTCACGGGTAGTCATACGAGAACTCACTCCGATAACGCATAATGGAGAGGAAGAGTTGCCCTGAGCAAGATCAAATAAATTATACAGCAGAGTCTGACGTGGATGAAGGGCAAACCGCTCAAACTCTTCAATTACAATTACTATAGCAACAGATTTATCTTCTACAGATTCCCCGCTGTCTCCTGAGCGATCCAGCATAGAGAGAAGCGATGAAAGAGTCTCAGAAATAGACCTTTTCTCAACTAAATCATACCCATTGAGAGCTCCAGAGTAGAAACCAGGGTTTTTCTCACTCAGCGCCACATCCAGCTGCCTGGCCATCTCCCGGATAGCCATGCGATCGTCAGTCTGCGAAATCCCCGATAATCTCACAGTTATAAACTGTTTAGGGTACTCAGCATCCATATAAGCCAGTGCTGTCTCTACTAACAGCGATTTACCAGTCGATCGGGCCCCCATAATGAGCACCGAGCTGCCTTCTCTGTCCAGCACTGTGGCTTTCAGCAGGGACAGCATTTGGCTGTATGGGACAGCGAGTTTGGCCAGTTTGCATTTCTGGCGACCTACCAGTTTAGAGAGAACTGTGCTGTGGATGAGGGATAAACAGGTTTTAGTAGTGGCAGCGTCGGGCTTAGAAGGATGCAGGATCTGCGAGGCAGTCACGGGTTCTTTGGCTTTCCGTATAGTCCCGAGTTCGAGATCTAAGAGGTCCAAACTGTTGCCGTTTACGAGATTTGGCATGGGTTCTGTTTTCCTTCGCTTAGTAGCCATTGTTAGGTTTAGAAAGAGGGAAAAGAGGGGCTTTGGGGGAGATTCAGAGCTGTGGAGTGATAAGTGGGGAAATTGGGGACTCCGGATTTGAAATGCTGAAGGAATAAATGGGAATTGAGAGGTAATAAAGTGAATTGGAAGCGGAATCCGTCGTTCTATTGATCTGGAAGAAAAACGAATAAATCGCGAAAGAGGTTGGGTATTTCTGGATGACGTGAACAGAAAAGAGGGCTTTTCGTCTCATCCTGGGGTAGGAATTGCCTGGCAGCAGGGGTGGGAAATCGTAGCAGTTGCGGAACGTTTTGGGTGGAAAATTGGAAAGGAAGTGTAGGTTAGAGCAGAGCGGGTAGATTCTGGAGTCTGGTGTCTGGTGGAGAAGCTGGAATGTAGAGGAATTCCCGTGGAACGGGTTGCCTTTGAAGAGGGAGATCTGGTGTTTAAATTGAGGACCTGATTTGGGACATGTGGAATGATGGAAACACCAGAGATCAATGATTATAATAGGCTGAGCAATTTATATTCATATTCATTGAATCGAAATGGACTGTAAGGGGTTTTTGATACTTTTTTTTAGCAGATAAAGTAGCTTAAAAGCTGAAAATACACTTAGCTGACTGACCTGCATGTTGGACTTGTCTGCCTGCCTATGGTGTGCCATTGGCCGAGCATTATCTCAAGAAAAGTTAGTAGATTGCTGCATATGAGCAGCATAATCTAACCAATAATGTAATAAGAGTCTTGGGCTCACTATTCTGTCATTTTGATCCGCTATTCAACATATGGGATCCCCTCAGCATAAACGAAAGCCGTAATTTAGCTTTAGACTCCAGTTGCAGTGAATAAGAACCTTATTAGAGTTGCTCTAACTCTATTTCTACGCGAATAATTCTATAATCTTCGTCGTTCAGTTTCTCTCATGTAACAGCACCAGAGTTTTATGGATAATTATCGAAAGTATCGCAAACGGCAGAACTATATATTTAACAGCCAATCAAACTTCTCTAGATGTTTTGCTACAGGCGTTCGCTCTATTGTTCAGGCAATTGAGGTATAAGCTGCATGGATATCCTACTTCTTTTATTCCGCTCCATGACTTACAAAGATGCGGTGCATTGGCTGAACATATTCAAGTTCCCAGAACTTACTTCAGTTGAAAACTGTATACGCTTATAGAACATAGTCTTGCCCCCTTAGAAAACTGCTAACGGCAGAAACTTGTTTAAGATTCACGATATTCAGGATGACCAGACAGTTTCAAAAATAGGTGCCCAATAGATACTATGATCAGCTTATGCTTTCCTAAGTTCTTGGCACAGAGTGGTCTCAGATTTAGAGAAAACAATGTAGCAAACAAGCTTTATTCTTCTCAAATTTGGAGACTATAGAGTGCTGAAAAAAAAAAGAAAAACATTAGGGTCTATATTACTAAGTCTACAGAGGCTCATGCGGTCCACGTCATATCAATAATTTGATCAACCTGTAAATACCTATATTGAACTTATATATAACTCCAGTTGAGGATGGGTAACAGTAAGTGCCATGAAAAGTAAGTTCGCCTTTCTATAAAAGCTGATTGCTTTCTGAGATATTGAATACTCCAATAACCAATGTAAAATAAGGTTAAATATAATTAAGGTTAAGGAAATTAGCAGTTTTAAGTTCAACACACTCTCTAAAGTCAAAATCTTTCAATTTATGACAGATAGAGTGTGGAGGTAGCGAGGTTTCTAACTCCCTTGCAAATGAAAACTCTTCAATATAGAAGATCAGGCATTTCAGCAATTTTGTTTGCTTCTGCTGTAATCTTCTAGTCATTGTTCACTTGGCTACCCTATCAAATTAGCTTGGGTAGATTAGGAAAGTCTAGTAGTACTGGAAGAAGATCTCACTTGGGTAACTGCTGTATCCATCATATGCTGCGAGGCAAAGTTTGTGAAGTCTCAGTGTATCCAAAATTATCTGATACTATTTACATACTGTCAAAGTTATGAAGAACAGAACCAATTGAATTCTATAGGCAGAGTGAACGATTGTAGCTTACTACAGTTACGAGCAAATAGTTGAAAATATCGCTTCACGTAATCATTTAATAAGCTTTGGAAAATTGTTCTGCAGGTTCATGCGAGTGAACAAACAAAAAAGCTTAACCTTAAAATCAACTTTCCATTGTCTTTCACGAACTGTCAACAGTCGTATTCAAGCCACTGAACAAAATTCTGTCCTCTATAACATTCGAAATACAGTGAAATTTCATCCTGACTACTTATCTCCATCTATATCACTGTATTGTACTGTCTGTCCTGCCAAAACTACCTTACCTCTAGCAGTACGCTTGCCTAAACGGGCAAACATTGCAGATACCCGATTTGTTAGGTGAATCGATGAGGCATGTGAGAATTCGAGGATAGCAATTGGAACGATTCCTAGCAGAATAATTGCAAGGATTGCTGAATACCAGAATAGACAACCAATAGCAGAAAATTTCTGCAATCTGCAGTTCTGGAGTTGCTTCTATGGGCAGTCCAGTACAAAACAAAAGCAGAACAGAACAGTATCATTACCTGTTCTGCTCTTCCCCCGTACCCTATAAATATCGGGCTTTTCTCCCTCTGTTCTTCTTTTTTTTGCATCTCGGATTTTTGAATAGAAGTTCTGTTTCTTTAACAATCAAGATAATTTCCTATCAAGTTATCTGTTCTAAGAGTGCCTTCAAGTGACAAAGCAATCAACAGCAATCAACAATAATCAACAGCAACCATCAGCCAGCTACTAAGAATAGCAATCAACCAAACCTAACAATATAAAACCATCTAAACAAAAAAAAAAAATTAACCAAAGAAAAGATAAAAAACAGAAAAAAAAAAGAATAAGACCTTAAATTTTTAAAAAAAAAATTAAAAGTAAAAGCATCGTCTGATCTACTTTACTGAAATTGTCTTGGCTTCCGAATCACTGGAAATCATACCCCGAACTTGAAGAAAGAAACTCTATCCTCAAGTTAACCTAAAGAAAGTTACCTAAGTTTATCACAACTTACGCCATATCTAAACCTCTTTTAGATATCAACTGAATTATCGAAATGACTGACTCAACTGACCCCACAGTCGAGAAACTTGCCTCTTCGTCTAGTGACGAAGACGAAGACGAAGAAGACATCGACGCCCTTATTGAAGACCTTCAATCTATTCAAGGAGAACCTGAAGTCGAAGAATCTGTCGCTGGTGACTCTAATTTGAAGAAATGTCCTGAAACCAACCCGGCGCATTTAGAAACTGACCCGACAATCGGGTTAACTGACGCAGAAGTGACTTTCCGTCGTAAGAAGTATGGATTGAATCAAATGAGCGAAGAAAACGAGAGCATGTTTGTTAAATTTGTCATGTTCTTTATCGGACCTATCCAGTTTGTCATGGAAGCTGCAGCAGTACTGGCTGCAGGATTGGAAGACTGGGTAGATTTTGGAGTTATTATTGGTCTTCTTTTGCTCAATGCTGCAGTTGGTTTTATTCAAGAGTTTCAAGCTGGTTCCATTGTAGACGAATTGAAGAAGACGCTGGCTCATCAAGCAACTGTTTTGCGTAATGGAGTTTTAGTGGAAATTGCTGCAAATCAAGTTGTCCCTGGTGATATCTTACAGTTGGAAGAAGGAACTGTTATTCCAGCTGACGGGAAATTGGTTACCGAAGACTGCTATCTTCAGGTTGATCAATCAGCTATTACTGGTGAATCTCTGGCTGTTGATAAACACCATGGGGATGCTACATATTCATCCTCAACTGTGAAACGTGGTGATGCCTTTATGATTGTCACTGCTACAGGTGACTCCACTTTTGTTGGAAGAGCTGCAGCTCTGGTCCATCAAGCTTCCGCTGGTGCTGGCCATTTCACTGAAATGTTGAATGGTATTGGCACAGTTCTGCTCATTCTCGTGATTCTCACTCTGCTTGTGGTGTGGACTGCCTGCTTTTACAGATCTCTATCAATTGTTGATATCCTCCGTTATACGCTGGCCATTACTATTGTCGGAGTACCTGTCGGTTTGCCCGCTGTTGTCACCACAACTATGGCTGTTGGAGCTGCCTACTTGGCAAAGAAGCAGGCTATTGTGCAAAAATTGTCTGCTATTGAGTCTTTGGCAGGTGTAGAGATTCTCTGCTCAGACAAGACGGGAACTCTTACTAAAAACAAGTTATCTCTTCACGAACCGTACACTGTTGAAGGTGTAGACGCTGACGATTTGATGCTTACTGCCTGTTTGGCGGCTTCTAGAAAGAAGAAGGGTTTGGACGCTATTGACCGAGCATTCCTCAAATCACTAGCAAACTACCCTAGAGCAAAATCCCTCTTGACAAAACACAAGGTACTGGAGTTTCATCCTTTTGATCCAGTTTCTAAGAAGGTTGTCGCCGTTGTGGAGTCTCCTGAGGGCGAACAAATCGTATGCGTGAAAGGTGCTCCGCTGTTTGTTCTTAAAATGGTGGAAGAGGATCACCAAATCGCTGAAGAGATTCTGGAGGATTACCGTCGTGTTGTGGCTGACTTCGCTGCTAGAGGATTTCGATCTTTAGGTGTAGCACGGAAACGTGGAGACAGTGAATGGGAAATTCTCGGAATTATGCCTTGTATGGATCCCCCGCGCCACGATACGGCAAAGACAGTCAAGGAGGCTCAGCACCTCGGGTTGAGAGTGAAAATGCTGACAGGAGACGCTGTCGGCATTGCCAGGGAGACTTCACGTCAACTGGGGCTCGGAACAAATATCTACGATGCCGAACGGCTCGGTCTCGGAGGCGGAGGAGATATGCCCGGATCTGAAGTGTACGATTTTGTGGAAAACGCTGACGGGTTTGCCGAAGTGTTTCCCCAGCACAAGTACAATGTAGTGGAGATTTTACAACAGCGAGGTTACCTTGTGGCTATGACTGGAGACGGTGTGAACGATGCTCCGTCTTTGAAGAAGGCTGACACTGGTATTGCCGTTGAAGGAGCTTCTGATGCTGCGCGATCTGCTGCTGATATCGTTTTCCTGGCTCCTGGCCTGTCTGCGATCATTGATGCGCTTAAGACTTCAAGGCAGATCTTCCACCGCATGTATGCCTATGTTGTGTACCGCATTGCCCTTTCCCTTCATCTTGAGATCTTTTTCGGGTTGTGGATTGCAATCCTGAATAACAATCTGGATATCAATTTAGTTGTATTCATTGCTATCTTTGCTGATGTGGCGACTTTGGCTATTGCTTACGACAATGCACCTTACTCCCCCAAGCCTGTGAAGTGGAATTTACCAAAGCTATGGGGGATGTCTATTATACTGGGAATTTTACTTGCTATTGGATCGTGGATTACCCTCACCACCATGTTCACATCAGGAGGTGTAAATTCTGGTATTATTCAAAATTTTGGTACTATTGATGGAGTTATCTTTCTACAGATTTCTCTTACTGAGAATTGGCTTATCTTCATTACTCGTTGCAGTGGTCCCTTCTGGTCTTCGATGCCTTCATGGCAGCTAGCGGGAGCTGTAATGGTGGTTGATGTTGTAGCAACTTGCTTCTGCATTTGGGGTTGGTTTTCACCAGGGAATACTTCAATTGTTGCAGTTGTGAGAGTTTGGATTTTTTCGTTTGGCATTTTCTGTGTCTTGGGGGGCGCCTACTATCTGATGGAGCAGTCGCCGGGTTTTGATCGTTTAATGCACGGTAAACCTATGAGAGAAAGATCGCGACAGAGAAGCTGGGAAGATTTCTTAGTTTCTATGCAGCGAGTATCAACTCAGCATGCTCTCAAGGATTTGTAAGCCATTTATCCCCTTTTTTTCTTGTTTTACCCTTCGTTTCCATTTTGTTTCCTTGCATATAATTATTAGCATGGTATTTTGGTTCTTCCTATAGTTTGTTTGTTTGTCTCTCTTTGCTGTTCTTCATATATAATTAATAAAAAAAGGTAAAGAGAAATTTTGAAATGTAGAGAAGGGAAAATAGAGGTTTGAACTACCAATATGGGTGGTGAGTTTTATGTAATTTCTGGTATTATCGTAGTGTAATTTTGGGTATTTTCAAGCATCAGCAGCTTAAGGCATACTGAAGTTCTAATAAAACGATGGGTATCAAGTGGATTTCTCGGTAAAAATTTGGAAAATTAATCAATAAGCCCCGAAAAGAGTTTCATGGGAGTTAATGGAAATATATGGCAGTTTATGACAGTATAGAGAATAATAATAAATCCAGGAACAGCAAAAAGAGTGCTAAAGAACTATAGAATCTTTCTCTGTCGATATATCGCTTTATATGAGTCCACCAGACAGTCAGGAAATTATTTGAAGCTTCCTTGTATACCATACAGAAGCACCTGTTTCCCTCGATAAAAAAGGGTAACTGAATATGAATTCCTTGAGAGTTTGTAGTGTAGAAAAGGCCGAGAACGTCGGAGATAAAATCCGAGTTGAATGTGAAAACTTCGGAAGGCCAAACCGGGCCAAAACTCGGAATTCCGTCTTCCGGGGCCAAATTTCGGGGTCTCAACAACCACAATGAGTTTACTAAGACGCTTAATACGCTGAATACGCCAAAGACGCGTTAAACCGGCAATCGTCACTCATTATATGCCAAACATTGGTCAAGGAACCTTCCGCTCCGCTTTTCAGGCACTACCGTTGCATATAAACGAGAATACGCCATCTTAAAGCACAGAATAAACCCACTGATCCACTGGAAATAACAATAGTGGTGAAATTAACTATAAAACATTGGATTATTAATACAAATTACGCTGATAATCACATCCGATGCTCCGCTCCGTTGATGACGGCTTCGAACATCGGGTCTCATCTTAAAAATCTTTGAACCCTCGCGTCTCATCCTGCATAACCCCCACATCGCGTCTCATCTCGCGTCATCTCCAACATCGGGTCTCATCCTGGAAAGTTTTTCAAAGCCGTGCCGTTGCATGTGATTCGGACGTCCCGCGGAACATACAATTTCCTTCCGCTTCCGTCTTCTTTCCGTCTCCTTTTCCGTATCCGAGTTACCTGAACCTCTAAGCTCCGAAAAAGGTAATTATCCCCTCGGAGACCCCGCTCCAGCACCACTTTTGAGCCACATACCCCGCATCACCACCTTACAATGGTAGTGCAACTGCCGGGGTTCTACTATGGTGGGTAATTGTGCAATTATAGCTATTCCGATGCCGTTGTTCCGATTATATCCTGCCTATACTAACCTTTTTGTAACTTTTAGATGAAACTAAACGGAAATACTTTAAAATCGGCACGGGCCCGGCTTCAGGCCCCTCGGGAGATCGTCGGCCCCCTGATTCCCCGGAAAAGAAACGCCGAACTTCGGTAAATTCGGGATTACAAAGTCACATTAACCGAGCCGTCGTGCACCGGTGTAAATGGACGGCTGCCGATTCTGTTTTGTACTCTGTAATCCCGTCTGCCGAGCCTTGCGCGGCTTACACTGCTGCCGCTCTTACTAGCCGAGCTTCTCTCACGGGAAATCCGTCTATTTACACTTCCCGTGCTCGGCTGCATGCGCTGCTGGGACAAATACGTTGTATACGTCGTGTTGACGTTATTGTGGCTCCCGAAACTTTATCTTTGGCCCGCCGAGCGGCGACTACGGACAATTTCCCGCGTCTCCGGCCCGTGAATGGTACGGAAGAAGCCGATTTCGGGTCTAATCAGTGTCACACAGTCACGGGACTGTCAGTTGACACAATCGGCATTTGCTGCCTTGTTGTTGGGCTGGAATCCGGTGTTAATGGGTTTGTACCAGTATATGAATTGATATACGGCAGTAGTAACTCTGTGTTGCTTGGAAATAACCCGATTGTGCCAGCTTTCTCTTCCGTTGAAGTCATTCAACGGCTTCCGACGCGTTCTGGGGTGTTTTTGCAGACGCGTGGCAGCCCGTGGCAGCACGCGTTGCTTTGTGTTTGTAAAACTCCGTCGGGGGATTTGTGGTCCCGCGCGGATCTGCGGGAAGAACTGAGTTTTGCCGAATCTGCTGGCGGGTTTGTAGGCGTTTGCCGTGCAGTTGCAGGGCGGAAATGCGGCACGGCAGTGCGAGCCGTTTTCCAGCCGGAACATCGGCCGGAGATTTTGTCTTCCGTTGTCACAAAATCGGGTTTAATTGTTTGTGGCACTGAGCAAGGTGTTGAAGGGTTTGTGGTAGATTTCAGGGCTGACACTGGGCGGCAATGGAGCCGATTGTGGAGTTGTGCCACAACCAGTGCCGTCACTGCTTTAGCAGCGGCTGAAAGCGGTGATTTGATTGCTGCTGGTTGCCGCGGGGGCACTGTGCATGTGATTTGTGGCACTGGTGATTGTGTAATTAAAATTTCGGGGAATTCCTTAGTTCGGGCCGTTTTTTGGCTCAATTCTGGGTCATCGGAAACGGGAAATTCCGCATTTCTGTTGATTGTGGCGTTGGATTTCGGAATTCGGCTGTTCCGCGTGGCAACGAATGACGGAGACAACGTAGCGGAATTTCTACATATACTTCCGAAGCCACAAACGGAAAGCGGCACAGCCCGCTGTGCGGCAGTAGACGAAGCTGGAGAACTACTAGCTGTGGCGTCGGGAACAGGGCGGGTGTATCTTTACGATATATTCGGAGGATATATTGTTGAAACGCCACTTTCTCGGGCCGAATTTGACAGTTCTATGGGATCTATAACGTTTACAAACACTGCGGAGTTCGCATTACACGGTCGATGGGCTCAATTGGGCGGCGGATCAGCCGGGCCGTCAGGCAGTTCGTATACCGAGCGTCTGCTGGCGTACGAAGACCGGCTGACGGCCCGCGCGGAATCCATTCGGCATACAAACGGACTATTGATCGGATATGGTAAATATATTGAGTTCTGGTCGTGCGAGATCGCAGGATAACGGGGATATTACGGTATCGGAGTAACAATAGATAGGGGATCTGTATTTGTAATTGAGTTTCATGTACCTGTATTGCAAGGAAACCTCAAAATACACTAGAACGGAGATAAAAGCGGAGTTTAGCATGAGATGTGGCGTAAAGGGGATCGGAATAACCGAATACCCGACTGTAACGGAATTACGAGACGGAAAAACACATTCGGAAGCGGAAGCTCGGATACCAAGACTAACTTTTTTTTAACTAATGCAGCCAAGCCGTAATTAACTGTTCCTCATTTCATTTCGCTGATTCTGCGTTGAATGCCCGTTCCGATAAACTCCGAACTGCTTAACTCCGAATTAATCCGAGATTGCCAACATCGCGTCTCCCCTCGCACCAGGAAAGTACACGGAATTTCGGAGTTTCGGTACAAATTGGGTTTCAATTGCTGCTCATCTTTTCCCAGTACTGAAATGGTCACCCTTTTACGCTGTTTTACGCTCAAGCAACGGGTTTTTACCATAAACTGATACGCACACGGTACTGAGTTACTAAACTCAGCAACGGAACATCCGGCGCCGCACGATTGCCACTCACAGCCCCGTTGCCCAGTTTGTCCCTGCCGCGCTACACGATGAGGCTCAGGGGGGTGCAACCCGTGTAGTTACCAAAACAGGATTACTAACAGTTTGCGAATTTTCTATCAAGTTCTAGAAAATTTCCCAACACCTGTGCACAGTACGTCAAATTCAATTCACAATTTCTACAATATCCCGCCCTACCAAATCAACCGAGCCTCACTAACATCTCAAAACTGCTCCCGAACCGAGGTTTGCCTCCTTCCGTCCCGCGTGCCCTGTGCTGCCCACCTAACATTGTTAGCCAGCAAGGTTTGAGGCATAGACCGTTTTAGCAGGCTTAATTTAGCTTGGCATTTTCCCTTTCCCTAAACTGGCGTGAACCTTAACTCTATTTTGGGTACCACCACATTCAGGATACTTAAAGTTTTGCTATCTCCGTGCGAGGCTCCGAAACCCTATTGTATGACTAATCTAAATTCAGAACTTAATAGAACAGATGAGGTTAATGAAAATTTATTCAGTCATGAAGCACGGCAATTACATAAAAGCGGCTCTTCTCCCTTTGTATTTAGATAATTTCTTACTTATTCAATTGTAAATTGCTTCTTCTGGTTTTTACCTTGAGTTTCAATTCAAATTGAAGCATTTTATACACCTTTGGAAAGCAATTGCGCTCTTCCTCGTTCATTATGACGAATAGCAATAACGAAACCGAAGCACTCTCAAATACAATGGTGGACTCGTCGGATCAGTCAACTTACGACGATCCTGCTGATATTGCCGGTGAAGATGTAGAAATTACACCCGAAGTGCTCCACAGAGCAAATACGAATATCGAATCCCTTGCGGAACAGGAAAGAATTGCCCGAGTCATTTCTGGTATCGATGAAGAGAAACTGGCGGAAGTGGAAATCCCGCCTATGGGCGGCGGACGGGACTACCCGCCTATGCTGCCGGAAAAGGACCTTTATTATGTAGATTTTGACGGTCCTGACGACCCGCTGCACCCGCATAATTGGCCATTACGTAAGAAGATGCTGGCATTTATAGCCCTCGGATTTGGTACTTTCACGCTTGTGTTTGGTTCGGCAGTTTACTCTTCCAGTGTTAATTCTGTGGCTCAGGTGTTCCATGTGGCGCCAGTTGTGGCCACTCTCGGTTTATCTTTATACGTTTTAGGATTTGCTTCCGGTCCAATTGTTTGGGCTCCATTGTCTGAAATTTATGGTCGTAAGCCGATTTTGATGATGTCATCTTTCGGATTAACAGTTTTCTCCTTTGCCTGCGCCACAGCGGAAAATTTACAAACGCTGCTTATTTGCCGGTTTTTTTCCGCTTTTGTAGGTGCTGCGCCACTGGCTGTTGTGGCTGCCGCTTTTGCCGATATGTTTGGTAACGTGACGAGAGGAAGAGCCCTGGTGATTTTCTCGGCTCTTGTATTTGTGGGTCCGGTAACTTCTCCTATTGCTGGTGGCTTTATTAACAAGAGTTACCTCGGATGGAGATGGACTTTGTACATTACAGCTATTTGTGGTGCCGCTTCTTTAGCTTTGTGCACATTTCTATATGAAGAGACGTATCATCCGCTTATTCTGTCCCGAAAGGCCGAACTTATTAGACGGAAAACTGGAAATTGGGGTGTTCGGTCTAAACACGAAGAATTCAGCCTGTCAATCCAGGAAATTGTAGAGAAAAACATCACCCGTCCACTGTATATGCTGGTAAGAGAGCCAATTCTTCTATTTATTAGTATATACAATGGGTTTATCTATGCTCTACTGTATATGCTTTTCGGTGCTTATCCTGTGATTTTTCAAGGGAAATATCACATGACAGAAGGAGTAGCAGATCTGCCGTTTATTGCCGTAGCTATTGGAATGGTAACCGGTTCGGGATTCTGCTTTTGGTACGAACGGATATACGTTCGGAGATTTATTGCCCGGGGATGTAAAATTATACCCGAAGATCGGCTGCCACCGATGATTGTAGGTGCGGTGTGTTTCCCGATTGGGATTATGTGGCTTTGCTGGACGGGAAACTACGCTGATCGTATTCACTGGATTGTTCCGACGATTTCGGGAGTTTTCACAGGATTTGGACTGGTTACAATCTTCCTACCGTCTTTGAATTACATTGTAGACAGTTATTTGCTATTTGCCGCTTCCGCTATTGCCGCTAACACTTTCTTAAGATCAGCAATGGGCGCGGCTTTCCCTATGTTTACGGTATTTATGTTTAACGGTATGGGCGTAAACTTTGCTGGGCTGCTTATTGGGTTAGTAGGGTTTGCCTTGACGCCTATGCCGGTGATATTTTATTTCTACGGGGCTCGGATACGTAAGAGATCGAAGTATGCATTCTGATTGGATTATTTCCTTTCCTTGTTTGCATTATAATGGAAACCTTTCCTTGTTAATATCTTTATTTGCATTTCCTTAGGGTACTCGGATTGGTACAACGCATTTATGAGTTTTTTTGGTGTTAGATAAGTTAATATGGTAATATTAGATAAATTAATTAATTTATAGACGGTATTGTAGAGAAAAGAGGAGGAAAGACGGAGAAAGATGAGACTTCGGCATTTAGATGAGGCCTCTCGGCTAATTAGAGGAGGCAATTTGGGCAATTGAGCCGATTCCCATGAATCTGGGCGCGTTTGTGATCGAAAACTCTCGAATAGAAACTACTGAGAATCCCGAGGATGCCGAAAACACCGAGAATTCATCCGAGGAAATTTCATAGCCGGGCCGAGACCGATGAGCAATTTATGGTTACGTAATCGGGAAATATTCATTATAAGCATCATCAGTTAATCACCCATAGTAAAGGAAGCTCTTTTCCACCGTTATACCAGTTGAAAGGTAGTCATTCCCAGAAGGGGTTTTCTGCCTTAATCATATGTTGCCCATCTTTATTCCAATTCTCGTCGGTTCACTGCTTTCTCCATCATCCATCAGCTCTTGCTCAGTTTCGGAAATGATAACCCTCCTTTCGGAAACTATCCATCTCATCATCTCCTATCTTCTCCGGTTTCGGCTATTACCCAATACGGTAATATCCAAATACTATTTTAAAACTCATCGGCTTTCCCGTTTTTTGCCGATTCCGATATTTCTCGGCTTATTTCAGCCACCTCAGCCACCTCAGCCACATTCCCTCTCCACCACATATCCGCTTTCCACCCCTCAAATCCCACCAATAATGTCCGACGACAGCATAGAAACTCAGCACATTCGGCTCGAACCTCCGAATCAGCCACTTTCTCCGCCGCCACACTTATCAACGCCTTCCTCGGCTAAAACTTCCAACCGCTTTTCGGTTCTTTCGCAGTACTCTGCGGTGGTCGAGCAGGCGACTCAGGTGACCCTGAAAAAGCCCGAGGATGCTCCGATAGTATGGGGAGACGAGCTGCGCCACAGGAAATTACCTTCTCAGGTATTTAGTGATAATTCTGACGCCTCCGGAGGTTCCCGAAGGTCTTCCGGATCGGGAAATCCGCGTTTGTACACTTCTGCTGCGCCACTTGAGCCACAATTTGTATCGGAACATGAAGATATAAGGAGTATTCATCCAGTAGTAACTAATCAATCGGCAACGATATCGGAATTAATGAAAAATGACGCCACAACTGCGCCACAGAATTTGCCGCAATTTAATCCACAAAACCCCATTGTGGCGTCAACTGATTCTTTCGGCTTTTCCGGCTCCTCAGTTCGGGATTTCCATACTGCCCCGCTTGCCCCGCCTGCCCCGCCTGCCCCGCCTTCCCCGCCAAAATCATCCCGTTCCAGTCATATCGATTTGTACTCCAACGACAGTTTAGAGAATTTCATTTCGGAATTGAACGCCGCAGACGAATCAAAACGCCGCTCAATTCCCGCTAGGAAACGCCGTTCCGAAATCTCGGGTTCTCCTTCCGCTTCCGCTTCCGCTTCCGTTCCGCCAAGATCTCCGCTGAGGCCGCCGTCTCTTCCGGCGGAGTTCGGCACTATTCGGCCCGAAGAAGTCCGCCACAGCGCTTTCTCGTCTAACGCTTCTTACTATTCTGTGTCATCTCCGGAATCTCTCGGCGGGGTTGGGCCGTCGGAAGAGCCGGAACGGGTTGAAGGGTTTGTGCCACCTTTATCAATTGCCACAGATATAGCTGGTTTTGTGCCTAAAATGTCTATAGCGGGGACTCCTATTCCGGAAACTCCACAAAGCACTACAAGTTCTAAATATACGGAAACGGTAAATGTGGCGCAGTCGGGAAATTCTAATTCAGAACACAAAACGGAAGCCGAAGCGGAAGCGGAAGCCGAAACTGAAACTGAAGCCGAAGCTGGGGTTTGTGGTGGTACTAGTGGCTCAGCTAGAGTTTCTGTGGAGCCGCCTTTGCGTCATTCTACTAGCCGACAAGCCCCAACAACGCCACAACAGCCACAAAAACATAAACATAAACAGAAACAGAAGTTGGGTGGCGCACCGTTCACATACGCGCAATTATCGCGGTTAGTGGATTTGCAAGCCGACGCGCACGGAGCGGCCAAGGCAGATTTAAGCGAGGCTGTAGGATCTGTAGGATCTGTAAGTGGCGCAGTAAGTGGCGCAAATACCGGATTAGGCATTAATTCAACCACAAATTCAACTCAAAGTCCGAAAGACGGAACGGAAGAATTACTAGAGAATCTGCTAGCCGACGATTTCGCCGAATTGGACTTCGGAGCTCGGGATAAACTGCTCATTGATAAAATCGTAACATCGCTGAGCCGCGTAACGCTGGAAATGAATTTTGATGAAGCTAAAAGGGTGGAAGGCCAGCGGAGATTGGCGAATGCCTTGAGAGCTTTAGAAGGGTGGATTTGATGATTGTAGAAGAAGAGAAGAGAAATGGGGATTAGGAAGTGGAGATGGATAAGTAGGAAGGTAGAAAGTGTGGAAAGGGGGGGGAATCATGGTAGAAAGTAGAGAATTATGTGGAAAAAGTGGAGATTTGGGGAGATTTATGGCCAGAAAAGTGAAGAAATGTAGTGGAAAAGTAGATAAATGAAGTAAAATAAGAGGGAAATCAGGTGGAATCAGCTGATAGGAAATACAGATAAGTAAAATTAGTATTTTTTGTAGTACCTGTGAATTACTTGTGAGTCACTTGTGCTATCTGTGAGTTAGTTTTTCTAATTATGTTTACCGTAGAAGATACTGGGACGTCAATAGAGGAATTCTCTTATGTAATTCTTATTTTATCTTATAGGAATTTACTGGGAATTTACTGGGGAAAGAAAGGAAAAGAAAAAGGAAATTTTTTATTGTTTTTATTGTATTTCTTGTATTTCTTGTATTTCTTTTAGCTCTTCTATTTCTCAATAATTGAAGTAGTACGAAGTACGGCAGTTCTGCTTTGGTAACCCTGAGACGTCAAGAGTTTCAAGTTTTTCTGGTTTTACAAGTTTCTTCGGTTTTTCTTCAACTTTCTGCTTTTCCAGGTTTCTCCGGTTTTTCGGCTTTTTGGCTTTCTCGCTGAAAATGAGGATGCCGATACAGAGTTCCGTCAATCTGTGAACATCTTGGAAGGTCTCTTGACGTTTTGCTAGATAATAATCGGGCGATGAATGTTTTCATTGTGTTTTTTTATTGAATTCTTTCTAACTGGAGATTACTGTATTTGCTTTCCTGTTCTTATTTTATAAGTACAATTTTGCAACAGATTTCTCATTTCTGATTTCTCGATTCCTCTTTATCAATTCATTTCTCATTTTCCTTCTTTCTTCTTTCTTTTCTTTCCTCATGTCTCATATCACTACAATTGCATTCCTTCCTCCAACAGCTTTTCTTCCCTGATTTATCCGACCCTGAGAAATACGGGAACCAAACAGTTGTATTATCTCTCAAATCCTATTCTCTCTGTATATACGAAGTTCATTTAAATAGTTCACTTATTGGTGTTAGCATTCTCATTATCATGTTTATAGTAATTATATGTAAGGTGATATGCTGTGTAAGTTGTTATTATTCTTAATTTTTCCTGTTTCTTCTGTAGTTTTCTTTCATTCGTTATGATTTCTTCCTGTTTCTTCATTTCTTCCTTCTTCCTCCTTTTTTTTTCCTCTTTCTTTGTTAGTTTTCCCTGTTTTTCCCTGCTTCTTCCAGCTTCCTCTCATGTTTCTTCCTTATTTCCTTATATATTTCTTCTTCTTCCGTCCTTCTCTTCTGGTTTTTCCCTTATTTTCTTATTTCTCTATTTTTTTCTCCACTTTTCCCACTTTCTCTATAATTTCCTAATTCATCAACGTCTGAACCATCCTGAGAAAACAGTATTCGCTTTATATGCTGGAAAAAATCTCAGAAGTTAAATGGTCGAACATTTAAGCGTGCTATGCTTCGTAATTATACCCATATAATTCTCTCATTCCATTGAAGGATCCTAAAGATTTCTGAAGAATCCCAGAGAGTTCTTCTAATTACCAGGCATTCCTCATAGCAGGTTAAATAGTTTGAATTACTTGTACTTTCTTACCATTCTTATTCCTTTGTTTGTCCTTTGATTCTTCCACTTATTTCCTCCCTCTTTCTTCCTATCAAATATAAGCAATAAGTCATTAATATGGCATTAATATGGCATTGTATGTCATTAATATAGTCATTCATTCACCGTATTTTCTTCGGTTTACCAGTCTTTCCGTCTTTCCGTCTTTCCGTCTTTCCGTCTTTCCGTCTTTCGTCTTTCCTTCTCTCCCCTTCAATTATGCACTTACTCTTATCAAACATCCATTGCTCACCCGTATATCTCGTATTTCTCCGTATTTCTCCGCATTTCTTCGTATTTCTCCGCATTTATCCGCATTTCTCCAAATATCTACCCCTCCTCCTTTCCTCCTACAAACTGCTTATATTCTCTATCTTTCCATTACTCATTCCACCGTATATCTCTAGCACTGCCTGTTTACCCCTCATCCCTATTCCCTCATATACATCTAGCTTAAATAACCAAATAGTCTCATTAATCGCTGCTTCCCCCATCTGTAGGATCTCCGTCCTGGCCCAAAATGTCGGAAGAGCCGCCCGAACCCCCAGAAGCCGCGCTGGAACCCCGAGAAGAGTCCGCCGGAGTCGGAGCTTCCGGTTCTTCCGCTTTCGGCTTCTCGGGAAGCTCTACGACTTTGTAAACTCCGTCTCCCATATCTTCTACAGCTGGCGGCTCCTTTCGTAGCATTTTATGCTGTAAATCCCAACCCAATTGCAAACACAGCCATTGCACAACGTCGTCACAATTCCCGAGCAAAGTTACATCGAATTCCGTGTGTTTTGCCGTATCTCGGTTAATATATATTTGTGGTATCTCTCTCGGTACCATATGAGTTATATCCGAGACCGGAGATACTTTAAGCGAAGTTCCAATACACAAAAGCAAATCGCATTCCGCTCGGTCTTTCCGAATATTCTGATGATACTCTTGACACAAATCTTCACCGAAAAATGTTATATCCGGTTTCATTATCCCGTAGAATTCTTCTAAGTCGTCAAAATCCGACTCCGAGTCTTCCGAGTTATACGAATTCCTACCGTTTACAAAACTACTCCTACTTCCGTTTCCATTCCCGTTCCCGCTTCTGTTGCCCCGATTTTTCTTCCGTTCCGCGCGCCGCTCCCGACACTCCGGGCACCGCGCAACTTCCCCAGCTCGTATTTCCTCGTATAAATCCGAACCGGGGCAAGTATATCCGCATGTTTGACATGTCGCTGTAGCGAAAGACCCGTGGCAATGGACTAATTTATCGGGTGAAATTCCAGCATTTGCTTCTATATTATCGATATTTTGAGTGTAATTTCTCAGTAATTTACCCTTATCCTGTAAAAGTCGGATAAAAGCGTGGGTTGGAGTGTAAATATCGGGAGCGGGAAGAATATCTCGGGCCACGTGGTAGAAAACCCTGGGATCATCTCGGAATTGCTGAATATCAAAGATCTCTTGCGGATCCGACAGCTTTAAATACTGGTATTTATTATATAAACCTTTCTTGGACCGGAAATCGGGAATCCCCAGCGACGTGGAAATCCCAGCCCCTGTTAACACCATTATTCTTTCCGCCTGTCTTATTTTATTCAACATTGTAAGCAAATTACTGTACTGCGGCACTCTTTCGCGGAATGTCAGTGTATGCCGAATAGCAAACCGCAGGGTTCTGAGCAGTTTGTGCTCTCCGTTATCGGAATCATCCATGAGCAGCGGAGCCGACGGGAGGAATCCGAGGCCTATTAAAAGCTGTGGGATGCTATAACGGGATTTTGACGATAAATATCGGTCAATAAAAGTTGGTACTCCATCTTTCCGCAGACATGTCTTCATATCTATGCTTTCCTGTAGAGATACCGTTGATGCGATATTGAAAGGGTCGTTTTTCGGCGTTGTTTGTAAAACCGGGGCTCGGAGCTCGGCTTCCGTTAGTGGTTTTCCGGTGTTTAGAGGGATGGAGAAGGCGATGAGGAGCATATTGGCTTCTTCATCGTCGGAGTCGTCGTCATCGGAGGAATTTGGCGGGCTTCGGGATGCGGCAGAGATGTCGGAGTCCACAGAAGCGGGGTTGGGACCGGGATCGGAAGCGGAATCGGAATCGGAATCAGAATCGGAATCGGAATCGGAATCGGATGATCCGTTTAGCCGAGCCGGCGGTTTCGGGGTTTCTTCTTTAATAGAAATGCCGCGGTCGACGCTCTGAGCGGGGCGGTGTTCTTCCAGTACGTCGGATACCAATCCGTTAGCCAAAGTGTGCATCCGATGAAGTCTTTGTGGTTGAGAATTCGGAGCGGCATCGGGCGGTAATGGCCTTTTTGTGGATACCGATTGATCCACAGATTCGTTCATTTTGTTGGTTTGTTGGTTGGTTGGTTGGTTTATTTGTGACACATTCGGAGAAAACGGAATCGGAATCGGAAGTGGAATCGGAATCGGAATCGTTGATGGTACAAAAACGAAATAATAAATTCATATTTGTGGTTTTATTTTTTTTTTTTTTTTTTTTTGATTTTGTACACTAATTAATTTAAATTCCGATAAAGTGTTACAAAATTGAAAATTAAACTCGGAAAAGATGCCGCGTTTCAGATTTGCGGTATCTTTTCCGATATCTTCTACACCCAAACACCTCGGGATTTTTATTCATTTTTAACGGAATAATTTGATTGAAATTTCATCAAACGGGGCATCGGAAGACGGGACGCGGAAGTCGGGATTGAAAAAATCGGAATTCGGATCGAGGAATTCAAATTTTGTGGAGTTTTATTAATTCCTTTTGGCACCCTAAACGGGAATATCGGGTGTACAAATAAGAATTGCCGAAATTCACCGAATTTCACCCTATAAAACCCACAGCACAATGGATAAACAAAGAATTGTACGCCTGCCGGCGCTGAAGAAACTGAAATCCAAATCGGCCCACCGTTCTGTGGCACCGGAAGCTCCGTGCGGAATTGTGCTGACTTTTCTCCTCAAATGCTGGGCTGCAAATGGCGAAGGATCTTCGGGATGCCTTAAACTGGAAACTGATTTGAAAAATTGCATGAAAACTTATAAGCCTACTAAAGAAACGGTTGTTAATGACGCTTATCATACGCAGCGGCTTTTCCCGAGGGTTGCTGGACGTCCGCCGGACTGAGAATGCCGAGTTTATACTATTATCATGTACATAATTGGCTTTTTGCTGTATAAATGTGGCGGGAGTTTGAGCGTCGGGTTTAGAATTGTAGTTTTGTGGTAGAGAAGTCGGAAAGCGGGAGTTGGAAGCCGGAAGGCGGGAAATTCGGTCGAGTTTCCGTTGATTTCTTACTTGAATATCCGTATTATCTAATTAACGGAGTGAATATACACAGAATACACTATTAGGTTGCACTGTAAGATACGTAGCAGACGGGGGAAATAGAAGGAAGGATTTGCTGATAATTCCTGTTGTTCCTGTGTTGAATTTACGTACGTTTAATTGGAATATATAGAAATATTCATTGGATCCGATGAGTACTCCGAATAGTGAAATAATGAGAGTGGAAAAGTCCGAGAAGCCACGTTTCTGAGGCCTTTTGGTGCTCAAATCGGTTGTTAGTAAATACAGGAGACTAAAGTCGACCATTCTGTACTTCTAAAGATGTTTAAACTAATGAAAAAAAGCAGCCTTTTATGCTGTTTTCCTCCATCATCCGTTGAAATCCTCCGAGCCGTTAGGAACCTCCGGTCTCATCTCACACATCGCGTCTCATCTCATTTTCATACACATCGCGTCTCCTCTCGTTTGCCCAATTTTTCCTGGCCCTCAGATGGGACGTTTTTTTTTTTTTTCTTTTCTATGACGGGAAGATTTGCCGTTCCTCGGTAAATGAACGGTAATTCCGACTTTTCCTGCCGGAAAGTAAAGCAAATTTGTGTAAATTCTGTTGTTTGTAACCTTTAAACCATCCACAAACACTGCAGAAGCCGCGTGTTCCGTTTGTACCGCTTGATACACCACTTTATTGCTATTTTTCATCATCTCATATTCAGCATATTCTCATCGCATCTCCGATGCTGCCGTTTTTGCGCACCAGCGGCCGCTCCGCCGTCCGCGCGGCTCGGCTGACTCGGCCGGCCCGGATGTTTCACGGGAACGATAGCGGAAACGATAACGGAAACGGTAACGGAAATGGGCCGAAGCCGACGCCGAAATCTCCAATCACAGCCGAGGAAACGGATAAACCGGTTGACTCTTCCGATGTATTTCGGAACTCTGCCGGCCCGGCCATACCGGAAGCGGCTGAAGACGTGGATTTCGGGTTACCGAAAATGGAAGAAACGCTCCGAGGCGTACAAAAGGACGGAACAGTGGATTTCGGGTTCCCAAATGCTACGGATTTCTATAAATCCGATTCCCAATTAGGGGATTTCCATTCTCACGGGAAGACTTCCGGGTTTGCCGATATCTTTTCCGATATCAAGGACACCTCAGCCACAGCCACAGATTTCTCCGACATTTTTTCCGATATTAAACATAACACGCACACAAATTCTTCTCCGAGGTTTCCCGATATGGATGGCAGACCCTCCGGTACTTCCGCTGACCCTTCCGCTTCAGCCTCCTCAGCCTCCGCAATGGACCCTTTAGACCTCAATTTCCTATTTGGGAACTCCGACACTCGGCCCGCTGATCCCGCTGATCCCGCTGATCCCGTAGGCTCCTCCGAAGACCCCTTCGCTTTCGACCCGTCCACCAGCCTCTCAGATCCTTACGCCCTGTTTGACAGCCCCCGGAAGAACCATCGGAAGAATAACGGCTATCGGCCGCCTTCGGAAGCGGAAGAACTGAACTTCCGACAGACTTTAGCCGACGTTCTCCGTCAGAGTATCGGATCCGGCACCACAGAAGCGGATAAAGCCGCAGATCAGTCGTTATCTCGGCAAGTAAACGAAACTAAACGCGGCGTTTTCACTAACACCACAATCAGCCGTCCGTCTCGGTTCGGGAACCCGCGAACAGAGAAATTTGCTGCGCCTTCTGTGCTGTCTTTTGACACTTTAGGCGGCATTGCGCCTCGGTACGGATCGCGGAAATCACAAGCAAAGTCCGAGGAACGGCGGAGACGGGAATATGCGGCTCGGCGGGCCGCAGCTCGGGAAGTTCGGGCCGCTTTACAGCCGGCTTTTGCCGTTTTACAAGGCTTTGAGTACGATACCGAGCTTCTAACGTATATACAGAAGGTTTTGCTGCCCGGAGTTCAAAGATTTGATGCCGAAGTTGCCCGATTAGCTGCCCAATCGGGCCGATCGCCGCCTGCCGAGCTACAGGGAGTGTCGGGACCGGAAGCTTACGCCGCTTTAGAAGCTCGGCAAGTAATTCCTGCTTCTGTGAGTGAAAATGAAGGAGGAAATGAAAGTAAATCGTTTATATCGTATACAGCGTTTGCCCAGCTGCTACCTGAGTGTATCCGCTTGCTTGCTGACTGTTTTGAACTCCCTGTAGAAGCATTGACGCTGTTTGAAGTTGCTAAACGACAGAGCGTTCAAATATTTGCTAGTACCTGTACAGTGGATGTATACAATCAAGTATTAAAGACGCGGTGGGAATACTATCAGGATTTGTATGCTGTAGAGGAGTTAGTGCGTGAAATGCAGGTTAATGGCATTGAGGGAGATCACAAGACGTATGAGCTGACGCAGAGGATTCTCAGGGACTATCGGGCGCATGTTTCTGCTCAGAATATCCGTTTGGGTGCTGGCGGAGATCCTGTGTGGAATCGGGATGAGGCAGCGCATTTCCGGAACGTGAATGTGTATTCTATGAAGCTGGGTGATTCTCTGCTGGTTGCTGAGGGGGATAGCGGGTTGGATTCGTTTTTGGGGTTGTAGGATGAGAGGAGAGGGAAGGAAAGAGGAGTTTGTAAATAAAGGAAAGTAGAGGAAGGGGAAGTAAGTAAGTAAATAAAGGAAAGTAGAATAATGGAAAGTAGAATAAGGGAAAGTAAATGGAAGTAGAATAATGGAAACGAGAGGAAACGAAAGGAAACGAAAGGAAAGAGGAATAATGGAAAATAGGGGGAAAGAATTAAAGTAGTTTGGGAAAGGGAAAGTTTGACGACTCGATAATCCCACAAACTCCCAGTACTTCCAATTAACTCCTTACAAACTTCCTTCTGAGCTTCACCTGGCTTCTTCCTTTCCTTACAGTTCTCAAATTCTACAAAAGAACTGTACAATTGACGCTTTTGATGATTTATTTTTCACTATCCGTCATATATATAGCAATCTAATAAGTACAGACTGCTTGAGTACTCAAATTATTTTTTCTATTCAATTTTTACTTTCTCCGCCTCTTCTTATCTTTCTTACAAAACACGCAAGTGACATGTCAATTGCCATTGTTATTTCTTATATTCTTTTTCCCCCCAATATATCCATTTGCATATCACAGTATTCTGTTTGCTGCATCTTCTAGTTGCTGGTAAAGACGGGGATATCAAAAGATTTCCTGGTTTGCTCCTCCGATTTACTATCGGCTTGCTCGGCACCACAATTGATGTTTCTCATAGCTTAATCTTTCCAGCCGTGGTTGAACTTTTTCTTGGAATTAACAAATACAATCCTGTAGGTTCCCAACTCCCTTTTCCTCGTTTCTCCTTATCTCCTCCTTCTTACTTCTTTCCTCCATTTTCCTTCTTTTCCTTTCGTTCACAGCCTTCTCTACAACCAGCGTATCGTGTAATTCTATAATCCCCCATCTTCCACCCATCAATCTCTTATCTACAGTCCCTCAGCCTCCTCAGCTCACCTAGAATGCCCATATAGAATTCTCCTTCCTGTAGTCTTCAACTCTAGTTTCCTTCTCTGTAGTTCCCAAGCCGTAGACTGAGATATCTCGATATATCTCAGCTTCTGTAGTATCCAGCTTACTGTATAGCTTATTATATTGCTTTCTGTATACCTCACTGCATACCTTAATGGATAATTTACTGTATAACTTACTGAACAGCTTACTTTATAACTTACTGGTAGCTTCTCACTCCATTCAGACTTTAAATGAGAAACTCGGTCCTAAAGACAGGTTTAATACAGGCTTAATATATGTTTTGTACTTCTATTCCCCCCTTCCCGCCGGAATATCCGTCCTTCTTCCCGCATTTCGTAAACTCAACTAATACAAGAAGTTTACAATGCAATAAACCTACTCAAAATTCTATACATTTTCATCCTTTTACGTTCCCCATTTTCCTTCCCAAACTTACAGCACCATCTCGTCGTCTGGAGAATCAGAATCGAGTTGTACGGGTCTTCCGCGGCTTGCCCGAACTCTTTCGGCAACTTCGGCGACTCCTTGCTTCGCCCGCCCGCCAATTTGCTGGAAAAACTTCCCGAAAGTGCGCGCGGTGTTGCCGAGAGTTTCGCGGATTTCTCCCGGGGAATCCCCGGACGCCCAAGCCGCTGAACCTCCTCCGAGCAGACGCTGGGTGGCTGCAGATTCGGCGATAAGATCGTCCGGCTCATCCGCGTGCTGGCGGCTTGCTGCGCCACTTCGGTTGAATATTCTATTAGCTGCGCCACTTACTGCGCCACTAATTGAACCTCCAATTCCGCCATTACCATTCCCAGCACTATTTAACGTTCCTAATTCTCCTCTATACCTACTGTAATCCCCCAGTTCTCTAGCAATGATGCCCTGCGCCTCAGCCACAACTTCCGCTTCCGCTCCCGTTCCGAGTTCTTCCGTTTCCCCCGTTTCTTCGTACTGAGCCCAGTCAACTACGCCAAATCCGAAATAATCCCGAACTCGGTCGTACAAATGGAACCCCGTAACAGCCATCGGCACCACAATAAGCCGAGGAAGCCAGTCGTTCACCCACTGGCCCAGCGGAGTCAGATTAATGTTTTTCCCGAGAAACGTCTCAAAAGCGGAATCCCGAACTGCCAGCAAAGTCAAATAGTTATACGACAGCGGGACTGTCAATCGGCACGCATAGGAAGCGTAGAAAATAGCCGAGGAAAGCGAAGAATCCCGCGGAACCAAAGCGTACACGTTGAATATCCGAACTCGGGCCAAAGAGACTAAAGCAGCCACACACATGTATCCTAAAACGGTCATTGAGAATGCCTGTTGACCAAATCCGGCAGTGTGCGCCACAATAGCGTTAACAACCGATATCCGAGTGGAATGTGTTAATTCCGAAAACGCCACAAGCAGGGAAATCGCAGCGCAAGCCACACCGGCAACTGCGCGCCACCAGAAATCCCCAAACCGGAAATAGAAATACGCCACTTTCGGCGGCAGCCACGTCCGTTTCCGGGAAAACTGTAATTTCCCGTCAGCCGCCAGCGTCTCTTCTAACGCAGAAACGTCTGTAACCGTTTTCGCCCACGTGGCTTCCGCAGCAGTCAGCCGGCTCCGCGTTTGCCGCACTCGGCGAGCCAATGAGCACAAATACTCATCCGAAATAGCCGCTACACTATTCGGAACTGAACTTTCCGGCGTCCCACTTCGGGAAGCAACTGTGGCTATCTCGGTAACCCATTTTGTGTACTGTGGCGGTACTCGGGACGCCTGTAATGCCGCCTGCAACCCGGCAACGTCCCGCAGAACCTCGGAATACGCCATACGGGCATCCTGGACATCGTCATGTGCCCTCGGAGTACGCAAATACAACGCCCGCAGCTTCCGATGTGGCTGAGCATTGAGAAAATGCCGTCTCGGCACGTTTACAAGCCCGTGAGCCATAAGCCACAGAGCTAAAATGAGGGCATACGAATGGGAAAGCGCCATAGCAAGCGCTTTTACGGCTGTAAGGCGCAGTCCCGTAGAAATAATCATATATACCAATCCTATAGCTCCTATAGACAGAACAATCAACTGGAATCTGAGATTCTGCCTTAAAGAATCCCGAATTTTCGCCTGGAATGTGTAATGGCCCGATTCTACATAACCCTGAAGCAGTGGTAAAATCGCCCAAGTCAGGGAGAAAGCCAACCAGTAGTAAACTCTCCATGTAGTGAGTAAAACCTGCTGGGACAGGTAGAAAGGAGACGATCTGTGGCCTTCAGGGGTCCTAGAAGACATCAAATCTATAGGCAGGAGTACCATAACTGATAGGGGGATATACACTGCTATTATGAGGGGTATGGAGACGTACAGAGGGGTTTTACGTAGTCGGATGTAATGGCGGACTGCCAGGACGGCTATGACGCCTACCAGGGAGAACAGGATGGAAGAGGCGAGCTGGGGGTTAGTATGGAAAAGGGAGGGGAAGAGGGGAAGAGGGGAAGAGGGAAAGAAGGAAAGAAGGAAAGAAGGAAAGAAGGAAAGAAGGAAAGAAGGAAAGAAGGAAAGAAGGAAAGAAGGAAAGAAGGAAAGAAGGAAAGAAGGAAAGAAGGAAAGAAGGAAAGAAG
>JAKTRH010000016.1:25071-171633 GCA_030579575.1 Sporopachydermia lactativora | reverse complement strand
ATAATATATAGTAGGGTGGAAAGGTGGGCAACTGAATATATTCTTCATATATATATAATTATTATTTGTTTACGTAATAAGTTATTAAGAGCTTTTATACAACACTGCAAGCATCGCAACAGATAAGGTGCCGAGCTTCGCGTCTCGTCTCGTTGCCCGAGGGCTTCGGGGATTCGGATGGACTTCGGCTCTCACTTCGTAGATGGTGTGATAGGAGATCCGACGGAAGGGAAGGTGAACGATCGAAGGAATATGACGGAAAGAACAGTTGAACTGTTTGTGTGGTAAGGGTGGGTAAGAATGGGTACTGTAGTAGATATAAGTGAGGCTGGTGTGACATTCGGTTGATACAAGGTGTGTTTAATGATATATTTGCTGTATAGGCTGGATGGGTGTCTACTGAAGGTTGTAGCGGGAGGAACGGAAGGACGGAAGGACGGAAGGACGGAAGGACGGAAGGACGGAAGGACGGAAGGACGGAAGGACGGAAGGAATGGAAGGAATGGAAGGAATGGAAGGAACGGAAGGAACGGAACGGAAGGAACGGAAGGAACGGAACGGAAGGAACGGAAGGAACGGAAGGAACGGAAGGAACGGAAGGAACGGAAGGAACGGAAGGAACAGAAAAGTAAATAAGAGAGTAAGTAGGCAGGAAAACGTGTTTATTTCTGTCAAAGGTCACAATTGGAGAACTGAGAGGCTGGAATTACGAGTGAACACTCTCGCTGTTCTACGAATCAACGCTTAATATGATGGGTTTTCTTTCATTCCCGTATTCGATAATGTTGTTAGCAATAGTTTTTCATCGCTCTCTTTCTCTCCGCATATAATTAGATAATTTGTTAAGCCGTAAACAATTCCAGTTATCTACCTGTGCTTAATATAACCCTTTGATTATCATCTGGTACTTTCGCATCCTATACTCCTCCTATTCTGCTATTCCTCATTTTAAACATTTTTGCTTACATTTTTACTTTCCTCGTCTATCATAATTCTATAGTATACTCCATGTCTCCCTTCAAATCTTCTCACAAGTTCATAATAGCTTCTTCCCAATCCGAATTATACGATTCAACTTTCTTTTCCTTCAAAATCACCACTTTATCTTATACAAAACCTTGTAAACGTCATCTCTTTATGTATAGAGTTGTCAGTAGAACAATAGTAACAACCGCTTTCTTGCTGGATCAACTGTATAATATGTCTCTCCCTTTTTAATCTTCTATACTGATACTGGTAGCCGTCCAACTGTACTTTCTATGAATCAGACGGGGTAACTTTCTCAAAGTTCCCACAAATGCCCACCTCACTTCAAACCTGCAAAACCTCCATTGAATCCAAACTCCGCTTAACTCCGCTGCCTCACAAAACACACATTTCCCTATACCTCTTCCTTCATAGATCTTCCAGGCTATCAATATATATCTCCTCTTTACTTTTCACAACCCCAGCTGCCACGCACACTTCGTCATTCCAGAATTTACTCAAATGCCGAGCCCCGGAATCGCACAAAATCGTCACTATAGTCCAGGGATCTCCGTTCTCATCCCGCTCGCCGAACTCCGCTTTCAACCGCTCCGCTGCTCGAATTACCGCTACACAATTAACGGCAGATGAACTACCCACAAACACGCCATCGTGCGCCACAAGCCATCGGCTCATTTTAACCGCTTCCGCGTCTGTAACTCTTACTGCATCATCTATACATCCGCTATCAAATCCTGCTGCAAAATTCTCCGTCACTCGGTTCAATCCAATCCCTTCAACCAGAGTATCCACCTGGTGTCTCCGCCGTGTGCCTTCCCGCTCTACAGAATCGTACATCACACCGTGCCGGACCTTATTAAACAGTCCAGACCCTTGTGGATCCGCCACTACGCTCCGAATAGAAGAATTCCGCTCCTTCAGGTACCGGGAGACTCCCGAGATCGTCCCGCCGGTTCCCGATCCGGTTACAAAACACCTGACACGCCCCGCTGTTTGCTGCCAGATTTCAGGACCCGTAGAGGTATAATGAACTTGCCAGTTCGCCGTGTTTTCAAACTGGTCGGCAAATAAACCCCGAGCCGTCGTTTGTGGATCCGCTGTCAGCTCCTCCGCGGCCCGCCGAGCAGCATTGACGTACTGCCGCTTGTCTACAATGCTCGCCGGCTTCACTGGCTCGATCTCCGCGCCGAGCCCGCGCAGCAAAGCTATTTTCTCCGCTGAAGTGTCATCAGGGAGACAAATGTGTGCTTTGTAGCCCAAAGCCGGTGCCAACGTGGCAAACGAGATACCCGTCGAGCCCGAGGTGCCTTCAAAGATGACGCAGCCGGTGTTGGGAGAAATCTGGCCGGCACGCTCGGCTGCGCGGATAATAGCGTAAGCTACCCTGTCTTTAGCTGAGCCTCCTGGGTTTGCTAGTTCGAGCTTTCCCAGTACTCGGCAGCCCGTGTAAGCCGACAGGGACTTCAAGGTGATCACCGGGGTGTTTCCAATCAGGCATTCAATGCCGCCATCGTAAGCCTGCGGTGGGTGGAGCGGAATAATGGCATTTCCTGTTGATTCGTTACTGAGGGAACCGTCGGGTACTTTTCCGGTGGATTCTGCTGTTCCAGGGGTCCTTCCGTCCCGGTAGATCCGTAGAAGCTGGTGGACTGCGTATGCGGCCAGCAGGGGCAGCGTCCAAGCCACGTGCTTCGACGCAAGACCCATCAGTGGTTCGTAAGCCTTGTAGGAAGTGATTGGGCAGAGGCAGGGAGAAGAGAAGCTGCAAGGGGTATTGACTGGGTATTGTCTGATCTATTCTTAGCGCGAAAAGAGTGGCAAGTCAGGCGACTCTGCCACGGTGTTCTGAAACTGCCTTGTTTGCGGTACTTTCTTAGCTCAGGGCCATGAAGAAGTGGGAAGAAGGAAGAAAGTCATCGTAGATTATGGAATATCGCGTGAATTATTCATTCTTGTTAGAGGGTCTGGCTGGAAAAGTGAAAAATCGGTGCATAATTGTGCATAATTATGCATATTTTGTTAGCAGATTGCTGCAAGTACCTGTAAGGTACCGAGTCGTGGTCACAAGACCCTTCCGAATAAGGCATCCGAGGGAGGGCCTGGAAAGTGCTAGAAGGGTCTGGCCGGCCCATGATCCGTCGCGAATATCCGAGAAGGTGCGATGAGGCGATGAGTGTGGGGAACATGGCATGTGACCGATGAGCTCTCAAGAGATACAGGGGAGGTTATAGGGGTATTCACGGGGTATATAATGAGGAGCAGACCCCCTTGCTAGGATCGTGGGGTTTGTTGTTCATGATCATCAACAAGAATCAAGACTAATCAAGACTAATCAAGAGATCAAGCGATACTAAAGCGACTATTAAGCGACTACAGCGATTACAGCGACTCAAGCGACTAAAGCGACTATAAAACTCAACTAGAACAAAATGTCGAGATACTCTTACTCTCCTTTCTGGGATTTCTTTGACTCCATCAACCAGGAAGTCAACAACTTCAACAGACTCATCGACGATGCTGGGTTCCGAGTCAGCAAGCCTACTAAGGGAGCTGACAAGAAGCTCACTGAAGGAGAAAGCAAGCCCGAATCACAAGCTGTGACTACCACGAATCCTAACCGCGGAGTTTTGTCAGCATGGAGACCCTTCGGCTTTGATTGGGACATCGATGAAGACTTATTTGCTCCTCCTATCGATCTGATCGACAATAAGGATAACTACGAAGTACACGCTTCAGTTCCTGGTGCATTCTCAAAGGATATCCATGTGGACTTTGACGCTGACAAGAACGAACTGTCTATTTCTGGTGAAATCCCTGAGACCACCAATGAGGAGAACAAAGATTCCCGCAAGTTCATTGAACGACGCACTGGTAAATTTGAGAGAAGAATCCAGTTGCCAAAGAACGTGAAGGTTGACGAGGAGAACATTGCTGCCAACTACGTCAACGGTGTCTTGCAGCTCAAGATTCCCAAGGCTGTTCAGGCTGAGACCAAGACTAAGAAGAGAATTGAAGTCAAGACTGAGGAATCCAAGTTATAAGCACTGGTGCTGAGCGGTCCTCGTTGTTTATGTCCATAGCATTAATTGATTAGTTAACATTATACAAAAAGAAAGTTGTAGATAAAACATGAAAAAGACAACAGTTATTCTTCCAAAGAGCTACATAGTTAAATTAGATCTATTCAATTATATCCAATTATATGTAATCAATCACATCTCTCGGCTTATCTTCTAACTGATCTGAGGTTCAGATCGGCTCAGATAGCAATATACAGCCAATCCACCGTCTAATCACAAACTTCCCAGTCTACAATTGACCAATAACTACCCGATTTACCATCTGCCCCACCATTTATTCCGCCTATCCCCAGTTTATCCTTATCATCCCGCTTCCTTTCTTCTTATCGGCCGTCTCTTCCCTTCGGCCCATCGCGCACTTCGCGTCTCTCCTCGTTTCTATCTCGTTATCTCGCACCCTCCCCCCGCACACTTCTATCTCCCGCATTACCCCCTCTGGTATATTATTGTTCACGTAATCCAGACAACCAACCCATCCCGCCCGCTACGACCCGCCGCTCAGCACCGGATCGGCAATATGGGGAGACCCGAACGAACAATCAGCGGCGGCACTGGGGCTGAAAGACTGCTGCTTTGGTGATTTCCGAGGCCTGCGTAGTGTATCATCCGACGGGACAGTCACGGGAACTTGGAACTCGGAACTCGGAACTCGTCAGGCATTCAGGGACAGGATGAGTGGTGTTTCACAGTATGTATTTCTTGTATTTCTTGTATAAAGTGGTGAGCGGAGCCATTGGTACGGCAAAGGCGACTGAATCGGAACTAACGGAGGTGCAGGTTTCAACAGTAAGTGCGGAAGAGCCGATAGTTGTAGGCGCTCATAGAAGAGATGTTGTGAGATCAGCAGAAAAAGCGGAAGGAAAGAATCCGAAGCCGATTGCTGTTTTATGGAGATTGTGGAGATCCGAGTGGTTTATTATGTGATATTTATACATATATGTGTTTTCCTATTGAGGATCGACCCGCTGATGTTGTTATTGAAGTCTCCTTTTCCTGATGATGATTCACATTTAATCTGAATTTGTTTCGGAATTTATTGAGAATCTGTTTCGGCATTCATTATCTGCTATTTCACTGCTAATTCTCTTTTGATTCACATATTCCACATATTCCCCGCATATTTCCTACGTTCTCGTCTTTTATCTCTCCTGTCTTTACCTCTATATCTATCTTTATCTCATTTTATCTCCTTTCTCTCTCATTTCTATCTCATTTCTATCTCATTTTATCTCCTTTCTCTCTCATTTTATCTCATCTCTCTCTATCTCTCTCTCGCATTCTTCATACTAACTTCCAGGCTGGAAAAGCTCGGCGAGGGCACCTACGCCACAGTGTACAAAGGGCGTAACCGCACAACTGGGGCGCTGGTGGCTCTGAAGGAAATCTCGCTGGATTCCGAGGAAGGAACTCCGTCAACGGCTATTCGCGAGATATCTCTAATGAAGGAACTCAAACACGAGAACATCATGACTCTCTACGACGTCATCCACACGGAAAACAAACTCACACTCGTGTTCGAGTACATGGACAAAGATCTCAAGAAGTATATGGACACTCACGGTAATCAGGGGGCTTTGGACCCGAAACTTGTGAAGTCTTTCATGTTTCAACTCCTGCGAGGGATTGCATTTTGTCATGATAATCGTGTATTACATAGAGATCTGAAACCGCAGAATCTGCTTATAAATAGTAAAGGACAGTTGAAGCTCGGAGATTTCGGCCTGGCCCGAGCTTTTGGTATTCCTGTAAACACTTTTTCCAATGAAGTAGTGACTCTGTGGTACCGAGCGCCTGATGTGCTTATGGGATCCAGAAACTACTCAACTTCTATAGATATTTGGTCTGCTGGCTGTATTCTAGCGGAAATGTTTACTGGTCGTCCGTTGTTTCCTGGATCTTCGAACGACGATCAGCTGCTCAAGATATTCCGGCTTATGGGTACACCTAATGAACGTACGTGGCCGGGGGTGAGCAGTTTGCCGAACTACAAGCCGAATTTCCAGGTATTCATTCCGCAGGATTTGAGGTCGATTATTCATAATATCGACTCCCTGGCGTTGAATCTGCTGCAGTCTTTGCTGCAGATGCGGCCTGAGGTTCGTATCTCTGCTCACCAGGCGCTGAGCCATCCCTGGTTTGCTGAGTACAATCTTCCGCTGCATAATCAGCCGCAGTTGTCGCAGTATCCGACGCAGATTCAGCAGCAGCTGAGCGAGTACGATGTAGGCGGAGAACAGAGATGAGGAGAGGTATAGGAGATTGTGGCTGATGTAGCTGATGTGGCTGATGTGGCGTTTCAAACTGCTGCTTGGCACAAATTGTGTTGTGGCGATGGGAAACAGTTGACTGTTTGTCTTTAGGAACTGTGTAGATTTAGCTTTCTATAATGCAAAGTATATTACAATAGTGTCTACGTTCGAATATTTCGAGTGTGTAAATACGTAAATACAGGAATGCAGGATGGTAAGGTAAGGTAAGGTAAGATAAGGTAAGACGTAGAAACGCTGAAAAATGCGAATAATGTAGTAAAGAGAGGAAGAAACCCCAGGAAAGAGACAAAAGGGAATCCTCAACTATATATACGCAAGAGATATAAGACATGACAAAGCAATAAGGTAGTCAGCATGCCCAGCAGACCTCAGCAGACCTCAGGTTTTGTCCACAAGTGAGGCATTCATGCTTGTCAGAGAAGTGCAAGGCAGCCGGTTATTTCAGACTGCAAGCTGTTGTGAGTATGCAAGCTGCTGTAAGTATTTAAAAGTGTGCAAACAGTGGGATTGGTATGATACAGGGAAACATAACTGTATATACATTTCTGATCAGCAGGTTTGCCTATTTTCCTGGCTGGAGGTTTCACGAATCTATTATGCTCAGCTTCCTCAGTTTCCTCAGTTTCCTCAGTTTCCTCAGGTTCCTCGGTTTCCTCAGTTTCCTCTCTTCTTTCTCCTCTCCTCTCTTCTCCTCACCCCACAAAGGAAACCTCCCCTTTCTCCTGCGCCCAATGCAGCAGCTCCGTGTCCCGGCACAAACGGATAAACTCACATATCCCTTGCCAAACGTGAAGCTGCGACTCCGCACTCACATTCTCGTACAGCATATTTGCCAGCTGCAAATGCTTCATCTTCAGTGCTTCCACTATAGGAGCACAGGTATGTATTCTAGCTGATATCGCCAGTTTCTTCAAAGCCACTGGAGCGCTGCGCCGCCGTTGACATGACGGATTCATGCAGATCCCCGGAGTTTCCACAAAATGCTGCCGCAGCACTTTCATAGGTGTGACGGCAGTGACTTCTTCTGTGGTATCTCCGGCGTCTTCCGTAGTTTCGTCAGCTGTCGGCTCATCCGTCGGAGGCCCCGCACCTGCTGTGGTTTCTGTGGTCTCGGCAGGACCAACAGAACCCGCAGAAGCTGAAACTCCTCTGCCTTCCGGTGTGCCGAGCCGAAGTACGGCTTTCATCTTGCTCAGCAACTGCCGCTCGGAAAGCTTCCGCTGTCGTCCTGAAGACCTGCCAGCATAAAACTCTCGCAGCGCTGCCACGGAAAACTCGTCTATGTGGTCAATGAAAAGGCCGAGCCGCCGAAGCTGCGTCAGCAGACGCATCCGCTCGGATATCGGCGCTCCATGGTACACAGCGGACGGGATTTCCAGCCTATTACGAGCCGCAGCGCGGATCTGTCGGTTAGATGGCGCGGAAGCCGTGACAGAGTGCGTTTTTGCTCCGCTCTCCGCTTCCGCTTCCGCTTCCACTTCCGCTTCCGTTCCGGAGGTCTCAGCCATCGGGAGCGTCAGCGGAACAGCCGGCGGGACATCCAGCACCCTATCGACGCGGAGATCGGGTAAAATATGTGCTACAAAGGGTAACTGTAAAGCGCAGTAAGGCAGTATACGCAAAACGGCGGTTCCGGGCGGAATTTCCAGCCGTTCTACTGCCTCAGCATTCCTACGGCACTGCGAGCAGAAGAAAACATTTACAGGGACTTCCAGTACGAGCAGTTCAGCGAACTGTCGTAAGGCGTGGGGGTTGAATACTATGGAATGGAGGTAATTACACGTGTAGCCGAGCTGCGGGTTACCAGAATAGAGAAATATGCGTTCCAGAAGTTCCGAGGGGAGGTTTGTGAGGATTTGTGGTTCCGTTGTCGGTTTCTTCGGCTCGGAGGTCGCAATTTCGGATTCAGCGAAGGAACAGTCGGATGATTCCAGTGAAACTGGCGGCTCGGCAGATTTCCGAGCCTCGGCTAAGATTTCCGACATCGGCCAAGCGGAAAGCTCCGGGTGGGCGCGCAAAAGTGCCATCCGTTCCTGTTTAGAGGCACCAAACCGCTCTTCTCGGGACATCCGAGGACGTTTCCGCTGCTGTTTCCGTTTCAACTGTTCTCTCCGCTCTGAAATTGTGTCGCCGAGAGACTGCGACTGCGCACTGTGGTTGAGATCATAGCGCTGGTGGCGTTTGTAACCCCGGAAGGACTCCCCGAGCACCGGCGAGCCGGGGAGAATGAAACCCATGGCTTTCTGTAGTTTGGTGCGCTGTGGATGTCATAGGAAGCCAAGGTGTGAAGTAGAATCAGGCGCACGTGGCCTTCCAGGAGGTTTAGAGCGCGCTGCTTTCAGTGGAGGTTTCTTCAAGTACTGTAGTTTCCTTCTGTGAAGTTGAATTTGGATATTAATAGGCTGAGACGCGGGATAATGGAGGAGTATTTGTCGTGTCTTTCATTTCGCACCTCTCAGCTCTTTAATTTTTTTTTTTTTCTTTTCTATGTCGCGTTTGTATGACGTAATCTGTAATTTGAGAGGAGACGCGTTGTAGAGAAGGGCAGAAACGGACGGAAAAGGAGGGAAGGAGACGGAAGGGGATTCTTTGGCGGAAAGTGGGCAGAAGCAACAGCTTATAGAGGGAATATGAGGCATATAGGAACAGCTAACAACTGACAAATCGCATAGTACCTATACTGTATCTAACACCATAAGCTATACCAGACAATAGTCCGTTATTTAACTGACTCTCAGCTGAGGACAAATTAATGTCAGAGTTACGCATGTCTCGTGCATGCCGCACCTTGCGTCTCCTCCCCTCCACCTAACACCTTAGACGCATAAAACCGTTTTCGTATCGATTTTTTGTAACCCTTCGGCGCGCGCGTTGTTTACAAACACGCGTTTCATTTGACCACAAACTTCTTCCGCTCACTTGCCCGCTTCCCGCTTCCCGCCCAGGTCCGTCTCCGTCTCCGCCTCCGCCTCCGCAACGCAACTCCGAGCCAACTGACACACTCTCGCTATTATGAAACTCGGCAAATACTTTCTCGCGACTACCGCGCTCACCGCCGTGGCCCAGGCGCTGATCCCGCTCACTATTAAGGGAAATCGGTTCATCCGACCCGCCCTTGACGCCAACGACGAAGGAGAGGTTTTCTCCGTCATCGGCGTCGACTACCAGCCCGGCGGATCTTCTGGCTATGACGACAGTTCCGACAGCGACGTTCTTTCCGATGAGGAAGTCTGTTTAAGAGACGCGTTCGTTTTGCAACAATTGGGCGTAAACACAATCAGAGTGTACACTATAAACCCGGAGCTGAATCACGATAAATGTATGTCGATCCTCAATGCCGCAGGTATCTATGTGTTTTTAGACGTGAACGCGCCTGGACCGAATGAGTCAATTCACCGTTACGATCCGACGTCAAGTTATAACTGGTGGTATGTAAATCGCGTGTTTAAAGTCATTGACGCTTTCAAAGGTTACCCGAATCTTGCCGGGTTTTTCTCGGGGAACGAGGTTATCAATGACGGCGAATCAGCCGCTGTAGACCCGAAATACATCCGCGCTGTTCAAAGGGATATGAAAGAGTATATAGCTAAACACGCAAACCGTACTATACCCGTAGGATACTCAGCCGCTGACGATAAGGCCCTCCGTGTAGCTACCTGGGACTATCTGCAGTGTGGTGACGAGGATTCCCGTTCAGATTTCTTTGGTCTCAACTCTTATGAGTGGTGTTCGGGGGTTTCTGACTGGCAATCCTCTGGATATGGTGATTTGGTCACTACTTTTAACGATTCTTCTATTCCTGTGTTCTTCTCTGAATACGGCTGCAATAAGGAGTCCCCACGTACTTTTGATGAGGTCTCTGAAGGGCTGTATTCTGGGCTTAATCAGACTTTTTCAGGAGGATTAGTTTACGAGTATAATCAGGAAGTTTCCAACTATGGTTTAGTAGAAATTCAGTCTGACGGTTCAGTGCGTTTGCTGCAGGATTTCTTGAATCTGCAGAAACAGTACAACATGATTGATTTGGCCACAGTGTATGAATCAGACGTAGAGGAACGGGAAGCCGGTAACTGCTCTGTAAAGTACATTGAATCACTGTATACGGGATTTGATGCTAATTTTACACTTCCTGTACAGCCTGGTGGACTCGATGAGCTGCTGGTTAACGGCACAAGTTTGCAGAATCGGGGGAAAATCGTTTCATTAACGAAAGACACGTCAAAGTATAAGATATATGACGTGAATGGGGATGAAATTAAAGATACAGCCGTAGTTTTCAGTTCTAATAATCAGATTAACTCTCCAAGTGGTCTGCAAACCGGTGGTACGAGTTCCTCGTCTTCCGCTGCTACGAGTTCCTCCACTTCGACTACTTCTGCCTCTTCGGAGACTGAAGACGGTGCTGTGGCTTTCGCGCCAGGAGCCGGTGTGCTTGGATTTGTTTTGCTGATCGCTGTTTCGCTGTTTTGAGTGTAGTTTAGTTAGAATTGAAATAATCTATTGTATTTGGAGTAAGAAAGTAAAGGAAAGAAGTAGAGCAGACTATTATGATGAATATCATATATACTGTATGGAACGGGAATACTTGAATGTTCAGTATATTCACTCTGTATATTGGAATATCCATATCTGCAGCCCTTCTAGCTCAAAACCAGTACCCAAATATCATTTTTGTCAATTAAAACGAAAGAATTGATATATCCATGTTTATAATTTTGGGATAGCAAGTAATATTCGAAGCTCCAATTGTTCATATAGATGTTATTCTACTCTCTTTGTTTGATTCTACGGGTTTTCATATGCCATTTCATAGAAATCCTGGTTCAATCTCACTTTGTATGCTTTCTTTCCCTCAGATGTGTCTGTTTCTTCTTTCTCTCCTCTTCTTTTCTCCTTTTCATTTCTCGTTTAATTCTCTCCTTCCATTCACCCGCATTAAACTTGAGACTCAGCAATTCCCAGTTTTTATTCAATTTTCCCGCTCATTAGCCTGTCATTTGAACGCCAATTACGATGAAAACTTCAACAGGTCAGTGTCTCTAAAGTAACAGTTATTTGAGTAAATCAATTAAGAAATAAAAGATATATCCCTCGTACTTCTCACCCTTTTACGATTCTCTTAGGTTGATCCTTGTGATTTGATTTTCTAGCAAGTTCCCAATACCACTGTTTTGTTCCAAGACTCTTAAATTGCGTATAAATAGCATCATTCATTCATGAGCTCCTATTACTACTCCTATATCGTGTTTATACATCATTCTAAACCTTTCTTCGTGTTTGTTCCCACATCATTTCTATACGGCTTTTCCCGTATTATACAGTTCTTTAAAATTAAACTAACTGCGCAACTTCAAAACATCAAATATATTGCCTTTCCCTTCATTTCCCTTCCTTTCCCGTCTTTCCCCGAATTTACTGGAATTCCCCATCCTACTAACCTCCTAATTCTCCTAATTCCTACTTGTACTCCTCTAAATTCAATCTTTACATCCATTATTCTCTCCCTTCCCCTCCCCATAAACCCTCCTACAAACCTGTCCGTAAAGACTGTCCTATTTTTTTGTTTCTACTACTCTTACACGCAAGCAACTCTTCTATCGGTGATGAATACGACGTACTTCGTGCGCCCATCCAGGGATATCACGCCCAGAACCTTTCAATGGCCTATCGATCGCTGAAGTGTCGATACCCTGCATTCCCTTTGTATCTTTCAGCCAAGGATGATTGAGCATCCCTCCAGCGTCTGCTCGCTTCTCTGGTGAGAGTTCAAGCATTGGCAGAAGGAAATCTGCAATCTCTGCTGCTTCAGACTCTGGGAACCCGTATTTTTTCACCAGAACTTCGCACAACCCCCAAGGCTTGAGCTTAGAAATCCTGCGTAGTTCCCCGCGAGAATTAAACAACTCCCGTGACCATCGGCCGTCCCGAATTAAAGAAGACGGGAATCTGCCGAGCAGTTCAATGATCTGAGCCACGTGGTCGTCGTCTTTCGAGTATGTTCGGCCCGATTGCGGATCAAAAAGGTAATCCCCCGTGATGAGCTCAAAGATCAGACATGCCAGCGACCAGATATCCGCAGAACATCCCCAGTAAGCTCCTAATAGAACTTCAGGTGCTCTGTACTGTCTAGTTTGGATGTCGTCGGTGAAATGGCGGTGAACCCAGCATGAATTCCCCAAATCGGCAATTTTTACAGAGATAACATCTTCTAAAGCTGGCGCGTTAGGAATTGGGTTAGAAGGAGGCGTATTTGTCATAGCAAACACCCCGCCGGCGGTTTCAGGACGTCCAGAGGATGCTGTCCGCGGAGAAAACGCTGGGGTATGAATAGTAGGCGTTGACAGGGAAACTGGGCGCTGGGGTCTTTCGGCGGATATGCTGATAGAGGAAAGAGATCTTGTGATTGTACCGTCGTCTTTTTCGCCTGCGGTTTGAGGTTTGGATGCCATATTAGCGAGCGGAGTATCCGCTCCGAAGCTTGCCGAGTGCAAATGGGTGCGGAGCGGCGATGGGAGTGGCTGGGAGTTTGTAATCAGCGTGGCTCTACGGGTTCTTCGGCCTTTCCGTTGTGGCGCAGCAATGGGCGCAGCAGGGGTTGAAATTCCCGAAGTACTGCTAGTCTTTGTACTGAGACTTTCGCTACTAGAAGTGCATTTCATCGGCTCGGCTCCAGCGGCGGATCCCGAGACATTTGCTGCGCCTTCCGACGGATCAGCGGAACCTGAAAACGGAGTTTCCGACGCTCCAGGGCTCTTAGAAGTGGCAGAACCGGAGATTCCCCGTACAGCTGTTTCCGATCCTACGCATCCCGGGCCGTTGCGGACTGCTAATTGGCGTTTTTCCTGTTTAGCAATCCGTTTAGCCAGCTTTTTCTCCCTGTCCATTCGTTCTACAATCTCAATAACTTCTTCTACGTTGCCCAAATCCAGTAAAACGTTCTCTGGCTTGAGATCGGTGTGAATCACCCCGCATTCCCGGTGAATGAAGTCCAAAGCCACCAACATCTGCTTGGTAATCTGCTTTACTAGCGGTAAGGGGATACCTCGGTGTTTATACTGTCGAATAAGCTCGAGTAGGTTCTCTCCTAGTACTTCAAACACCATACAAACGTGCGTGCCGTGTTTCCCAGTGTGGAAAAAGGAATCCAACAGTTCTACGACAAATTTGTGGCCCGGATGTTCCCGATTAGCGTCTACAATACGTTGCAAAAGCTTCACTTCGTCTAAAGCTGTTTCTGTGTACCTTCTAGCGGATCTTACGACTTTCAAAGCAACGTGCCGGTGCGCCCGAGGGTGCTGGGTGTACTCGTTGTCTACTGCTAGCCATACAGTAGAGAAATGACCCCAACCGAGCTTCCGACATACCGTATATCGGCCGTTTTTGAAAGTTTCCCCAATTTGTACGGGATGATACCCGCCCTGGCAGTAATCGTGTTCGTCTTCTTCAGTTTCTGGGTGGGTGCATTCGTCTTCGTCTTCTTCCTCTTCTTCTTCTTCGTCTTCTTCTAGAAGTTCGGTATTGGTATCTCCAGTTGTGGAAGCATCCGATGAGATTCCGTCGATACTCATAAGAGAAGCGGCCAGGCTGCTTTTCCGTTGAGCCGTGCTGCTCGGCATATCAACGTCTCCGTCAGGAGACATCACCATAGACTGCTGCGGGACGCGGAGGTCGGCAGGTTCGGTAGAGATGTGTAAAGCAGTCAGCGCACTGTAGGGTTTGTGGTTGCTTGCACCGGGTACTGCGTTACGGAATACTGGTACAATCGGCGAAGCCGTTGTTGGGGTTGTCATATTCATTTTCTCTTTATCGCTTTCCGGTAAGGGGGAATCGGGCTGAGAATCTGTACGATTTTTCAGAATGCTGTGGATCGGTTTGCCTGGTAGTGACTGTTGAGGCTTTGTGCGTGTCACTGACGGCACTGACGGCACTGACGGCGCGGCGGATGCCGCAGAACCGTTAGAAGCCGATTCCGTCTCGGTTGAAGAATTGTGTTGTTGCATAGGGTGAGCAGTCACGCTGCTAGCCATTGTTTGCTAGCTTGGGAAAATATGTGAAAACAAGTTTCGGTTTCACCGCATACCCGTGTCGGGATGCGTGGCGGGTCGACAGAGGCTCCACGGGTAAAAAAGAGGGGTTAATCGAGTCCGCAGCAGTAAGCGGACAGGAGCACGGAACAGTGAATAGACCGCAAACCTGAAAAACGCCGAGAAAATGTGATTTTTATCGGGTTTCTCGGTGTTTTTCGGCGGCTAATGCGGCGTTTGTAACAGCGGTTAAAACAGTTTTATCACCACAGAAATGTTTGTATTATCAACACAAACAAAGAATGCACAAACTCGAAATTTTACAAAAATTCACAAACACGCTTGAAACCACAAAATCTCGGCTGGATATTTTTTGCCGAAGAATTTTTTTCTTCCTTCTTTCTTCTTATTAATCAGTGGGGAACTGATAAACCGTGTAGATTCGCCAATCTGTGAGTTTTTCTATTCAAAATCTCACAATTCTGTCGTAAAGTGTGGAAAATTTCTTTGCATGGCTGACTTAATTCTCACAAGCAGCCTCGTGCGTACCGGGGAGCACAAGAAACCAGAAAAGAGACGGAAAGCGGAATGCACACGGCAGCAAATCGCGCAACAAGACGGAAATGATAACTGGAGGAGGTGTGAGCGGAGACGCGAACTGGGTTGGGCAACTGGAGTAACGGAAATCTGAGATAGGAATGCGGTGCGTTCAGAAATGGGATATTCAATGATAATCTGTTGCCTACAGCTATTCAAAAGGAAGGAAGGTTATTTCAAACTGTTATTATCTATGGAATTCACAATTTGCCGTTGCCATCATTCAGGCGAAAGCGGGAAGCGGAGACGTAATGGACAAGGGTTTGATGGAACGGAGAAGTTAGGTACGGGTAAACCTAACTAAAGATTACCGTAATAGGACGGCACGCGGGCCGGGCAGTCCGGAGAGCGGCAAAAAGAAAGAGTGGGAAGAGTTGTAAATTGATGGGACAGCAGGGAGGCTGGGGAAAAAGTTAATAGGATTGGTATGGCACTGAAATTGTAGGCGATATACGTTTAATTAGGAGAATAGTGCTACAAAATGTAGAATATAGTGGGTTTCCTGTGATTCTTGGCTGAGAAAAGCGAATAAGGAAAGGGGGGGAAAGAGAAAATGGGCGTAAATACGAGTTTCAGATTGCTTTCAAATTTGTCTGATGAATCAAATGTGACTCGTTAACTCCGGTATTATGACGTTGTTGTGCGCGGGGAACGGAATTAAAGGCGGAGTACCCCGGGAGATTGAATTGAATATACTATGATTTCCGAAAAAATCGGTCTCAATATCAATATAGCATTAAACGATTACACTATTAATCACTGAAACCGGTGGAAATAACGAAAGGGGCAGCCGGACACACACGGCAATACAGAATGGGTAATATAACGGTGATTCGGCTTTTCTAAGCCGTGCGCAACATCTCTTGGCTTGCGTATCTGATGGAAATCTAAGCGTAGTTAGGCGAAATTGATTGGCTGGTCAATTCAAGGCGGTTTAAGATCGGGTAAAATACCTAAATAGCCAAAGAGAAGGCATTGCTAATTGATTTTAGCCGTACAATGTGATTGTTAGTCCATTTGACTCTGGATATGGAAATTCAATAACTCTGAGGGTCTCATAATGGAGCGAATCCCGGCAAAAATCACCTTTAACGGACACACAACGAACCCTGAATTCCCGTAAAAGTGTCCAGGGATTATACGAATGCGGTGTGGGGTTCATACCACCTTCTGACGGAGTTTCTCCGAACTGCTTTGATCGCCGTTTAATTTCATTGACGGCAACCTGGCGTGCTGTGACGTCGCCGTGCATTTGCCGTGCATTCGCCGTGCGTTATGATGTTTGGGTGTGTGTTTCGATTGCCGGTCAGACCCTTCAGGGAGTGATTGGGTATGCAGGATATGAGGGACCTGCATGGATGTGCATGGAATTCTCTGGAGAGGAGATGCGAAGTTCCGTCGGCACGGAATCAGCGTACCGGCTGAAGTCTGGTGGTCCTGAGAGGGTGAGAACGGGTACGATGGGTAAGTAGAACTGGTAAAGAACTGAGATTTCGGCAGACAGTTATAGTAATTCTCTGTCTGATGATTGAAACGGAATTACGGCTGTGAGACTTTGAGTCTTCCGCTGGACTGGTAGGTAATGATTTCTAGTCAAATCGCTTTAGCCTTCTAACTATCGGCTTCGCGGCTGAGTTTTAGGTAGCAGTATATTACTGGTGTGTGGAAAAATATCTCTGTATTTGCCCGCATTGTAATTTTTTTTTCGTTATGGGCCGCAAGCTGTTTGTGAGCTGGGCAGTTTTTTCTCTTTACAGAAAGGCATACAGCAGTCAAGAGAGAAGTCTTGTAATGTACCAAAGAGGTTACAGCTCATAGAGGGTTCTATGAATCCCGTTCATATGCCACAGAAGTCACAGTATCATGTCAGAGTTCCAGCCAAGGATCCTGTCAGATCAGGCAGCTCACACCCTCTTTTCGTACCAGACAGTGCGATATCTGGGCCACATGACGTCTCCTTCCGCCGAGGAATGATTCAATTCAATTCCGTGCAGCCAAGTGAAATATATCGGTATTGCCCCAGGGCGCAATGGTACGTCTCGGAAGGGCTGTCATTAGAAATGTCTCAGTTGTGGCAGTCAGATCACCATCTATGAGTAGCCGAAGAAATATACACGCCGTTTGAATGTGTTGGCCTGTATAGTTTGTACTTTGTAGTTTGTAGTGTGTAGTTTGATGCTAAATCAGCAGACTTGTAGGAAATCGGCTATATTTGTGATCTACGCTGCAAATTGTGCCTTGCGTGTATAGTTAGTGACTTGGAACCTGCCTAATTGCATCACTGCCACCACTTGTGCCGTTGTGGCGCGGAAACCCTACAATCTCGGTGAATGCGTGATATCACGAAACATCGAGCTGCTACCGTCTACACAGTGCATCCGTCTTGTATCCCGTCCCCCCGTTCAATTGCTCGCTGCTCGCTCATTAGGCAGCCAGACTGCCTCGAGAGTATGCCGTGATTTACGGCTCCCAAATGAGCTCCAAATACCCACAGGCAGCCACGGTGTGCACGCTGCCGTTCCGTCACTACTGTATCTGACATACAGGTGCGCACGGAAAGATTAGAAGGCCAATTAACCTTATACTGCTTGGGGTGATGAGCTGTTTGTTCTTCCGGTGTACGGAGCAGAGAGAGTCAGGCGTGAGCAGGCAAATGGCGCAGTTACTTCCGTTGTACGTCCGTTTTGCCCCCGATGTACTTCCGTTCACCCAGCATCCTTTATAACCTCTGTTTAGTCATTAAATATTCCTTTTTACTGCCTAATTACTGCCGTAATTTAATACATTGTCACCCTCCAGCGAACCCGATCGTACACTGCTGATGCGCTGCGCTCCCTATGTCATACGCACCTCGCATACAGTATGCATACACTAACACCATCTCCTTTCCCTTACGTACACTAGTCCTTGTTACAAAAGAGACCATACCGCCGCAGAAGCATATAAAGATCCACAAGCGGCTCTTCTTTGCCAATCAAATGAGCACAAATCCTGTCAATCGCTCACACAAACTGCGCATCAAGCATCTCAACGGCTGAACCAAACTGCTATAGCTGAAGTGCATGTGAATCATCACCAGATCGTAGCCTATCGGTAGCCTATCTCGTATCGGGCCTCAATTGCTTATCAATTGCCATTTAATTCGGGTCAAAAATCGCTATCAAAGAGCAGATCTTTCAAGCCTGAACTGATATATCGGCAGAAACGATTTCCAGCAGATATATATCTCTAATCTGTACTATTTATCTCTCTGATAACCCATAATGACGGAAATCTCTCTCGGAAGATACCTTTTCGAGCGTGTGAAGCAGCTCGGCGTTGATTCCGTTTTCGGAGTCCCAGGAGACTTCACACTCGAACTCCTGGACAAAATCTCCGAAGTAGACGGCCTGAAATGGATTGGAAACGCCAACGAACTCAACGCTGGCTACGCTGCTGATGGATACTCCCGTTTAAAGGGCATGGCCTGCCTTGTAACGACTTTTGGCGTGGGAGAACTGTCGACTATCGCGGCTGTTGCCGGTTCCTATGCCGAGCATGTCGGGCTGATCCACGTGGTGGGCACTCCGTCTACTTCTTCTCAGAGTAAGCAGTTGCTTCTGCACCATACTCTCGGAAACGGTGATTTCACTGTATTCCGTCGTATCTCGGCTTGTATTTCTAAAACCACTGCGTACATTAACGACGTGGCGACTGCGGCAGCGGAAATCGACAGAGTGCTTGTAGACGCTTATATCTATCAAAAGCCGGTATATTTAGCGATCCCCGCTAATTTCTTCAATGTAAAGATCTCAGCTGAGAGACTGGAGAAGCCATTGGATTTGCAATTACAGCCAAACGATCCAGAAGCTGAAGAGGAAGTCGTTTCTGATATTTTGGAGATGATTTCCAGGGCTAAAAACCCGGTTGTGCTGGTGGATGCCTGCGCTTCCCGTCATAATGTGAAGGAAGAGACTGCTAAATTTGTGGATATCACTCAATTCCCAGTTTTCACTACTCCAATGGGCAAAGGAGCATTCAATGAACACAATCCTCGATTCGGAGGTGTGTACGTTGGGTCTCTATCGTATCCTGAAGTGAAGGAAGCCGTAGAATCTGCTGATTTAGTATTAGCCGTAGGAGGAATCATGTCAGATTTCAATACTGGTTCCTTTTCGTACTCTTACAAGACGAAAAACGTTGTAGAATTGCATTCCGATCATATAAAGATCCGCAATGCTACTTACGAAGGCGTCAAGATGAAATTTGTACTGCAAAAGCTTTTATCATCTGTAGGAGGATATGTTACGGGTTATAAGCCTGTTCCGGTGCCTAAGCCTTTTGTGCTTAATACTCCGGCACCAGCGGATCAACAATTGACACAAGAATGGCTTTGGACGCGTTTGTCAACGTGGCTGCGTTCCGGCGACGTTGTAATCACCGAGACGGGGACTTCGTCATTCGGAATTGTACAAACTCAGTTTCCTCCTAATACTACTGGGATTTCACAGGTTTTGTGGGGTTCTATCGGGTATTCCGTTGGTTCCTGCCTGGGGGCGGCATTGGCTGCCGAGGAATTGGATAAAGACAAGAGAGTTATTTTGTTTGTAGGCGATGGATCACTGCAGTTAACTGTACAGGAGATTTCTACTATGATTAAATGGGGGTTGAAACCTATTTTGTTTGTACTGAATAACCATGGGTACACTATTGAGAAGTTAATTCATGGCCCGAACGCTGATTACAATGAGATTCAAAGCTGGGAGCACACTGCTATACTGAAAACGTTTGGATCAAAAGACGGCGTATCAGTGAAAGTCAGTACAACTGGAGAATTGAATGATTTGTTTGCTAGCGAAGAGTTTTCTAATCCTAAGAAGATCCATTTGGTTGAATTGATGTTGCCTACTATGGATGCTCCAACTAATTTGATCAAACAGGCTGAATTGTCTGAGAAGATCAATCGGGCTAATAATTAGAGTGAGGTATTGCAAAGGATAGGATAACAGGGGGCAGCAGATGTAGAAAAGAATTGAATTTTGTTTGTTAGATTAGTATGAGAGTAGATGTAGGTAAGGAGGAGTGGGAAGGGTAGAAGAGGGGAAGAAGGGGGAAGGAAAGAACGAATATAAGGAAGAAGAGTGGATAGACTTTTTCAGTGGTTATGTATGGTAATGTAAGATCATTTTCCATGGCTTAGAATAGTAGATGATCCTCTTTCATGGCTTTTTATAATGGTAGATAATCCTTTTTGATGGTAGTTATAATGGTGAAATGATGCTAAAAATGGTTGACTGAGCAAATATATCTGAAGCAATAGATGTAAATTACAATTTGCAGCTATAGGATTTATGGGTTTTCTACTATGCTTGAAATTTCATATCAGCAAAGACTATTTTTGAGATTTCTTGCTATAGAAATGCTGAGTTGGTCAGTAGGTGCAATACAGGTCTATCTAATTCAATCTTGGAAACCCTCCAGGAGTCTTGGAAGAGTCTGAAAGGCTGTTTCTACTTGAATTAGTTAGAGGAGAAGCTAAGAGGTTTTTGTCAAATAATCTTCCTGTAATTTGAAACAGAAAATGCGATTGATTCATTGCTGAGCTTACTCTTCTAAAATTCAACTTTATAGCGTCTCAATTATTACAAAAAGGTATCTGATAGTCTGAATAATCCTTTCAATAGTTTCAAGGATCACCAATTAGATATTTATGGATCTTCGTAGATCTTTATAGACTTTTGATAGATTCGGAACTCATTTCTGAGTCCTCTGCCATGCTACGTTAGCATCCGGACTAGTATAGCTCACATAATACATAATTAATACCCCAGAAGAGCTCCTAACTGCTTCCAAAACTCCTATTTCTCTTATATCTTACACACCAAGCTCCTCGGCAAAGAAAGAACATCTCGGAGTCGGATGACTCGTTTATCCCCTCAGTACAGTTAGCCGCGTGAGTCATGTTTCCTTTTTCGGAGGTGAATCGTAAACTTAATCGCGCAGCATTTCAACTATGCGATGAGCTGTGCAATAAGACAAATAGCGGGGCAAAGCCCCGAAATATTTCAATAGTGTGTAGCTTACTAATTTAATAAGCCAGTTTAACTATTATGACCCACCACTTGGCTCTTTTAACAGTTGAACAACATACCTCGGCGGACTATTCAACAATTTTTCATCTCCCTGGTAACCTATTTAACATATTTGTGAAAACTTCAGCGCACGAGGCACAAATAGCGAAAGTAGCGTGATGATTGCAAAACCGCTTATTGTGTTTGTTTACATCGTATGTCCCTTTTGTTTCCCTTTTCTCCCTTTTTCCTCCTCTTCTTCTTCCTTCTTCCTCTTCTTCCTCTTTTCCTCTTCTTCCTCTTCCTCTTCCTCTTCTCCTTCTTCGTACTCAACAGTTTATTTTTATTCCTTCTACTATCCAATCTTGAATCTTACAACCCACTATATAGTACCGTAAATCTTGAGTAGTATATTATTTGCACGTATTCCAGCTTTCCACAATGCCTATTCTAGAAGCTGCCGTAGTTGATCTTATCAGCGCAGGGATCACAGCGAGTGCTTTCACTCTAGAGATCTCTGGGCTGCGCCGTTACGTATCTCATTGGACTAACCATATTGGTAATACTCTACCTCTTTCTAAGGATGTTCGTCAATTTAGTATTCGCAAAGATAGCAAGGATCCAAATAGAGTAGTAAATGTGTTTGAAGGAAGTAACAAGATCTATACTATTGAACGTAAAACACGTTTATATCCTAACTGGAGTGTTTTAACAGTTCCTGGAAGGAAGGAAAAAATATCTATTCGTACAGGTCTTTGGAATAAAGATGTTGAATTTCATGAACATCCTGATATTGAGCATCGCAAATTAGTTCCAAGTATGGGTATCTTGGGTCAAACTATGGCTTTTTATCTTGACGATGGAGCCCGCTATGAATGGTCAAGGGCATCAAAGTATTTAGAAAAAGTTATTAACCCTGGTGGTGGACTTGAAGAGACTAGAATTCGTGTAGCTCGAGCAAAACTTATGAGAAGGTTTAGGCTTGATTTTGAACTTACTGTAGATGAAACATTAATTGATTCTGATGTAGCTATTGCGACTGCTTTTATTGCAATTATCAGTCAATGGGGTTTTGGTGATGATACGGACACAACTGGTCCTACATTTATTGCTAACTCTGTAACAGAAGATGAAATAACTACAGAAGCAGTTCAAGAAATTGAAGCTGATGAAGATACTCTAGTTGGTACTGAAGAAGGTTTTATTGAAGAGGTTAATGAAGGCACTGAACCACTCAGTGTTCCTAGATCTGATTAAAAGTTGGAATAACTTGACAGTTTACAGTGAAACTTGGTGTTTTTCCCTTGTTTAGCCCTCATTGGTTGCCCTGATAAACTGTGGAAGTTGATTTTTAACACTGTGAAGCTTATTATTGTAGTTCACAGACTAGTTGTTTGATTTTCTTGAAATAATTGTTTTATCAGTTTGCCATTTAGTAGTACGAAGAGTTTCTATAGTTTTCGTCCCAATGAGGTGACTTTCCCTGATTTTCCCTGGTTTTCCCTGATTAAAACCAAATCTGGGGAACTGAAATGTTATTCCCAAAGTAGGCAGATGATCATCGATCAGCCTTCGTTCTCTCTACATTCTCTGGTTTGCGACTGCCGTTCTCAATCAGTTTGGTGGTTTATGGCAAACATGTGATTGAAAATAGGAAAATTACTATTTTCAATCACAGCTTCAATCGCCTTCCATTTACCTCTATTTACTCCACTTTACAAGTTGTTGCACTATAAATTCACCATAGTGACACCCTTATTTAGTCACACATCAGAGTCATTTGCCTGGCTTCCCCACGCGATAATTTTCCTTTCCCGTAAGCCTGAAATGTGGAGATACACTAAACGTTAACTGATACTACAGACGTATAAAATGCTGAAATGTGCTGAAATTTATAGAAACAGAAATTATAATAACGCAGCTCTGTGAGCAGATATTTGTTCCTTATTACTTTCTTATTATCTTCACATTATCAGCCTTCATTTCGTCACCAGCGCCTACAATAACCAAATAGCAGAGATTTTTCATTCAATTATCAATCAGTACATCACATTATTCACTCATTTACACTCATTTACAGCTAAAAGCATCGCCTTACAATGTGCCAAACGTCTATCTGCCCAATTTGCAGTAAGTATTCTTCTATCTACACGAATATAATACATACATCTACATATACAGCAGCACTTCATCACAGCAAGTTATACTAACATTTCTAGACAAGAAAAGCTGGACAGGATGCGGTAATCATATTTCCGCAGTGATGGATATCACGCCCAAGTCAGACTGGTGTACTTGCGAAGATATTGTGGGCACCAGCAAGCAGGGTTACCCACCGAAAGCCGGCACAGGCACAGCTCGACAGCACAGTTGAATTCAGCCGAGTTTTATCCGTGTGAATGTGAATACTCGCTGAGTTCTTCCGCTGCTTTGTTCGCATGTCAGTAGCTTACTGTGTACGTTCACAGCATACTATTGCTTGCGTTTTGTTAATAATAATTTACCATGCTAGTCATATTAAACATTGTGACGCCATTTATCCAGAATTTTCTTCCGTCACCCTAGCTTGTAGAGTCCTGTAACTCCGAATCCTCCGTTTGTTCTTCCCGAGTCTTCCCGTCTCATCGCGAGCACTCCCGATTTCTTCCGAGACACATGGCGTATCACTTCGCGCGTGTAGATTAAGGTTTAGAGTTTGTTCCTCATTCGGACAACCGTTGAAACTTTAAAACTCTATTTCCTAACCGGGCAAGCCTCGTAACTGTTTCAGATTGTTAAAAACGTTGAAACATCATCGAAACAGCTATTTAAAGACAGGTTGAACTGTCCACAGTAGATAACCAAACACATGTGCTCCCAAATTCCCTGCCTGCCGCTTCTTATCCTCTTTGCGCCTCAAAAAACCGTTCTTTTTACCGCTATTTCCCACCTTTCAAGCCGATCTCTCCACAGATCACACAAATAATTCACTCAATAACCTTCTAAACCTCCGCAAAACTCTCAAATTTACCCCACATTTCATACTAAATTCATCTCCACTCTTCCCCTGTCATGTGGGTACTTTTGTGGCCTGCTAAATGGGCCGCCAGCAAACTCCGCTCGGCTGTTCGCCGTTCCCCCGCTTCTCCTCCGACTCCGCCGTCTCCGCCGGCCCCGCGGCACCCGTCTCGATCTTTCCGCGCCACAATCGCGTCTTGGAACCCGTATTTCGCCGCACAAACACAAAAGCCTCTGCCACAACCCCACTACCCCGCTTCCTCTTCCACTTCCGCTTCCGCTCCTGCTAACATCCGACCGTTTTTGTCACTGCCGGAAAGATTATCACAAACATGGATGAACAAATACACTCTATTATTCCTGCTTTTGCTAGTGAAAATCCTTCTATTTACCCGTACTTTAACTGCCGCTTTAGCTGCCACGCAGCGACATGCAGAGTCAACGTGTGCCACGGCAGAAGCGGCACTGCCTTTAATTTCTGCCGTGCCTACCGCTGTCGGACGTGCCGTGGCAAGCATGGCAGACGAATCTGCTGCCTACGCTGCCCAGGGGCTGCGCGCTGGCCTGCGACTCGCTGCCACGGCAGCAGAAAATGTCATTGTGTTCGCTATTGAAATACTATTAGGCACACAAATCTGTCTAATCACTGCCGCGGCAGACGGCACTGTCGCACTCGGCATTAACGCGTCTGAGGCAGTGATTTCATTCGTAAATGACACAGTCATTGACGTCTTAACCGGCGTAGACGAAGGGCTCACTGCCTTGTCAGATTTAGTCAATGACGTGGCAGAAAAAGTAGAAGAAGGCGTTGATTATTTCTCTTATAGTCCTGACAGTACTAAAATCCATGACCAGGCAGACACGGAGTTCGGCAAAATCCACCTTGGGCTCGGCAAACTTCGGAATTTCTCGATTCCTGCCTCGGTGACTGACACGCTAGACTCGGTAAGGAATTCAACGTGGCAGTACGATGACGTGGAGTCGAAACTGACAGCTGGGCTGCGGAAGCCGTTTAGGCAGTTACAAGCCGAGCTGTCAGAGTCAGGCAGTGCCATGGCAGGGTGGAATGACACTTTTGCCACGGCAGTAGAGGCAGCTTCTGCCGCTGCAGATTCTGCGGCAGCTGAGGCAGAATCACAAAATGGTGGGATTGGGTTCTGTGATTCATTAGATTTTGATCATTTTTACAGTTCGGCAAACACGGCAGCTGTCACAGTGACACGCATACTTGTGGCAGTACTTGCCGTGGCAGCTGTGGCAGCAATTATAATGTCATGTGTCATTGAACATAGACGTTGGCGTCGTTTACAATCTGTGGAGAGTGACATGGCAGAAATATGCAGTGGCAGACCAGGGAAACGCGGTACAACAATAATTTCTCGGATTGAGGCAGTTGAAAGGCCAATTAACGCGTTTGTATACCGCAAAATAGTTAAAATAACGGGACCACAAATAGCTAATGAGGCAGAATGGTTAGCAAATTACTGCCTATCGCCTAATGCGGCAGCCGTTTTGGCAGTCGGTGTCGCTGGTGTGGCAGTTTTCCTTCTTCAATGGGCAATTTTAGCCCGTGTACGGAGCGTTTTGCCTAATTTAGAAGCTCAAACGACTGCCACAGGCGGAACAGCCGCAAACGGAGTTGCCAAAGTACTGAAAATCCGTGCCGAAGTCTGGACGGAACACATAAACGCACAATTGGCGGCACGGGAACAGCAAATAAACACTCAATTGTTTACAAAAGCTCAAACTGCCACGGCAGAAATTAATAGTACTGCCGCGGCACTGTCAGAACAAATAAATAATGCCGTGGCAGACACAGTTGGTGGCACTTTTCTAGAACCTTTCTTTGCCGACGCCGTTTACTGTACTATAGGCAGGAAATTAGAGAAAGTTCAAAAGGCAATGACATGGATTCATGACAAGAGTTCAGTGAAACTGCCACGGATAGATGAAGGGTTTGTAGCTGATGCCATGGCAGGCGGGGTAAGCGGGGTGAATGGCACTTCTTTAGTGACACGGAGTGACACAGGCAGTATTCAATCAGCTGTTACAAATGTAGCAGAAACTGTGGCGCAGGCAGTTAAAACCGTTTTAGATCAATACGCTTCAGTTCTACTATTTGAGTTAAAAGTGGCGTTAGCATTCTTAGCTGTATGGGTTTTAAATGGGATATGTGGCGCAGTATATTTATGGTTGTGGCGTAAAAGGCTTAGCTTGTGGCGCAGCAAAGAAGAATTTAATGAAAAACCGTTAAAATCCCGAAAATGCCATAATATAAATGAGAAAGAGGAAGAAGTTAATATTGTGGCTGAGCCATTAAAGCCACAGGAGGCTCAGATCGACCCAATTTGGTCCCGCCGGCCACGTGACTCCGCAAGCCCCTGGTACCGAGAATTTCATGAGAGTTTGCAGTTCCAACGGGCCATTTGATATAAAAATCTCGGGATTGAAATCTCGGGGATTTAAGTTCGTTTTTCATGTTGAGCGAGTTGCCTAAATAGGACGTGTATGCAAGTATATGCAAGAGAATATGTATATGTGCTGTAACATATCTGCAATATTCCTGCATCTTTCTGCAGGTAGCTGCATAAAATTCCTTTACTTTCCCAATCCGGTAATCTGAAACTTTAACCCCGGCTAGCCAGCCCTTCCGCTCCTAATTAGGCCGATTCCTTCCATTTCCAGTAACCCACGCCACATTTGACCCCCGTTTCAGGATTTACGCGGCAAACCTTATTTCCCATTTAAACCGGCTGCCACAACGACAGCAAAATTAAACAAAATAAACATTGCAGTCCTCTTGAAACAATCAAATTATCATCAGAAACAATAAAGAATCCATCTAAAAACTACTTAAAACCCACTCAAAACTACTGGAAATTCGATTATTTCATTACTTATTATCCTTATAATAATCGCTGCTGCACTTTGGTATCTCAAAGCCCCACTTACTTGGCTGATTTGAAGTTGTAAAAATCATCTAAAGGGCTAACTAAAAAGCTGCTAAATTCGCTATTCATTGCTATCTTACTAAAGAAAGAAAAAAAAAGCCGAGAATTCTCCTGCTGCGCCACCCGAAACCCCCCGAAAAGGCCCGAATTTCTGGTTCAAACTGCGCCACAATTTGATTCCGAAAATTGTGGGAACTCCAAATTGGAAATTTTACAAAAATTTACCGCCGGATCCCCCGCTTCTTTTTGCGGTTTTTTACAATGATTTACCGCGCGTTTGCGCCCCATTTTGCTCCGCTTTGCTCCGCTACCCCGCTTAGCCCCGCTTAGCCCCGCTTCTAAACAATGGAAATCGACACAGAATTGCTAAGTAGGCAATTAAACCTACTTTCACAACAAAATTCGGCTATAATAAATCAAAATCATTCACTAATCAACGATCTAAATAATCTAAACGCTCAATTGACTGACGCGGATACACAAATTGAGCTTTTGTCAACTAAAATTACACAATCACAGGTTTGTTTATCAAAACTCGGATCTTTGTCACTCCGATCGGAATATTTTGAGTCACAATTAGATATTTTAAAATCAGCTCGGGATTGGGAGAATCAGAATGAAATTTGTGGTGATTTTAAAAGAGTTCCGGAAGATTGTGAAGATTCGGAAGATTGTGAAGATTCGGAAAGTTCCGAAGGTTCGGATGATTCGGAAGGAATAGAAATTTCTCCGTGTCCACAAAGGAAATTAAGGAAACCCCGAATTGATTCCGATTTCAAAATAACGGAAAACGCTTTAGACATTTTAGAATTAGAATTAAAAGATTTACAAAAACAATTTGAATCAAGTCAGTCACAGGCATTTACTGCCACGACAGATTTCGGTATTAACGGCGTTTATTCAAATTTTGTGTTTGAAAAATTTGTACCACCAACAAATTTTAATGAAAAAATTACACAAACGCGTATTGATAACACAAATGAGAATACTTCACCGAAACTTCGGCAATTAAAACGGAAACAATCCCGGCTTTTAAGAAGTATTAAATTAACTAAAAAGCCTTCAATTTACGATTTAGATAAAATTGAAGTTTTATCAGGGACGGTAAGTCCGTTACAAAATGAATCTCGGGTTACACAAAAAATTAAATGCATGTCAGACGCGGAGTCAGAATCAGGAAACCGTAAATGTGTGTCATTTAGGCTTACAAAATCACCAACAGGTTTTAAAGCTCATTCAGCTAATTTACGTTACTCTTTGCGGCATTTCACATCACATGAATCAGGTTTAAGGCATTGTTGGCATACCGATAATGACATGGCACGACCCGCGTCACTTTTCTCTAGTGACTCGATACCGGAAGAGGAAACTCGGGAGATGCGATTTGCGTCATCTCCGAGCGCTTGTTCAACGAGTCACACAGAAATCGATACTACTTACACAGAAGGAACGTCATTAGATTCACAAAATCAATTTTTACCGAGATTTAGAGAATTTGTTGGTGGTGGCAGTGGTGGCAGAAGCAGTGGCAGTGGCAATGGCAGCGGCAGTGGCAGTGGCACAGAAAGTTATGGCAGCGTAGACAGTAATGATAGTGATTTATGTGCTAATTTTGATAGTTTTGATGACACAACACCAACAAAACCACGGCAAAGGCAGTCAAAACTTCCATCAAAACTGCCATCAAAACTGCCATCAAAACTGCCATCAAAACTGCCATCAAAACTACCACAAAGTCATAAAAATTCACCTCCGTTACTTTCGGCAGAAAATTACGGATTAGATTTACAATTATCACCAACACAACTCGCGTCACTACAAGAAGTTTACAATGACGAATTTTACTTCTCAAGGCAAGCGCTGGCACTGTCATTGCGTCCAATTGTACGGAATAAACCTGCCACGAGTGCCACGGCATTAAACGCTTTAGGTTCATTCACGGCACAAAATATTACACAAACTCGTAAAATTGGATTACCGATAAATTCGGGTATTTTCTCAAATCGGAAATCCACAAAAAAACCATGGGAAGTTTTAAAATTGTACAAAGATGCTAATGAATTAATACCGAATTCGGTTAAATCGGTACCACAAAGTCACTTTAATACAACTCCTATAAACATTCCAACTCGGAATCGAACGGAACTAAATGTTGTATCTTCACGCGTGTCACACGCGGCATTGAGAGATGCTTTGTGCTCATCATTAGCGGAAGGAACGGATTAACACATAATATAAAATTCGGAACAAAAGGCAGTTTTAGTTACACAATGACACAAATATTAAAGGCAGGGAATTTACGGGGAAATCGGCATTTTTTTATAAATAGAAATAAACATAATAAACATAATAATACATTAATAACACAAATATAAATTAACCCCCCAACATTATTTGAAACTCCCGCGAATGACACGGCGACGGAGAAATTCAGATTCGGAACGAATTGCCGAATTATTCTGTTTCCTTTTTGTAATACTTTCTGATCGATTTTGTACAATTGATCGAATTTGTTTACCGGTTTTAGCGGAATTCCCAATTCGGTTTGCGTTATAAATAACGGAAGCGGTTGCCGATTTAGCCACAGAAGCTCCCGTTGAAACTTGAACGTTAACCGTTTCTGTGAATGAATTAAAAGAAGCGGAAGCCGAGCCGGAAGCGGAAGCGGAAGCGGAAAACCGAGATGCAATGCTATTGTGGCGTCCAAATGGTAATCCATCTTCTTCATCAAATGGCACAAAAGCGGAAGCGGAAACGGAAGATGTTTGTGTCACCAATGATTGTGTAGATAAATCATTCATTATTGAATGATTATTATTATTACTTGTTTGTGTATCATCAATTTCCGTTCTTTGTGACCTCGGAATAACCGAAAATTCCGAATCTGATGCCACAGACGGCTCAGATCCGAAATCTTCTTCGTTTTCGTCTTCCGATTCGGCTTTTTCGGCGTTTAAATCGAAAAGTTCCGTCATAGCTTTACGGATGAATTCTACATTGAGTTTCCGTTTCTTTGGTGCGGAAGCGGATGCGGTGGCAGATGCAGTGGCAGATGCAGTGGCAGTTTCTGCCATGTCATTTTTGTGTCTTTGTGTCAAATTTTCTGACTCAACTGACATTAGTGACTTTGTGTCATTTAACTTCGGTGACATCGGTGACATCTGTGACACAAACTCGGTTCCAATTTCGGCTCCAATTTTAACCTCGGCTTTCGCCTCTGCCTCTGCCTCGGCTTCCGCCTCGGCTTCGGCTTCGGAATCGGCTTCGGAATCGGCAAAAACACCCTTTTTCACATTATCCTCTAACATTGACCGCAAAAACGCTTGCCGCTTCGGATTTGCCGCTAATGATGACAAATTCTCATCCGCCAACATCCGTTTCCGCTGCCTTTCCCTCCGAATCTCCACAAATTGCCTCATCCGTTCATCTTCCTCATCCGAACTCAACTCTAATTCAATATCCCCTCGTCGTTTCCGTAATTTCTTATTCCGAATTGCGTCTAACAAATCTGCCACTGCCTGCTTATCCGCTGTCACTTCATTTTCAACTGCCATGGCTCTCATGGCAGTCACGTTTACTGCCTCGGCATTTCTGTCATCTAACATTTCTATTAATTCCGTTTCAATTTCGGAATCATCCGAAATTTCACCATCAATTCCGCCTAATCCTTGCCATTCATCTTCCGATTCTTCCGCTTCTTGATCGATTATTTTCCTCATTCGGCGAGCGCGTCGTTGATTTTCGCGTTCAATTTTAGTTTCGTGTTTGAGTCGTTTTTGTAAATCTCTTTGTTGTTCCGAATTAAGCGGAATTGATTGATTAATAATTTGTGTTTGAATTAATTCAATTTGTGGTTCCGTTATCATTTCCGTTTCCTTTTGTGGTGCCGCTATCATTTCCGATTCTTTTTGTGATTGTGAAGTTAATTGCTTTAATTCCGAATCATCAGATTGTGAATTTAAACTTTCAAACTGTTTAGCCTGTAAATGCGCAAAAGCGGCTTCTCCGAGTGCCTTCGGTGACTTTCCTGGAGTGCCTAATGATAATCCAAATACTTGTGACAGTGCCGTGGCACTGCCTAATCCTCGGAAAGCCGATCGGTTGGGAGTTTCCGAGATTTCGGAAATGATAGCGGGATTAGTTGGAATTGTTTGAGTTTGTGTCGAATTTTTAATTTCTTGAGTTTTAATTAATTCCGAATCTGATAACAATTCCGTTTCTTCTTCCGCTATCTTTTCCGCTTTCTCTTCCGTTATCTTTTCCGTTTCGGCTTTTTCATTTTCATCTTCAATAATTTGCCGTTTACGAATTTCGTCAACATCCGATATAGTTTCCGATTCGGCCATATCATTTCCGATCCCGTCATCTTCTTCCGACATAGTTTCCGATTCCGCGTCTTCATCTTCTCCGCTTTCGTCTTCATCTTCTCCGTCATCACCAAAATTAACAATAATTTCTTCCTCATTCCCACTCTCATCACTTCCGCTTTCCTCCACACTTTCATCTTCTCCGTATTCCTCATTTTTCCGTCTTCTCCGCTCTTCCCGCTCTTTCCTTCTTAACTTCTCCGCTTTTTCAATCTCCAAATCAAGCAAATTCTCAATAACTTCCTGTTCTTTCCGCTGTTCCTGTAATTCTTTTTCATCTATTGTATTAACGTTCCGACATTGTTTCCGAAGTTTTGTTTGTAATTCCGTCCACAATTGTTGTTTTGATACTTTCTCCGCTTTTAATGCCGCTTTATTCCGAGTTTTTAATAGTAAAATTCGGGTAAACGGATCTCTTAGTTGGGATTTAATTGAATTTGTGGTTTCATTTTCTTCATCGGATTCTAATTCAATAGTTTGTGGAGTTAAATTAGTTAAATTTGGTAAAAATCGGTTTAAATCCGTTATCTTCTCCGGTTTGGGTATCTTTTCCGCTTCCGCTTCCGCTATCTTCTCCGGTTTTGGCATTTCTTCCGATTTCTCTTCCGCCATCTTCTCCGTTTCCACACCAAATCCAAATTTTGATAATAAATCAGCTTTACCAAAATTCCTTACAGTTTTAGATTTTAACGTCCCACTACGCATCATTTCCATTCTTTGTGTTTCTTTCCGCATTTGTTCTAATTCCAATTTTGTGGATCTCCGATATTTCGGAGCTTCCGAACTTATAACTTTATCTTTTCCGGAATCGGAATCGGAATCGGAAGCCGAGTTTTCCGTTATTTCCGTTTCACGTGTCGGCAATCGGGATTCGGTTTCCGTTATTTTTTGTGCAACGAGTTTTTCAATACGATCTTTGCGGTTATTTAATATTTTTGTGGCTTCCGAATCGGAATCGGAATCGGAATCGGAATCGGAATTCATATTAAGAATTCCGTTATTTGCCGAAGTTTCTATAGTTTCCGTTATTCTATTAGGTGAAGACGGCAAATTATGCGTAATAATTCCATTTGTGGTTCCGTTATTAATTCCGTTTTCAATTCTATTTGTGGTTTCTTCATCTTCTGAATCCACAAAAAGATTATTCTTCCGAATATTCGCAGTTTTCTTTGTATTCCGTCGGTACAAAGCGGTTGAAATTAAATCTTCTTCATCGGAGTTTTCGGCATTTAAAGCTTTTGTGGTAAAATCGGTTGAAATCTCGGCATTTTCGGCGTTTGTGGCTTCAAACGGAACTTCAATTGTTTGTGTAAGTTCTTCAATTGCCGAATTTACCGAATTTGCCGTTTCCGTTCCCATTTCTGTGGTTGAATGGAACTCAAATGGGTGATTTTGTGGTAAATTTTGCGCCACAATGTTTAACTTTTCCGATATTTGTGGCTCAGCGGATTCCGTTTTGTCTCCGTTTATTCGTTTCCGATATTTCTTTATAGCGGAAGAAACAGTTTGATATGTTTTATCCGTTTTAAGTAATTCCGGAGAAGTTGCTACGTTTGTGACATCCGAGAGTCCGTCGGAAAAAACCGAATGGCCGTCGGAACCGTCGGAATTGCCGGAATTCCGAACTTCAGGGACGTTTAAATTGCCGAAAGACGGGAAATTTGAGATTTGTGTAAATTTCTTTGTATTATGAGGTTCATTTGTGGTGTTAAATTCGGCATTTTCAACAACTTCCGCGTCGGTATGAATTTGTGGCGTTTTAATAGTTTTTGTGTACGTTTTAACCGAAGTTCGGCTTTCGGGGAAATCCGCGAGTTCATCCAGCAGTTCCATGGCTGGGGGGAGAATTTGTGGTTAAAAACGGGATTAAAGCGGGTAAAATGTGATATTTGTGTAACTTTGAAGTGATTACAAGGGATTTGTGGTGCCGAATTTCTAAATTTCGGGTGATTTCGGGTTCATTTGTGGCGTTAAAACCGCGGAACGGAGTGTACAAAATTCGTATTTAAATAAAGAAGACGCGTTAAAAAAGTAAAACGCGTATTTCGTGTTTGGGGTGAGGGATGGATGTTTAAGTGATGATGTAAGCGTAAATTGGGGGAATAAGAGATGATGTGATTGAAAATTTGGGTGATTAAATGATTATGTAATCTCGATCTCGTGGATCTGAGAGGAGATTCGAAGTGTGGGTAGTGAAATTATCGGCTTTACGCATCGGAACGGAACGGAAGGACTGTAATTGTAATTGTACATGAATATTGAGTATGTAAGATGCGTGTGTGATTAGTTGGAATCCTCAGTAGAAGTTTTCCGTTTCTTCTCTTTCTTGCTGTGGGAATTGCTATCAGTTGTGTCATCCTCGGAAGCTGAACGCTTTTTAGACGATTCCTTCTTTTCCTTCTTTTCCTTCTTTTCCTTCTTCTCCTTCTTTTCCTTCTTCTCCTTCTTCCCCTTATATTCCGGCTCTTCAGGGGCTATAAAATCTTTCTCCCTCTCCTTCTGCCGCACCTCTTTCTGCTCCAACTGCTTCTCACGCTTCTCCTGCAACTTCCGCTTCTCTTTCTCCCGCTTGCTGAAAAAATATTCACCAGATTCAATCTGCAAATCCACTTTACGCGGCAATTGAGCCGGCGGGAACGGAGTATACGGTTTCTTCTCTTTGCCCTTAGCTTTCGCTTCTTTAACCTGTTTGGGAACTCTTCTGGAAACGTTCCGTTTCTTGAAATTGGGCAAAAACCTGCTCCAATCTTCTGTTGCCAATTCGGGATTCTGGGCTAATTCTCGCTTGATCATCAGCTCTTTAATCTGGTAAATTGGGTGTATATTCATCATACAATCTTCTACAATACGCCGAATCTCTTTCAGCCCTTTGTACGGTCCCATGACAGAGACAGTGTTGCCCTGGACCAGAATATAGCAGTTTGTAAGCAATTCCAAAGCTTTTAGGGTATTTCCGTTTGGTCCGATAAGTCTTTGCCGTCTTTTAATAAATCTGTCTTTATTGGACACGAAATTACCGATTTTGATCACGTCGCAGGCCACGTCATCCTGCAGGATCTTCACAGCCTGCGGGAAAGGCACAGAACGTGCTAGCAGTTTAATCAAATCCCTAGCATTCAGAATAGCTGCTGGATCATACGTTTTCCTCGTAGTTTTAACCGTCATAGAACCTTCGACCAGGTCTAGAACGCAGGCTATGTGGATCTTTTCCAGGGCTTTTGTGACGTCCCCCCAGATTTGCCGCAGATAGTTTTCTCGGTATTTGGGGAAAAGAGTCATAAAAGTAGATTCTTCGGCGAATGGAAGGCCGCTTGCGTTATCCTCGGGTTTGAACTCCTGGATTGCCCATTTGTCGATGTCGGGCGTATCCCAGGGTTTGTCCCTGTTGTGTGTTGAAACCATGGTGAATTATTCCTCGATTTTTATGTGATTCCGGGGGGTTTTAGACGGTGAAATCGATAGATATTTGAGTGAATAGATTGATGGCTGATAGTGAAATTTTCCACCAGCTTAATAGAAAAAATTTGTATAAAGTGGAAAATTTGGAGACGGGAGGAGACGGGATGTGAGAGGCGATGTGGGGCCGGGAAATGGGACAGTGTACATGTGAAATTTTATATCGGTAATTCGTGCTGGGATATACGCGTGCTGGGATGTTCACTACAAATGAAATTTTTCAGGAAGAGTGAAATTTCATTGATATGAGAAACAAGTAGATGATAAGAGCAAATAATGGCTATTTTCGCTGGTTTTGGGACCGTTTTGTTGAATTTCGGAAGATATAAAAGGCATAATGGCGTCCCAAAAGAAGGAAAATGTGAAATTCTCGGCGAAAATGAAGTCGAAATCCAGTGGAATTGTGAAACCTGTGATGTCTAAGACGAAAAGCAATTTGAAGCTCAGTGGGAAATCCAACAAGAAAGTGAATAAAAAGAGCCAAACAAACCTACAGAGAAGCAAAATCGATGAAGAATTCGATGTCGATTTGGTGTACAACACGGAAAAGCGGTTGGGGAAGTCTAGCTTGGAAGGTGTGAAGAAAATCTATGAAAAGAAGGTAACGGAAAAGAAGGAACTCAAGCAGGATATGCTGAGCAGTATGTTAGAACTGGATCAGTTCAAAATATGATGGGGAAGCAGGAGGCTTTGGGGAATTTTTGGGAGCTTTTGGGTAGCCTTTCGCCTTTCCCTTTGTACTATACGAGTAGTGGCTGGACAGTTGGTAGAGAAATCAGACATTTTCGTTGATTATACGACATTTCCGAGGGAATTTCCGGATCTGGGCGGGGATATTCAATTGCGGGTTTTGTTTGGATTACGGTTGATTTGCTGGGATGCTTCTGGGTGGCTGGGAAGTCCAGGGGGTTATTTCTGCTTCGTAGCGTACTCCATATTGCTTTGTTCACAGTTTATAGCTAAATGGTTTCAAAGCCTGGTTTATTTGAGCTGGAATGTGGCCAGAATTGAAGAAGAAGAATTCCTGATGTTTGGGGTTCTCCTGCTAGTTGGTAGCGAGTGATTTGAAGGTAGGAAAGATCGGATAAACCGCTCAGACCTGGGGTCGTCTAAGATCGGGATACGGAATTCTGGCTTATAAGTGCCAGGGAAACACGGGACAGGAAATGGACGATAGTAGGGAAAGAAAAATATTTTCTGTCTGTTTGGGGAGATTTTCAGGTATTATTTCGGCTATTTTCATCTTGTTTTATCGGTAATTCCGACGGAAATCTCTCATCGGTTCACTGGGGAATAACTGATTACGTCATACGTATATATATGTGAAATGCTCACTTATGCATGCTTGGGTATCAATATCACATATACACACCCCAGGGCCATATATCTGTTATGAATATAATACCAGGTTACGATATTGATGTATTAGTCAAGCATTTTCTTGTCGCGCTAGTTGTATTCAGTTAATATCATTGATCTGTCTGTGCTGATACGACCAGGCCTATTCTGATTACGTCATCAGATCTTCCAACCAATATTATATTACATAATCACATAATCGCTCATTCCAATTAATGAATATCAACTAGAAAAGCGTCTCGGAGTCAACTAATAAGCCGAAACCACAGCTAAATACTCAAATACACCTATAATTCCAACAAATCCGCCACGTTTTCTCTACAGAATCCCGCTCCTCCGCACCACAATCCGAACCAAATGCCGAATTTCTCATATCCGAAGGCCGTCCCATAACAGGGAGTGGAAAGTTTCCCCTCATCTCCTATCCGTCCTCGGAGTTTTTTATCTACGGCTCGGAAGTGAAAAATCAACGGAAAAAACACGTATAAAAAGGACCTTTCCAGGTTTTTAAATGATATAATATATACAAGTGTTTGAAGGGTATTATATAGAAGGTAATTGAAAGGTTTCAGAGGCATTTAGGCCCGTACAGTAAGGGAATAAGCCTGTTCTCGGTGTATAACTGCTTAAGGAGATTTCAGTAATCCCGAGAAACGCACAAATTGCTAAATTTCCCATACTATGAGAACAGAAAACACTAAGGAAATGACAAAAGTGACTAATTTGCACTTTTATCCTTCCGAAATTCCGAAATTCCGAAATTCCGAAATTTCATCCACAAATATCAATCAAATATCCATTTCGGCAACTGAAAACAGCAAATAGCAAACAATTGACTCTTCTAAGGAGCACACAGCTTATTTATAAGTGAAAACTCCCCAAAAGAATCCAATTCCGTTTTGTAGATAAAACTTCCTTGCTTATTAAGTTGAGACTTTCAGTGTGTTTATAGAGGTGAATTATCGGCTTTCCAGGTAGTAAATGTAAGGATTTATGACGTTTATATCAACTTCTGTGTTTCTTTAGGAGTCTTTAGGTATTTCGGCATGGAATTTGTACTTTTCCGTTACTTCTGTTGCTTCAAGTATTCCCAATTATTGCCACAAATTATTAATTTACTCGACAAACTAATAAAATATCACAATTGTTTGAATATTTTATACCCAATTGAGAAAAATTCATTATAATCACATGAAATCATCTCCTTTTTTTCCCCCTGCATAAAATGCTACTTTAAACTGTTTTTTACCCCACATTTTCATATTTTGCCCCTCATTTTCCCCATGTTTTCATCTCATAATTCCTCATTTCTGACCTTCAAATCTCATCCTATCATCTCCTATCATCTCCTATCATCTCTTATCTGTCATAATTACAAATATTTCATTTATCATTACTTCATCTCATCACATCTCATCTCATCTCATCATATCTCCTTCTATTCCCTTTTTTTTCCTACGTTTTCTCCTACGATTTCTCCTACTTTCTACGCTTATTTTCCTCTCTTTTTCCCCCAATTTTTCCCCTATTCTTGCGTTGCTATCATATACTTCTTTGCCATCTCATAACACGTCCAACTAATCGCTGTCGACGGGATATTCGCTATAATCCGAGGTTTCCAACCACTGAAAAACCCACTCAAAGCTCTTATTTTGCCCCCGCCATTCGGCCCGGCCAATCCCTGCCGATAAATGTACCCCGCAGCCGCAAAAAGCGAATTTACATTCTTAAGATACGAAGAATGGGAAGTATTAGAAGCTATTTGTAATCCTTTCGTTTGTAACAGAGTTTTTATAACGTCTAACGGCGTTGTGAAAGCGGCAGCGGTGGCACCGGCTATTCCGCCACATACACAGTGAACCAGCGGGTTGTATTCTTTTGAAGGGTTTAGGAATTTGAGAGAGCTTTCATATATAGTGAAGTTTATGACTGAGAATGGGATATCCATGATAACTGTAGTTGGGTAGGATAAGTAGAAAGTTTTAATTCCGCCTTCGTGTAGGATGATTTGTTTTGCGCAATCAAAGAAGTTTTTGTACTTCCGATTTGTTCCGAGAGTTCCCGATTCGGAATTAACACCACAAATATTAACCGAACAGTTCCGAGTAAACTGCGATTCCGCCTGCATCCGCTGTTTCACTACATCAAACGGATTCATCAGGAAATCACTCGCTATAACTGCCGAAGCCCCAGCTAAACTCGTAACCAAAGGGTGCTGATCATCGAGTACCCACTGTCCACCATGGATTGCCGGGTTATAAGCGGATGCTATGCTTATTTTATCGCTTTTATCGAATAAATCCAATAGAGACGTTTTTGTGGCTTCATAAACGGCGAAATGAACGGCATGAGCCGGTCCGGCACCTACAATTACCGAAGTTACCCCACGCCACAAAGAGAATAAACCTTCGGAAGCGGAGATTCGGGTAATAGATGAGAGTAAACCGGAATAGGTCTCCGATAGTGCCGCGGAGGAGGATACTTGCATTCGGGTTTTAATAGCGTCTATCGGGAACATCACGCTGTGTTCCATTATACCGGCGAAAGCTCCGGCGGCCATGTGAGCTATAAGGGGTGAAGTTTCCGGTAGGGATTCGTAGTCCACTTCTTCGGGTTCGGCAAGCAGAGCCGGTGGCAGGTGGCCGGGTTCTGGTGCCATTGTGGCTGATTATGGTTAATTGTGGCGTAATTGATTAGAATTTGTGGATATTAATTTAATGATTGTACAATAAAGACTTTTTTGTAACTTGATTGTAATTGTGGTATAAAACTTTTGTGGCGCACAATAGGTTTGAGACCCGTTGAAAAAAAAGACGGATTAAAAATGGAAATGTGGCGCAGCGAGGCTTTGATTGATGGAAACGTTGGAGAGCGGGAAGCCTGTCGGGAAAACCAGTGTTGAAGTACGCGGAGAAATCAAATCTGAGTGAAAATCCGTCCCTGTGAAAGGATTTCGTCGGTGAGTGAAAATTGGAAATGTGTGGATGGCCTAATGCGGTAAGTGTATACATGGATTGTGAGTGTACGTAAGGTGTGGCGCAGGTGGCGCAGGGATACGGTTCGGAGTTGAGTCGCAGAATTGCGGAGTTGCGGAGATGGCGGAGATGTTGAATATGTCGAATATCAGTAGTTGTTAGGCTTCCGAAGCGTGGCAGTTGGAAGGGATGATGCTTATAGTGATATTAGAAAGCTATGAGATGATTTTGGCCCATTGCTGGAGTAGAAATGTGGCGCAGTGGACTGATACGGTAAATACAGTGTGTATAGAAAGTCTGGAAATTGTGATTTTAGTAATACTCAAGTTGATGGGCGGTTTTCAGGTCAATCAGGCGTGTTTTTCGGCTTTTCAGATTATTTTCTTTAGGGTGGGAGGTTTGAACGTAGAAATGAGTGAAAATAGCATAGTAAGGAGGAAGCTGAAGCCGAAGAGAGCCGAAGTGGGCAGAAGTGGGCAGAAGTGGGCGGAAAAGGGCGGAAACGAGCCGAATTATGTACAAATGAATCACTTAAATTCCTATATATATAAGCAGAATAGTATAGTAAAACTGGCAGAGTCCGGGAATGTACGTAATACTTTCTTACAGCTGAAGGGGCCATCGGTACTCATCGCATGTCTATAAAAACTACTTTTTTCAGCATATTTACATCCGAAATATCACTGTATCTTCCGTATTCCGCCAGATGTACAGCGGGACGTCAGAAACAATAATCATACATCACATGCACTTACAAATGACGTTTTTCCACCCCCATGGTTATCGGGTACTCCCGGGCAGTTTCGGAATATCTGTAGGAATCATCTGATGAATAGAGGAATCATTGTATATTATTTTCCTGCTTTCCTGGTCTATTTCAGGTTCTCAGGGGTAGCACCAAAGTCCACTATTGGCTGAAAGTTCCGATAACTGCCCCTGAAAAAGGATCGGAAGGCTGTAATACAGCCAATTTGAGTCACTGGGATAAATCTGGTGGCACGTGATGGACAGTCTCGTCGATGCCACCACCGGGTGGCTCATCGATGGCCTACGAGTTTTCTACTGGCGAATATTGTGAAGAAACAAGCGATAAATTAGATGCCGAAGTTCGGCTGTTAAGGTGGAATATGTACATTATGGACGGAAGTGCTGTAAAAAACATGGCGTACGCCTCCGAATTTTTGGGGAATGATTTATGGAAGTTTTTAAGAGATAATGAGGTTCATCTATGTATGTGAATTCAAGAATATTCGGTTCCATTCTCGCTGTTATCTATGCCATCTGTCTCGTGCCGTTTGGACGGAGAAATTCCCCCGGCCTAATTAGGAAAGCGTATAGGATTAAAGTTTCGGAGAAACCCTCAATTGCCGAGGGGCTGAGAGGAGACGCGAAGTTGAGATAAGTGAGAAACGTGGGGGTCCCTGTTATTGGACAAATTGTTAGGGAGTAAAGGAAGGAACAAGAGGCGGGAAAAGGCATGGCTAGTAGTGTAGGTAGGTTATTAAAAGTAGGTAAAAGAGCTTTGACAGGCTGGTTTTCTATAACTTGTAGATGAGCGCGTGAAAATAATCCAGGGAACGGATATTCAGCGGTGTAACATTGGCGTAGTGTGTAGTTTTGTGATTATGTAATCTGGACCTGATCCTCCATAGATAACAAGCAGTGTAGCGGAAGGCCTTGCCTTATTCTTAGTAAGAGTGGGTAAAGGACATGGAAATTGGGACTTAAAACCGTCAATAGAGTCTGTATTCTGCTCTTCAACAGCTTTTCTCTTTTTTCCTCGGTTTTACAGTCCCTGCAGACCATCTATAAGCCGAAGTTCACCCCTAGATGCCTTCCCAGACGTTCACCCTTCATTATTTTACGCTCATCTACCCCCCTGGGCAGTAAATTCCTATTAAAGTAATCATCAAACACCAACCACCAGAGAATTCCACTGTCTAAGAGGGTCAACCGTTCCTTGTCTTCCTGGCCTCGTACAACATTTATTTCACATCAGCATATGCGTTTGATAAATCTGCTAATCAATTTCCCATGACGTAATCAGAAACATCACTTCAACATCGCATCTCTCCTCGTCTCTGCCCTACTTCGGCGATTCCGAGATGAAATTTCAACCTGCCGATAATTCGCCGAAAAACTCCGCCTCGGCTCATCCGACAGCTCTGCCGTCGACCACAGACACACAAACACACCATGCGGAGCGGCAATGACCAGCCCGAACACTTCCGGAACCGCACCGGCTGCCACAGAAGAAGATTTGCCGCGGTTCCTCCGCGATGACATCCCGAGTTCTCTGCCGCATCGGCTCCCGCACGTCTCCCTACAGGACCTCCTAGCCGAGCCACAAGTAGCTTATAATACTGGATCTGCGTTTCTGGACGACGCACTCAACGGAGGGTTTCTCCCGGGTAATATCTATGATATTTGTGGCCCACCTGGATCGGGTAAAACGACGTTAGCACTAGCGGCGGCTTCCGCGTGCCTCGGACGGAATTGTGGTACAGTTTTGTGGATTGATTGTTTGAGTCAGATTCCGCTTACTCGTTTTGTGGCACAGAATTTGCCGCGTGAGTGTTTGAGCCGCCTTGTGTGTAGTTATTGTGTCAATCTTAGCGAGTTGATTGTAGTACTTAAATCGCTACTAGCGGAACGGAAATATGATTTAGTGGTAATTGACGGGTTTTCGGCATTTTTCGGGATTCAACAGGCACAAAATGGGTTACAAAACGCGAGAAATACGAGGATATCCCCAACGCACCGAGTTTTAGCACTTATTTCGGCAATTACTGGTAGATTTGATACATGTTTTTTGCTGCTTACATCTATGAAAACAACTCGGAGTCGAGAAAGTCGGGAAACACAAGAAGCGGAATTGATAATGTGTCCAGCACTTACTGAGACGGCACCGTGGAATTCTCTTATTGCTTGCCGAGTTTATCTTTATTGGGACTGGCTAGCTTTGCCTAATTCCGTGCTGAGCCACAATGAAACACCGAAAATTGTGGCGCAGTTGCCGTGGGTTACACAGAAAGCTTATATAAATACAGAAAATAACCGAGAATTGAAATACTTAGCGTATCGGCACGCTTTAGTTAAACATTTCACGCTTACTAGCGAATCCCGAAGCCGAAGCATTACGCTATTCCGTATAACCTCCGAAGGTATCCGAGACGTTCATAGTGAGCTTTGGGAGATTATAACTCAGTATTATCATCCTACGCTGATTCTGCCTCCTTCGTCTTCCGGAGTGGGAATTCGGAGCAGTTCTGCGGCAGATATCGGAGAAAATGGAACGGAAGGTGGAATTGGAGGTGGAACGGAAGCTATAACGGAAGCGGAATCGGCACAAGAAGATTCGGAAGCGGAAGGGGAAGCGGATATCGGAATTCAACACCAGGAAGAGTCTGAAGCTGTAAGTGAAGTAGAAGATTTAGAAGATTCATTTGTTATGCCAGAAGATATAATATTCCCACCAGAGAATTAGCCGTAAACTACATAGCAATTGAATCCCCCCCACCCCCAGCTAGCTGGCTCTACGGGCGCGACTATTTACTATCGATCATATCGGACAGGATAGGAGAATACCGAGACTATTTCCCGTTTCAGAGGCTTGAAATTGCGATCGATTCTGTCACTATGAGATGAGATAGATGTAGCTAGAATGGTATTAATAGCGGTATTATCGACAATAACGACACAACTGAATTGGTAATTGAATGTTCTCATTATAGCAGTCATCGGTACATTGACATCACCGCTAGTTAGACACACGATTCATCTCCTGTATCGTCAGATGTTCAACGGCTCTTCACTGCGCGATGAGATCACCGGCGAGGAAGCCGAGCCGTGCCGAGATGAGACCCGAAACATTAAGGTTTTTTAAAATTGCTCGCTTATGGTTTGATCAGCGGGTACAGTTACCCGAATAGGTCTTCAGGACGCAATAAGCTTTGCGGTTAGACCCATTTCGCCTATTTAGTGCTTTGGGACACCGAAAACGGCAGGAGAAAGGCCGATCGGTAAATTGAGTTAACTCGGTCGTTTCTCGGAACTTCACAAGTGCTCACAATTGGGTGACCTAACATAACCTAACGTAACCTAACATGAGCTGAGGAACCGATTTCGGGTTGATAATTAACATATTTGGTTCTTAATAGATTTTAATGAAATTGAATTCAGCAGGTCTCGCCGGGGACGTTGGTTGAATCCTCGATTGGTTGTTGAAATGTCTGAAGACAAGGACGGGGGGTGGGAAGCACAAGACAAGACAAGACCACTACGGGCGAGTTGATGCCGTTGCTGGGAGAGACAAAGAAAGATTTGATATTTGAGACATTGGAGATTCTGGTATGTTTTTTTCGATATTATATTTCAACGCGATCCCGTTGAAGAACGTATATCCAATTTCATGCACGTGCTGGAATCTGAAGAACCCGAGATTGAAAGTTGGAATGTGCCGAAGCGGAGTAAGTAGCAATTTCACCTCAAATTACAGGTGTATGGAATAATAGAATTCAGCGAAGAAGAGGGAATTGTCAATAATCTGGGTATTTTTAAAATAAGTTTACTAGTGTGCTATACTTATCAATAATTCGTAAGCGGGAAAATTCACTACAAGTCCGCTGGACGTCCTGTTTCCTACCATATAGGTGAATAGAACCGTAACAGCTGTCTGCTAGCGGAATGTTCATATCTTGATAAGCACATTTCGTCATGGCAGTTGAAGGATCAGTGTGAGGAGTTTTGGAAACTTTTCATGGGCAAATAGAGTTATCCAGTGTCAAATTTTCACATTTTCTACATCTTTTTGTTCTTTTTATATTAGAAATAGAAAAATCTGCTTATTCCAATCGATTCCCCGGCCATGGGAGCTGATAATTCATTGTTCAATCGATCACCGCCATCTGAACGGGTTGGTTGGAAACTCCTCAATTAACGTCTTGGACCGTCGCTTTTAAGGTTTGGCGCTAAGGAAAGTGTCCCTAGGTGCTAATAATAGACTGTACTTCACCGGGCAACCAGCCGAAACGGGAAAAGAACTTACTAACATTTAGGTTGCTCTGTTTGTTTTGTTTTGTTTGTATGGGAAAACATTCCTAGTTGGCGCGGAAAGGAATGAGGGAACGAATTAAGTGGGCGGTACCTGAAAGATAGTGAAGTTCGGAGAATGGTTGCGCGGAAAAGCCGTACGCGGGAGGACGGGAATTTGGTTCAAATGTGTCAAAAATTGGCCGTACATAGAAAAATCACCACCAAGGATAATTCTTACACAACAAGACGCAATTCGGACGTTTATCCTATTACAAAACCACCAAAACCACGAAAAGCACTTTGCACCACATATTCAGATGACGGTAGGAGGTTTTTAATGTGATTAACGATGTTAACTTTAATAGAGCCGAGCACTAAAAAGCTTGACCCAACCGCCCACGATAAACCTTAAACCTTAACCCAAAACCCACAATGGCGCCTTCCACCAAACTCAACTTTATTCCACCGGCCCTTTTCCGATATCCCACCGAGTCCCGGAAGGATATAAAAGGACTTCCTCCCTCTGACTGCCCTTTTTCTTCTCAGCTTCTTGTTTAGAACTTCTACTTCTTATCCTCTTTCTTTTTCTTCTCGTTAACCAACGTTATACACTCGCTTAGCTAATAACTACTCTTAACCATATCAAAAATGAAGTTCACTGTTGCCGCTACTGCTGCTTTCGCCGCCGGTGCCCTTGCTGGTTACAGCAATGAGACCACCTCTACTTACACCACTGTTATCCCTACCGTGGTCACTGAGTTCACCACTTACTGCCCTGAGGAGACTACCCTGACTCACGGTAACAAGACCTACACTGTCACTGGTCCTACCACTTTGACCATCACTGACTGCCCTTGCACTCTTGACAAGACTGTGACCACCACTACTGTGTGCCCTGTCACTTCTGAGACTGTCACCAAGTCTTCTTCTACTCCTGTCATCCCCACTGCTACTGGTGCCGCTGGTAAGGTTGTTCCTGGTGCTTTGGCTGGTGCCGTTGCCGTTGCCGCTTACTTGCTGTAAGTGCAAATGTGATGAGCATTTGATGGATAAGGGTAAATATATATTGCAGTATAGTATACAGCCGCAGCCTGTAGCTTAATGCAAATTTGGCCTTGCTTTGTTTTTCGTCATTATATATGGGTAATAAGTTTACAATTCGTATCCTTGGGTCTTCACTTTTGGTTTTCTAATGCATTTAAATTGCTTTATCATAGTATTGACTCATTTCACGTATATAATGAGTGTTTTTTCAAATCATGTCCTTGTTGATTTCCTTTTAGAAAAAATCCATTTATCCATAATTAAAACCTGACTTATAGCTAGGTTTTTGCCGAATTCGGATATCCATTGTCTGCTTTTAGTGCCCGCACAGAGTTTCCCAATTGGGCCTAGTTTTTGCTTTTTTAGGAAGACAACTAAAATTGGATTATGTCGAGCCCATCTTATTGGTAAACTACTCGGGACAATGCGTGATTACTCACTCGGATTATTGGGAAAACTTTTGCTGGTACTGCAGCATTTAGTAATAGCGTTTCCAGAATGTAGAAGAATCGTTTGGAGGAAGTGTCAGTAGTCCAGGTAGTTAGTATGAAAGAATTTCATAGCAACCAGTCTTACGGACCTTCCAGCTGGAATTACCATTTACTTCCGGCTTAGAAAACTCGCCTTTCCAACCAGCCAGCTATCTTTCTACTCTGTACTCACACCATACCGTCCGCATCGGCCTGCCTATCCATTCACACTCCACTCCCCTCCACTCCGCTCGACTCCGCTCGACTCCGCTCGACTCCGCTGGATGCCAAGCCGCGATAACGTTTGAAATAAACTTTCGCGCCGTTGCTCAGACCCTCTGCGGTCTGAGGGTCTAGCAGCGTATCGGAGAAACCTTATTTGCAAACTCCGAAACTTCTAATCGGCTTTTCAACATCACCGGAAACTCCGATGATCCTCCAACAGCCATTTACAGTTCCCACAGTACCTACAGCTCCTACAGAGGATGAAAAAATATACAGAGATACATAAACTACACGTATTCACAGTACTTTTTAATCTCCGATCCTCCGTTCCGAACCTCTGTTCCCCTCACTCCACCTTCCTATAAAACAATATATACGCCGTTTTAGAATCATCATCGTCTCCATACTCGTGATACCCATTATTACCCCTCCTAACCCCACTCAAACTCGCGCTGCCCTTCCGCCGAGTGTGCGCCGGTATGAAATCATCTTCAGGAACTTCAACTCTCCTCTCAGCCACCGGAGGACCCCCCAATACGCTTATATTCGTATCATCAATCCTCAACCACCTCCCGTCTCCCTCTCTACGTACATCTACGGTATAATGCCCACCTTCTGTAGTCATCCCGTGATGATAAACTACTCCAAACAGTTCGTATCTCCTGTTTGCGCTATCAGCTAGTAATCTCCTTTTAGTAATCGATAAACTATTAATAGGAATTTCAAATTCTGCCCCGTAGGAAACTTTCTTGAGAATTTTAACTGGTTTACCAATTTCTCCGCTTTCTGAGCTCATTTCTGATACAAATGTAAACCTCTTTAAATGAATTACAAATACTTTCGGCAGTCTATCAATAAAACTCTGCTTTTCCGCTTCCACGTGCGTTCCTGTAGTTAATTTGTAATCAATTAATTCCGGTTGGGCTAAAAATTCAAATGCATCTTCTAAATTCTTCACACTTTCGTCTGTAATGTCCAAATGCAGGTGCTGGAACGGATCGTACGTAATTGAAGCTGCTTCGCGTTTCCCTGGTACTGTTAAAACAGATTTAAACATCCCGGTGAATAGTAGTGAAATCGGAGTTGCCGAGACTTGAAATGACGTCTTTGTAAACGTTTTACTCTGTTTTTTACCGACTTCCCGCCAACCGCCTTCTAATTCGGAAGAAAAAGCCGAATTTAGTAATTCTTCCGCTGTATTATCAAACACAGAAATGGGGATTGCCGATATTATCGCTGATTTCTCCTTTTCCGGAACAGATTTAATACATTCGGCCATTTCATCGTGCAGAACATCGAAAAGATACCCGAGGATTTCTTCTGCGTCTTCCTGTTGTCCCCATACTAAATGTTGGAATCTCACGTGCCCTGTGAGTTTTTTATAGAATCTTTCAACGGAAATTGGCGATCCCGTTTTGATTTCCGGTATATTAGAGTTAACATGAGAATCTCCGTTCCGAGTTTCCGTCATTGTTTCCGTTTTTCCTTCCCATTCCGTCTTTTCTTCCGTTTTTTCTTCCGCTTTCCCTTCTGTACCAGCTAAAACTCCCCCAGCGCTATAAAGCTGAAACTCCTCAAATAAATCCACTAACGCGTCAATCACCGGTGTGGCTGAACCCGAATTCGGCGCTCTGCTGTGGCGCCGCACGTGGTTTACTAAAGCATAAAACGGCTCACAATGCACTAAAATCTGTATAATAGAATTAAGGAAGCAAATACTGCCGGTATTTGTAATTCCTCTTTCGATAATTTCTGTGGTTTGTAATCGTTTTTCCCGGGTATACATGTACTTTATAAAAGCTATCCCGAGTTCTCGGATTCTCGGGATTGGTCCCGTGATTGGTGGCGGCGTTGGTGGCTTAGCGGGGCTGCTGGTGGCTGTGGAGGCAGCGGAGTTTTGGGCGGGGGTTTTAAGCATTTCCGCCCACGAGAGTTTTTTTGGTTTAAGGGGGGCGGCCGTTGGAGCGGAAGCGGAAGTGGAAGATTCATTTTCCGAATTTTGATCCACAGATTCAATAGTTTTTGTATCAGATTTAGAATTCCGATCCACAGATTTAAATGATTTTGTATCATTTTCCAAATTTTCATCCACAGATTTAGAAGTTTTTGTACCATTTTCGGAATTCTCTAAATTAACCGCCGAACTTTCGGAACTTCCCGAATTCTTCAAATTTTTAGCCTCCTTCGCCTCTTTAGTACCATTTTGTACCACATTACAACATTCTGTGGATTTAATTAAATTTTGTGACCCGAATTTCGGAATATCACCATTTGTAACTTCACGTAAACCTCGCTGCCGTTGCTTAACTTCATTCAACCTCTGACGCCGAAGCCGCTGAAATTGCCGAAATTCCTCCGGAGATGTACAAATATAAACGGGCCGAATGCTGCGGCGGCCCGCTGCCGAATTCGTCGACATGGCAGGCTTCGGAAAGCCGCAAAGTCGCTAATTAAAATTGTCGGGAAATGAGCAATTTAAAGCTCTTTTGTGAATGTGAAATTTTATAGCACAATTATTAAGTGAAACCAGTGAAATATTAGTTGGTTTGTATGCAAATGCATCCTTCTGTGGTGCCGATTAACAGAGGATTTGTGTAATGATATCTAAACTTTGTACAAAACGGAAAACTCGGTATTCACAGCCGAAGAGCGGAGAGCGCAGATTTGATATGTGGAGTGGAAACTCCGTGAGAAAAAAAACTCTGCTGTGAATAGGCGGATTCCCCAGTTTTATCAACTGCTGACGTTCAAGCAGCCGAGAGTTCCCGAAAATTTGTATACAATAGAAGTTCGGACAAGCCGTTCGGTAGACGAATAGTTCGGTTCGGATCAACTGCGGGTTTGCGAAGTTTCGGTTGATTTTGCCGTTATTTTTCTGCTCCGAATATGCGATTGTCGAGTCATCTTTACACCTTTTCACCCAACAGGGCGTACATGTAAATATATGCAATCATATGCATATAGCACATCAACATACATAAAGACGCATAGAACTGCATACCGATAAGTCAATCATTTGAAGCAATTAAAGCAGCAAGTAAGTGCTCACAGTAAGCCTGAGATTTATTCCGTTTATCAGAAACTCCTTCAGATACACCTGTGTACAATTGGTGCAAAAAAACCGGACATTGGCACGTCCAGGTGCGTAAATCACATACGAAAACGTCTGATCCGATCCGAGACGCTTCGGGAGTTCCGCTGGCTCCGTAAGATCGCCGGGACGTTTCCGGAGAACCGAAAATAGTATCCAAAGCACTCTGTAAATCCATCCCGGGAGGCACAAAACAGTAGAGCGAGCCGAAGACGCGGCAGAGACTGCCACGCTCTAATAACGGGAGACTCTTTAAGTATGCACCAGGGAATAGGAAAGCTAATAAACTTGAAGTTTTCTTCAACGGTTCCAAATGATGAGAAATTTCCATTCCTTCTGTTGACAGGATGATCCGTTCCTCCTTTTCACTGTCATTTTCACGGGGGTTTTCACGATTTTCACGATTTTCACGCGTTCCGTCATTCAAGGCGACTCGCAATTCGGCCCGTAGCTGCCGCACTGCTCGGATCAGAAGCTCCTCAAACTCGGAGTCATCCATTGTGATACCGGCGGGTACCGATTTCGGCATACAGCGGCTTTTTTGTTCAAATTTGTGGCATTTTATAGGTTATTCTGCGGATCATCGGCTTTTAAAACGCGATTCGGATGTTATCGGTGCCAAGATGAAAGGAGACGCGATGTTGGAAGATTACTTCGTCCAATAACAGGTGTAATCAGTCGAATATACTAGAAATCTCAACAACTACGATTACTACGAGGGCGGGAACTTTTCTGAGCTCTATTTAGTATACTATAGACGCTGAAATTACAAGAAATGACAAGCAGTAAGCAGTAGGTACTGCGTTATCCCTCTTTTCATGGTTGTTTTTCAACTCCGTCATCGCAGCAGTGAGACGTGAAGCTCGTCTCCACTGGGATGAGACGCGATGAGTGAGGATTATTGATTAGCTAATCACTAAAAGTCTGACTATCGCATTACAATCTACTGTTCACTTTACCATACTTTTATAGCATATGCGGCACTGGAAAGATGTCAAATAAGAGGAAAATAACACACTATAAGCATAGGAGCTCTCATAAATTAAGATTTGCCTCCGAAATTCCTCCTTTCTTCTTGTTTCGCCCATCATCGATTTCAGCCTGAAAACCTATATTTGATTACATCATCACAATTGAGCTCGGCATTTCTTACAATTCTCGGTTCTTCGGCTCTTCCGAGCCGATATACCTCATTTGTACACCTCTAACCTCTTCTATATACATATTCATACACAATAATACCTTCGGTATCCCCGCTACTCCCGAACACCGCCTCGGAGCATCTCTTTGCACACTTCCCCCCATATTTTTATCCCCTCTACCTGCCTTTCCGTCTCTAAATACGCAATACAAATTCGCACACTCGTCTCTCCCCACCCGCGGATATCATTTGTGACCTCAAAATCACTCCCTGGCGCCAGTAGAACCCCGCGTTGTTCACACAAACGGCACATTTCCGGCACATTAATCTGTTTCGGCATTGTAACCCATAGGAAATACCCGCCTTTCCCGCCTTCTATCCGCGTGCCAGCCGGCAAATGCGCCTTCAAAGCCGCCATTGCCGCCTCGGCACGTGCCGCATACACCCGCTTGAAATTCGCCACAATCTCATCTAATCTCCCACTGACTATTAACTGCGCCACAACCATTGAACTGAATTGGGAAGGTACGCCACCAGATTTGTTTGCGCCTCCTGTAGCTAACTGACTAGCTAAAACTTCGCTCACACATTCCTGCCATCCGACGCGTAAACCCGGGCCGAGGAGTTTAGAAAATGACGCGTTTGACACAACATTACCCGTTAAACTCGGCCCAGTTTCCCGATCAAGGGTTACAAGCTTCGGCAATTTCGGCATTTTCGTGTCATCTGATTGACACAAACGCGTATAATCTAATAAATCGTATACATCATCACACAAAATTAGCATATCGTGTTTGCGTGCTAATTCTATTAGCCTTTTACGCGTAGAAATCGGTAAAGTTCCGCCCCGAGGATTTGAAAAATCCGGTACACAATAAAGAACGTACCGGAATAGCTTCCGACTCCTGGAAGGTTCGGAAACAATAGAAACGTCATCAATAATCGGCTGAGCATCAAAATACTCTAATTTCTGTTGTAAAAACTGCAAATCCAATTCACCATCCTCTTTCTCCTCAATTGCAGTCATTTTACCAGCAAATCCGGCATCAATGAGCACAGAATTCATCAGAAAATACGTCGGAGAAACCACAAAAGCCTGCCGTGTGTACCCGTTATGCGGCAGAGTTGTTTGTGCCAAAATATTCATTGCTCCGTAACTTGCACCGCAAGTTAAATTTATCCAATTCGGGTCAATTCGGGATTCTCCATGGCAACGAGCGGACCAGTCGGCAATGCACTGACGCACCCACAAAGCCCCAGGATCTGTGCCGTAGGTGAGAGGGTGTCGGGATTCTTCATGTAATTGTAGTTCGGCAATTCGGCTCGGATCCAGGACTTCGGCAACGGCTTCCGCTACCTGTGCCGAGGGGAGGAGCGAATCTGAGGGGTGTCCGCGGTATAGGTTTATCAGAGTCATAGTGAGGGGTATTGGGAATGCGGAGAAGATGGAAAATGATGGTATAAGAGAGGTTTCGGAGGTTTCGGGGGTAAAATGAGGAAGAAAAGATGGAGAAATGCGGAAGAAGCCGAGATTTTCATGATGCCGTAATCATCAATTACGGGGAAAATGGAGATGACGTAATCGTATAATTATCTGCTGGACGGTTAGCTGATTGTAAGCTGGCAGGTGCTGTGAGTAAGTAATGAAGAAACTGGCCGAGGAGCAGTTGGGGGTAAATAGGAGGATTGCACTGGGGTTGTTTGTGAGGCGGGTTTAGTCGTAATAATGCCTAAATAATCGATACCTTTGAAAGTATGAATATAGAATGACGTGATCGGAAAAAGATGATATGAATGGATGAATTGATATTGAACAATTACAAGCCGAATTTGAGCTTTTAGAGCTGCCAAATGAATATAAATGGACATCCAGATGACGAAATTCTGTATATGCATATAAAAGTTGCATTTGGTTTACTTAGTAGGTTGATAATGCGGGCATAGTCATGTCTATCGACATACCTATTGATTACGTCATCTTAAATTATCCGCTATATAAAATCATATCGGATAACGGCGGGATTATTTCGGAACGGAACGGAACGGATTAATGGCAAATCACTGTGGCTGGTTGTGGCTTAATGTGGCTAAGTGTGCCTATTATAGTTTTCAACCTATTTTTCCTCCCAAATAAACACAAAAACTAACCTTTTGAGCCGATTTAGCCAAATCTACCTATCAAATAATCATTAAACATCGTATTCCATCATTTATATACAAATTTTCCAGCTGAGAAAAGCCGAGAAATGCCGGTTTTTATTATCCTGTATTTGACATATCAATTACTGTTTTCTGGTAAAGTCTCCGTACTCCGTTTCGGCGTTAAATTCGGAACCACAGACGCCTTTCGGAAGATCCGATAAAGATTCTTCTGTTATTCCGTTTCTCCTCTCCGCTTATCCGCTTTTCCGCTTTTCCGCTTCTCCCATTCACCGTTTTATTCCATCTTCTCCGCTTTTAACAGCCTCCGCCTCGGCTTCCCCTTTTCCCTCGGCATTTTCCTCCGCTTCCGCTTCCGCTTCCGCTTCCGCTTTCCCCTCAACTCCCAACATACTCGTATAATCCAATCCATACTCATTCCGGAGATAATCCACTACACTATTCGGAGTGTACACAAATTCAAATTCCCGAGATGACACAAATTGTTTACTACAAAGTCTTAAAACTTCCCGAACAACTGAACTTCCGAGCCGAATTTTATACCGCAAAATCAATAAATCCAGCAATTCACCCAATTCCGCTTCCGGTTCTGTGCGCAGTAAAAGCCGAAGCGTCTCATCCTGTAATAGGAAATTCACATCCGCTCCGGGGCACAAAATATCTAAAGAATACAAAATTTCTCGAGATTCCCCTTTGTAACCTCCGAGCCGACCAGCGGCAATTAAAACATTCAGTATTAGCACAAAACCGGCAGAAAGTTTATGCTTATAGTGCCGAGAATTTAATAATTGTGGTGATTTAATTATTAATTCTGTGGTTTGTTTCTTCTTCCGTTCCGTTAAATACCTTCTTCGGAAATGATTCCAGCATTCCGGCCAATCCCGAGCCGTCAATTCCACAGTTTGCGGCAAATCAAATATACCGATTTGCCGATTGTACAATTCATTCTTCCGTGATCCGGCAGTTAAACGACACAAAATATGAAACCATGTGATATTCGGCATAGTTTCACATGTTCTTCGGGTTATTGTCTCTAATAATAGTACAAAAACTTCATGCCGAACCCCAAATGAAGCGTACAAAGAGCTAATCTCCAGCCGAGTTAACACAGATTCAAGTAATTCGTAATGCCCGAGCCGAGCCGCTAAATTTGCAATTTCACTGCAAATCGAATCTCCCACAAGTAATTTACCCGATTCCACGTAATGAGTCCAAATGTAGGCAGCCAGCGGGAGATGAGAAGTTTCTGTGGCTTTTGTAATTGCTTTGTGGAGCAATTGAGTGTCCGGGACGTCGGAATATCCGAGCTGTTGTAGTAAATGGAGAGCCGAGTCGAGATGGGAAGTGTTGAGGAGTTGTGAGAGTTGTGAGAGCGGGGGAGTTGGATTTGTGGTGATATTTCGGGTATAATTTGAGTGATATTGTGGTTTGTGGCGCGATAGGCGGGGAAAGCGGGCCGAAAGGGCGGTTAAGCGGCTCGGAATTCGGATATGAGCCGAGCAGAGCATATTGGGGAGTGCTCAAAACTTGCGGCGTTTTGTTCCGCCACTTAGTGAGAGGAAGCGCGGGAAGAAAAAAATGGTATTAAGAGTTACAAAAGCGGAATTTAACGGGTGAATTTCAGTTTTTGTGGTATTAATCTCGGAACAAATCCTTCGGGTTTACCGAACAATCCGATATCGTTAGTTTGATTTAAGAAGAGTTTCGGATTACGTGAACATAATATAATTTTTCCCTGTCCGGATAAATTTCACTGTCCGGATGCTGTTTTAAAAGTCCAATTGGACAAAACGTTTTTGCGACGCAAATTTGTAACTTCGGGGTTTACAAAAACGATTTCGATCCGATATTACCACAAAACCAAAGAAACGGAAAAATCGGAGAATCAACCGCTCGGTATCGACTTGTACTTCAACTCTTCTTGTGCACCATGTGGAGTACTCAAGTGTTGCGCAAGACTGCACGGCTGTCCGGTTCCTCGGCACACTGTGTAGCCGTAGCCGCTGCCCGACCAGTGCGCTCAGTTCCGTTAGATTTCTTTTGTGGATCCCGAAGTGGTTTTGTGTCATTAAATAATTTCCAACATTCTCCTAAACCGCTCTCCGGATCCAATGCTCGGCTCGGACTTTTGGGGATCAACTTCAACTGGTTATGGGGTAAAAAGGATAAAGCCGAACCGGTAGCTGATATCTCGGAAGCTGCATCCGATATTGATGCCACAAACGTTGATACCGCTACTGCTGTTTCTTCCGTTTCTTCCGCTTCTTCTGCCGAAACGGCTGCTACTTCCGCTTCCGCTTCCGAAAACTCCGAACTGCTCACTCAACTGCAATCTTTCACCGAAAATGCCGACGCCGGTGTCATCGACTCAAACCACATCGGCTACCTGCAATCCGTCGGCATCGGAAACGGCTGGTGGCCTTCGGATCTCATCGCGCGCAGCTTAGAAGCCATCCACGTGTACCTCGGCGTCCCCTGGTGGGCGGCAATTGTGATTTTGTGTTGCACTTGGCGTATTTTGTGTTTCCCGCTTTTCGCTCGGGCCGCGGATATGACAGCTCGGGTGAACAAGATGAAACCGGAACTGTCAAAACTGGATTTGGTCCCTAGTAGTAATACTTCTATGGAAGATATAACCCGTGCTAATCACGAAAGGGCTAAATTGAATAGGAAATACGGGATTAAAATGAGGTATTTGTTTGCTCCGATGTTAATTCAATTCCCGTTTACCCTCGGTACTTTCTACGCTATTCGGGCGATGGCTTCTTTGCCCGTTGACGGGTTTACAAACCAGGGGATTCTGTGGTTTACCGATTTAACCGTTACCGATCCGTACTATTTACTGCCTATAATGACGGCTGGAATGCTGTATTTACAAATGTCGCTTAACGAGACGTTTAAAGTGGCTGATAAGATGATTAGAAGGTTTATTATTGCGTCTCCTTTAGTGTCGATTGCTATTTCCGCTTTATTCCCCTCGGCTTTGTTATTGTATTTCCTTATTAATACTGTCACTTTAGCTATACAAACATTCTTACTGCGCCACAATTCTATCCGCAGACTCCTCGGAATCCATGAATACGTTCCGAGACCTCCGCCGGGCCCGAATGAGTCCGGTTTGCAGGATACAATGAAGAAGTTCAAGCAGTCAATGGAGCAAAGCCGAATTATGAAGGAGGAACAGGAGAGATTGAAGAGATTAGCCGAGTTGGAGAGGTCGAAAAGCGGGCCGAAAGTCGCTAGAAGAGTCGGCAAGAAGAGAGAATAAAGAGAGAGATTAGAGGGGGAAAAATTCAAGAGTTTGTATTTTGTGTATTACTGTCTTGTATATACTGTGGCGTAAATTACGTAAATTGGAAGTTTTTAAATAACCACAAATATATGAAAATAAACCCGTGTTTACAATCACAATTCCGTTCCCGTTTCCACTTCCGCTTCCGCTTCCGCTTTTGTACCCTCAACTAATCCGACTTCCGCTAAAGCTTCCGTTAACGACTCTACTAAAGACTCAGCCACAGATTCAGCCACAGACGGAGCTAATGACTCTGTGCGCGAGTGACCTGCGGGCCCATTTATTCTGGGATCCAAAGTAGGAATTGATAATGCCGAAGCCGCTTCCGATGCCGCGTCTGTGCCCGTTCCCGTTCCCGTGACTTCGGCATTCCCGAGACCTTCCGCTTCGGCTTCCACTCCCGTTTCCGCTTCTGTACCGAAAATCTCTTCACAGTTTACAATCATTTCCAACACTAAAGCGTTTACTAATTCAAATTCCAGCGCCACATTCCCGCCTTGCGCCACCCGCGCCACACCGCCATCCCGAGCAAAACTCATTGAGAACACAACAGCTAAATTATGTGCGTCCATTTTATTCCTAGTTGAGTGCTGCGCCACACGGTTTAAATGCCTCATTAACCGTTTAAGTAACGCCAAATTAGGTTCCGGCAACTGCGCCACAATCTGTTTTAATTGTCCAATTCGTATATCTCGTGATTTGTTAACATTATTCTCCGACATTGTGGATAAAAATTCGGCAAATAACGGATCAGGCAGTAAAGGTTCCGGTAATTCCCGCAAAAACAGTTTAAAACAAGATGCTACAGTATTAATATCAAACCATCTATCGTCTTCCATACTAACGGAACCACCAGAATCAAATGCCGCTTTCAAAGCTGTCACAGAACCAACAGATCCCGAAACTCGGTACAAACCTGTTTCGTCTAATCCGCGTAATTCAATTTCTCCTAGTAAAGTTTCTACAACTCTCGGTACGGGAGTCCCGTCCCGAGCACACAAAGCCGATAAGGGAACTCCGAAACTCCGTGCCGAAGCACCAGAAGATTCCGAAAGGTATCTGTGTTTTTTCACTTGTGCCAGCACATGCAGCCAAGCCCGTCTTTCACTTGCCGAGGGAGATTGTAAAGTTATATCCGTTCCGTCTTTACCGACGAGTTTCCACAAGGCTGGGAATTCCGATGACACAATCGGTGATATTTGTGCTTCAGAAATATTAATTACACAAATAGGTTTAACTTTTTGTGATAAAATCGTTGATAAAAATGTTGAATTATCCGGTAATTCCGATGCAAGAATCGTTCGATCGGTTGAACCCGTCGGATTCCATGCCGAAGGACGGAATGGACGGAAAAATTTAGCAAATTTACTCCCGCGTTTGTGGAATCCTGAATTCGATGAAACCGTTGGCGTTGGTGATGGCGGCGCTTCACGTGTAATTGAAGAATTTGTGGTAGTTGAAGCGGAATTGGAAGCCGGAGAGGAAGCGGAAGCGGAAGCGGAAGCAGCAGCGGCATTTGCATTGGAAAGTACAGTTGCTAAAGCCGTTCCTGGAGCGGCTCTTCCGCCTTTTAAAGCTTCACGTCTTTGCCTGATTAAAGCGGTTTTCTGTTTGTAATCCCGACGTAATTTAATTTCTTCTGTGGCAATATCTGACGCAAAAACAGCTGGTCCGGCACCGAGTGATCCGTAAGCAGCGGCTTCTGCTTCCGCTGTTTTCTTAGCAACTTCCCGCTCTTCTTCCGATAATTCCGGCCCGGTTTCCGTTAGTAAGAATCGGAATTGAGCTGGAGTTAAGTTTGTGGATTCCGATTCCGTTCCCGTTTCCGTTCCGGGTTCCGATTCTCCATTTGTATCACCAATTTGACACATATCAAGGTAATTAGCAATACAATTGTGGACATATCGGAGTTTATCGAAGTTTACTAATTCCGAATGTGACGGTGCCATGTTCGGAACATAACAAACAATCTCTAATAATCTTTCCGTAAACCAACCGATACACGGAGTTAACGGGCCGAGATTTTCAGGTAGATTCGGTCCAATCTCGGCAGTTACTGCCTCCGCTACTGCCGCAAGCCTTGTTGGGTCTGCCACGCCTAGTAAAGTACAAGCTAAAGTCCAAGAATTACCGAATCTACGACTTTCTGGTCGGGCAATTGCTGCTGCCATGGCAGTCTCCACAAATGATGGTATAGGTGGTACTGCCACGTTACTGCCTTCAGGCACTGACATGCGTTTACGAGCAATGCCGAATAACCTTAAAATTGCCAACATTCTTTTAACTCTTTCCTGTCGTGACAGTCCCGCGGCAGTAATTTGCCGAAGGAAAAACCCCGTGACAGCGCCATGTAATGCCACAAGCGCTCGGAACGGAGGTGGTAATTGTGCTTCTAATCTACGATCTCCCGTGTCAGTCCCGCTGCCTACGTTTGTATTTACCGCTTTCACTGTGCTAAGCCATTGGAATACGTCAGTAACTGCCACAATGTCATTCGGACTGCCTACGTTTGATGCCGGCGTGTAGTCAAATAAGCCGAGTGCCGCGGCACTTTTCTGCTGCAGTGCCTCGTATACTGCCTCGCAGTCCATTGGGCTGAGACGTCGGAAATACGCGGCTACAAACGCGTCCAAAGTGGAGAGAAATGATGATAAAGCTGGCACAGAACCCGCATCGGGTAATGACAGAGATGACATGTCACTATTTGATGTCACCGATGTCACCGATGTCAGTGAAGCCCAAGCAGGTGGCGCTGGGTAAATTTCAACTGGCCTATAGCAACGTTTTAAAGTTTGTACCCGAAGTGCTTGTAAAGCTTCTGTGTAACCCGAATCTGTCACATCATCCGCTCCCGCTTCCGTTCCCGTTTCCGTTTCTGCCACAAATTGTAATAATTGCTGCCGCAAAGTCAAAGAATCGGCAAAATCGGTAAACCACCCGTCTACCCAATGCCGTAAAACTCGCACAACTCCGAGCCGAACAGCCGACGCGGGGACTCCGTGAACCGTTTCGGGATGTTTGTGGCGTTCTACAAGCATTGCTAGCAATTCTGTTGGGGTCAAAACGGAACGGAAAGTTGTGAAAAAAGTTGTCTCAAAAGCGGCAGCATCCATTGTGAATTGTGGTGCAAATTCTTTTGTGGTTCCGATAGCGGGCTTAACATCCGTGCCTATAACTGCCACGTCTGCGACAAGTAAATCTACAAGCCGAGCTGGTGTTGCTGCTTGAACCACAACTGTAACAGATTGTGTCATAGATTGTGACACAGATTCAATTGAAGTTTCTGTAACATCTGCTTCTGTGTAACTGGAAAGCCGACGAGCGGAAAGACTTTCAAATACCACAGAAGCGGGACGAGAACTCCGTAATTCATCACTATCAGGCACAGATTTAAGCACAATCCCGTCTCCGGAGTAAACTTCCGCTCCCACGTTCAGCATATCCCGAATTGTTTTCAAAAAACGGTTTCGGCTGACTGGTCGGGTGGCAGTGCCTAAATTATTAGTTTTTGTACTACTGCCTACGTTATTTTCTACTGCTAATTCAGGCAATGGCGTCGGAAGTGGGAATTCTAATTTTCCGGAATCGGGACTTCCGCTTCCGCTTCCGTTTCCGCCTTCCGCTGCCGATTCCGATAATGATCGTTCCGTCTTCGTTGTTGCCACAATCTCCGCTTGCCGTAAATTTTTCTTACTATTCGGGAATACAAAAGAATTACGATGCGTTTTTGTACGTGCCGAAACTTTATCATGTTCCGTTCCACGCGTTTCTGTGTCATCTAATAAAGCGTCAACACCGGATGCAGCTATAAGCTCGGGTTTAGAGAACACGTGCAAAGCAGGGAGTAAATCAGTGAACACAATCGGTAAATAATTCCCGAGAACTAACGGAGTACGCGCTGTGGCGTGCAACGGAGCAAAATTACCCAGTAACACTGGTTCAGCGGTTAATGACTGTCTCATATCGGCGTTCGGATCGCGTGGCGGGGCTGCCGCGGCGTTTTCGTGTAATTGACGGAGTAAAAGTTGTAATTGTGGTAATTCTGGTGATACTTTAAAATCTTCCACAGATTCTGTGTTGTTAATTTGATTTATAAATGCGTCCCAACGGTTGAATGCCAGTAGTAAACGTGATAATTGTTTATCGTAATCGGCAATTGAGTTACCTGTTTTCTTGTAAATTGTCAAATCACCGAAATAAGGTATTACAAACTCCTTTGGGTATGTGGCACCGATTCCCTTTTGTGTTAAAACGTGATAAGCGGAAACAGAAGTAGAAGAATTTGACGTTTGTGACATCCTCGTTCCCGTTTCCGTTTCCGTTTCCGTTTCCGCTTCCGTCCCTGCTTCCGCTTCCGCCTCTCGCCTCTCTACGTCATAAACAACCGGCGCCCATTCCGTTCGGACTGCCTCCCTCAATTCCGATGGCACAAGGCTCCAGCATTTTTTTAACCGCAAAATCGATGGGTTACAAACGGCAACTGCCACCGCCAACCAACCAACGAGATCTCCTAACGTCTCAAATTCTCTGCCTATGGAAATCCAACGGGCCAGCACTTCGGCTCTCCTCTCGGCCGGGTTCGGCGCCAGCACGTGGTCGAGCACGGCTCGGGAAAGGAAATGCCGACATCCGCTGACAGCGGCTAACGGATTCCGAGTTCGGTATGGCAGTTCCGTGCCGTATAAGAGTGACACGTCATGCCTTGGGGACCAGGCAGAAAGATACGCGAGATGAAAGTATGAGATTTGTGTAGCAAATAGCCTAATTGGGATATTTTTTAATATTTGCCATGGTAAAATTTGTAATTTTTGTGGCGTAGTTGTAGTTAATTCGGTAATTAATTCACGTGTTTGTGGCAATAAATTACCTTCTTCCGCTGCCACAAATTTAGATGGCGGTGAAAATGATTCTGGAACGCTCGGAACGGCCCGTGACAGCGCAACTTTAAGCCGAGATGCCGTGGCATCATCTAATGGTGACACTGCCTCGGCAAGCCGCAAAAGCGCTGCCAACACGGGGTTTTCTAGTAAGATTCCTCTCATTTGTTCCACAAATGTATCAATTACTAATGCCGCACGTGTCACAGATAATTCCGAGGCACGGAATAACACGGCATATTCCGCTATATAATTTATTACTTGTGCCACGTCAAACAGCAGCGGGATTAGTAAAATTAGCCGACGGACTAATTGAGTGTCTTCCGCTGGATACGCCACAATCGTGTGTGCCACGGCTTCCGCGGATCCGCTCTCCACAATGGCACCATCGGCGCTAATACGGAGTTGTGGATGCGGGAAAGTAGGTTCAGTTACAACCACAGAAGTAGTTACAGGCTCTGATCGGCCCGAAGCTGTCACAGAACCGGAAGCGGAAGCGGGATCTATTGGTTCTGTGGATGCCGAAATTTGTTTATTGTTAGTTAATTGTGTTGTTTCTCGGCTCGGTGATCTCGGATCAAAATTACGAGCCCCAATTGAGGAAGGTACACGGTACAAAGACAATTCCAAGCCGCGCAGAACGGCACAATACAGCGTCCAAGTGCAGGATTCGGCAGCGGAACATCCGCCCCAAGTAGAGAAAACTGCCGAAGCTCGGTTAAGCCAACCGGAACGGAAGATTGTGGCATCAAAATTGTTAATGTGGCTGAAATCTATATCGGGTAAAGTGAAGTTTTGTGGCGTTGTAGAAATTGATGATAAAGCGGTTAAATTTGAATCTGTAGTATTTGTTACGTTTGTACCATGCCGAGATAAGCTTAAAATTGGTTCAAAATCTGTTTGTGATTCGGCATTAACTGAAACTGAGTACAAAGTTGTTGCTGCACGTGAAGATCGGCCCGAACGAGCGGAACGAGCAGATCTGGTTGATTCATCGTCTTCAATAAGTGATTCACTTGACGCAAAAACGTGCCGAGCCGGGGTTGTTGGACGCGGAACCACGTGAGCCGAGTACCTTTTCGATTGTGCCGGTGGCGTTGACGGAGCCGAATTGGGTGCAGAAAGCAGCGCGTCGGACATGGAAAGGCGGGAAGCTCGGCGGAGAATTGTGGAGAAGCCGGAATTGTTTGTACCAGGAGAATTTGTTGCATTTGTGGTTCCGATATTTCCTATATTTCCTCCATTCGGTACATCCGCGTCTCGGCTAGCGGCCGTGCCATCTTTTGAGGCTCTTCGGCTTTTGCCCCACCGTTTCATAGTGGTTGCAAAGCCGGATTACCAAATATCATCTGCCAATAGCTGGCGGCGGATGAATAATGAGGATCAAAATTGTGAAAAAGCGGTACAGCCGATTTCCGAGTTTGTGGTTAATTTAACGGCTGCTACAAAAACGGGGAGGGTCGGAAAATAGTAAATAATAGTTGATGCAGTGAAGATGTTAGCCGAAATGAGCTGAAATGATCTGATCCGTTCCGTTCCGTTGATGCTTTTGTGAAGTGAAAGCGAAGTGATTTGCGCGGCAATTCTGGGGGTATAATTTTTTGTCTCTTGTCAGGTTTGAGATGTTTGTGTTTTATGTCTGACATAGTGAGACACAGTGAGGCCTGATTTGTGTCAGAGGTTTCGGAAAAAAGCTCAGGGTTAGAGTTAGAGTTTGGCTAGTGGGCTTACGTACAGGGGGGTGCAAGGCACACCGCAAGGCAGGTATATCGTATACTGATGAGGGATGGAGTGGGGAGAACAATGGAAGGAAGTGAGTAAGGTAGAAGGCATGGAAGTAGGCGATATGTTATTAAATCTGGGTAGCGTAAATCTGTATGTAAAAGGATTTGGTTTCTAGAGCGGAAGTAAGACAGATAGTGCAGATCCTATTTCATTAAGCGACTTGGTATGGCATATCGTTGTGGAACTTATGTGGTCGTGCATATAGGAGAAGATTGGCCGAGCGCGTCGCGTGGTAACAAATCAAAAGCAAAACGATCAACGCGTGCAATTACAGATATTGTATTCTAGATATATAAGCGTGTAAATCGGAAAATTGTTCAAATACTGGCTCAAATCAACAAATCATCTAACCGACGGTCGTATTGAAGGGTCTTTGGTCTGCATCATGTCACGGCTACATGTTATTATAACTTGATGACATGCATGATAATGCATCAAAAGGTTTACTGAGGTAAACATGCCGATCAAAGATCCAAATGCACTAAGTATTAATTTTTGCTTCTAAATAAATAACTTTCGCCTAGGGCCAGATGTTAATCATGCGTTTGCCCCAAATTTCGGTACTATCCACTCAGAAATAAGAAAAGTCAAATTCTGAAATACAGTTACAGTTTTAAACTCAAAGCTTCCACATTTGAGCATTGCACGCTTCATATGGCAACTCTATTGATGATCTGACAGTTTTTGTCATATTCCGGCGTTTCAGCAAACCCAATTGAGGCTGAGCTCATAAGCCACTTTTTCAAACGAGAAACTGCTCATTTTGAAGCCTGAGACAACGGAACTCCATTTGTGATCTGGCATAGCCATCTGGGGGCTTCTGCATTTACCGACTGCCACGATAGCCTCTCAACTGGCCAGTTTACTTGATTGGGTATGACAAAGTTGACCACGCAACGTACACGCTTTGTTTAGCGAAAGCCAAGCTTGTAGGTTAGGAAACGATGACCTCATAAGGTTTGCGGGTGAAACTTTGGGAAATCTTCGCTTAAGTATAAAACTCGTATTTGGAATTTCGAGAATGATCACATGAAACAAATATCTTTATCTGATCACGTCATCTTCTAATATCTGTCCGAATAAACTTGTCCGAAATCCTCCAACATGAAAAGTAATAAAGCCTTAGGCGTCGGGTCGGGTCGGAGTTTCAAATTAATGAGAACTCCGAAGCGGATTTGACCCGTCATTCCGCTTCTCATCAGCGGCTGAACTCTTTTTCTACCGACGGGATTTGCTTGCCGGCGTGTCCGCTCGATTATTTCCGACTGGTTCCCCCCTTCTATATGGTATATTAGCGGCATTCACGTCTTCTATCCTCATGGAGATTGAAACTCAATGGCAGACGATCACGTCTGCACTTAAAGACTACTATCTCGTCTATACTGGCTCCAGTCTTATGTCGGAGAAGATCCTGGGTCTCACTCGGGAAAAGCTGGATATTCTGACTCGGAAGGATCCAGCGGAACTGGCAAATCAAGCAACATATTTGGGTAATCACATAAGTGCAATAGGAGAAGCGAAAGAGTGAGTATTATCGTATAATCTGGGGCTTTAGCGACTTTTTCTTACGCCCAATTACCAAGCTAACAGAGCTCAGTCTTGTAGAAACGCTGACACAATCGGTAAAAACCCTGTCGAATACTATAAAGATGTCTCGAGCGGAAGAACCGAAAGAACGCGGAAGAAAGCGGAAGGTGGATGCCGTGGAAAGCAAAGTGAAAAGAGGCAGAAGGTACGGTTGGAACTATATATGGAATAATGGGGGATACGCTGGAATACCACCGGAAAAGCCTCTAATAAGACTTACTAACATATTAGCTACCATACTAGTCAATATAACCCTTCTGAGCCTATTGTAGTCGGATCAGAGGTTGCATATCGACTGCGGAAGGGGAAAGGAGGAGCCGACGATGAATGGATTCAATGTGTGGTGACGAAAGTCATTGGAGATGGTTCTAAGTATGTGTTGAGTAGGAAATTGGATGTAATTCTTGCGTAAATCACAGCAGAACTAACGGTTTTTTTTTGCTCCTATTCACAGATTTGAAGTTCAAGATCCAGAACCCGATGAGAATAACCAGCCAGGTCAGTTTTTCCGTACTACATACAAGGATTTGATACTTATTCCACCAGTATCTGAAGCAGGGGATTTACCTAATTATCCATACGGTACAGAAGTTCTGGCCAGGTACCCGGAGACGACTACTTTCTACAAGGCTGAAGTTATGGGGATGCGGCGGGATTACTGCCGGTTGCGGTTTGAAGGAGAAGAAGAAGTAGGGAAGGAAACGGAAGTAGAGCGTAGACTGGTTCTGCCGCTTCCGAAAAAATGACGGATGTTTGGAGGGCTATGAGGAACTTATGGGTGCAGAATGTGTGTAAAAAATACGTATCTCTTGGGGGGGCTGAATAACGATTTAGATTCGATGTTTATAATCTTCTATTGTAGCCGATTTAATCCGATTTTCCGGCTCATCCGAGCCCCCCGCGCAACATCAAGTCTCGTCGCGAGTAGGACCGAATAAACGATTATGTCATCCATATTAACCACTCAACGGACAGTACATTTCAATTCCAGCCACTTCGTACGAAAATCCTTTTACAGCGTCCAAAACATGGCTGAATATTCAAATTTCAGCAATTATTCAGCATATTTCCACTCTTATCCTGCAAAACATCCACCTACTAAGCCCTTCGCAATGACTCTAACAACGTCCCCCGGCATAACCTCAATTTCACGTCTCCTCCCAGTCCTGTCTCATAACAGGCCCTCCGCTTCCTCGAGGATTATTCACCGTTAATTTCATCAGCTTCTCGGCAATTAAAACTATCAGCTCCTCTCAATTGAATAAAAATATCCTATAAACCCCTCAGCTTTCACCTTCATTCCTCACCCTCACCGCATCTCAGACCTCCTAGCATCACCAGGCCGGAAATGATACGCAGAGTGTGCCGCGCCGGTAACTCTTTCCATCGGACTTTCACAGTCTCTGCGCCAGTCAGATTTCGTGAAAATATGCCGGCGAACAGCCCGTCGGAAGAGCCGACAGGGCCTTCGGCGCAGTCGGAACTCTCGGCACGTGACTCAGGGACCTTTGGCGTAAAACCAGGAAGATTTCACCCGAGGGTGAAAACGCTGATCTCTCAATTAGACCGTATAGCTCCGAGATTCTGCATGAAGAGTGGTGAAGTCGATATCCTGAATGATCCAAAGCAATTCTACGATTACCTCAAGCTACGCATAAGCCAGGCTGAGAAACGCATCTTCCTGGCATCCCTGTACATCGGCAAGTCGCAGGAGGAACTCATTGAGCATCTTATATCTGCGTTACGTAATAAACCTGATCTACGACTATACATACTCACAGATGCTCTCAGAGGAACACGAGAAGCCCCGCGTAAATGCTCGGCTTCGCTCTTAGCTACTCTTACAAAGGAGTTTGGGAACCGCGTGGATATCAGAATGTACCATACGCCTCATTTGTCTGGGATTTGTAAAGCTTTAGTGCCCAGACGGTTCAATGAAGTGTACGGATTACAGCATATGAAGATTTACGGGTTTGACGATGAGGTAATCCTGTCTGGAGCTAATCTTTCCAGCGACTACTTCACCAATAGACAGGATAGGTACTATTCGTTTAAATCTAAGCAGCTGACTGATTACTATTACAGTATTCACAAAGCTATTAGCTCTATTAGTTATAAACTCGTCTCCTCGACTAAACCTCGGTTCAAACTGTACTGGCCGTCGGCAAACGCCATTTCTGAGCCGAAACTCAACGTAGAAAGGTTCCTGTCGGAGTCTACTGCGTTACTAGAGCCTATATTGCGTCCTGACCAGGGGACAATGGATAAACTGGAGCTTGACGAGTCGGAAGTGTCAACTGTTGTGTACCCTGTGTCTCAGTTCACGCCTATCACTAAGCCTGATAAGTCTACTGAGAAGCCTGCCATTCTGAGGATTTTATCGCTGCTGGATTCGAGAGATACTAAGTGGGTTTTCACTGCTGGGTACTTCAACATTTACCCGGAGTTCAAAGACCGTTTGCTTATCTCAAGAGGAGACGGGAAAGTCATCACTGCTGCCCCAGAGGCTAACGGATTTTACAAGTCTAAAGGAGTATCGAAATATCTACCGGATGCTTACCTTTTCCTAGCGAAGAAGTTCCTGGAAAGTGTGAAGGGTCGACCTTCGAACTGCGGGAATCATATCGGAGTGTACGAATGGAAAAACGGTGTAGTTAACACCCCTGGTGGTTGGTCCTATCATGCTAAGGGTATTTGGTTGTACGATCCTGGTGATTCTAAGCCTGGTTTAACGGTTATTGGGTCTTCTAACTATACCAAGAGAGCTTATCGGCATGATTTGGAGACGAATGCTGTTTTGATAACAAAAGATGAGAATTTGAAGACGAAAATGGAGCAAGAAGTGAAACATTTGCTGGAGCATGCGGAGGAGCTTAAGTTGTCTGATTTTGATAAAGAAAATCGTAAGATTCCACCACTCGTGAAAGTTGCTACGGGAATTGTGGGTAATCGGTTGTGATTTCCCTATTATCTTAGCATATGAATCTGGATTTGAGGAGCTCTCGCTTCCAGCTAATGCTATTTTGTTACGGAAACTTGTATATACATAGAAAGCGAGTGTAGTTCTCGGGTGAAAGATAGTACGGCTTTTCCTTTTGTAAGCACTAAAAGGGCCTATAGTAAAACAATGCCTCTGTAGACATTATCTGATGAGTTGAATTAAATGTGAATGATCCCCGTATAAGATAAGAGAATACTGAAAATTCAAAACTGATAAGAGATAAAAAAATCAAAAAAAAAATATATATATAAAAAAATGGCGTCACGGACAGGATTCGAACCTGCGCAGGTAGAACCCAATGCCTTTACTAAGGAAAATAGCAGGGCATCGCCTTAACCACTCGGCCACCGGGACCATTTATTTGCAAAATTGAAATTTTTGATAGATATTGTACTTTTTAATATAACCCGATTCAAGGCGATCTAGCTCAGCGTATTGGTATCAATAACCATAATATTGTAATGTTTTCAACTATATAAGTATATTTGATATATCCGGTAGTGAGATCCTTGGTGATATCATGCACGTACCCAACTAAATCATTGAAATATCTTGCTACAGCACCTGATATCAGTTCTGGCACGTCTCGGTGATTTCCCTGCGTTATTTACACCGGCAGTCGGACATATAACGCGCTCTAATCAGCAATATCAGGCACAGTGTATTAAACTTACGTTTACATACTGAAGACTTCAAGTAATACAGGTGCTGCACTTGTGTTTCCAAGGAACACACCTTTCAAACGGCTGCATACGTACTCAAGAATTGCCCTCAACAGCATCCCCTTACATAGCGACTCACCCTCTCCACTCATACACCCATATATACACCCTCTCCAGCATAATCAACATTTATAATTCACTGAAACTCTTTAATACCATAATTTTGAGCTCCTCCAGTAATTCACTATCGTATTCTCTCAGTTCTTCCGCTTCTTCACTGCCTTCCGCCTCATCTCCGCCTCATCTCCGTTGGACTCCGCGTCTCATCTCCGATATCCCCTTCCATCACATCAAACGCCGCAAATGCCTTGCCCCGTAATTACGATTACGGTTTCATGTAAGCCACATTTGGGTTGAGTCAGTGGCGATACTTCGAACCGTTGAGTACACGGTAAGGGGTGTACGGAGCAGCTGCAGGACGGTTGCAGTATTGTGCATGTATTGTGCATGGAGTTGCAGGAGAGTTGATCTGAGAGCGTAACAGCAGCCGACCAATGCTGATATTCTGATTCTGAAACAAGGTTATATTATATAGGGGACCCTAAAGGGTAACTCAGTATCATGTTTTAACGCCTATTATGATCTGCTTTGACCTCTTTGTTCTGCGCTAATACGTTACACACTCAAGCTTCCAACCGGAATGAGACCCGAAGTCCCGAGCTGCTTAAGATGATATTGAGCTGTTTAACAGATCAGACGACTTGAAATCACTTCCAACGGCTAAACCAAATCCTGAGCACATATTTCAAGTAATTTGTATCCAATAATTATTAATAATACCATCTATTCCCTCTCAACTCTTTGCCTGAATCATTTCAAGCTCGCTTTCGGCACTCAACTCTCACAGACAACCCAGCCCTCAAAACGTCCACACACGCACCTTCGCCCACCTTCAAAGCTCCCAAATACAACACCCTCCATACCCCGCCATTATAGCCCACCTGTAAGCTCCAAAAACGTCATATTTCGCCTTCGCAATCGCCTTCCGACACACCTGTCGCCGTCCGTACCTGATATTATCGCACTTGGCGTCTCCCCCCACTCCAGTCTCGCGACACACCCTCCTTCCGTACATTTTGCCTCCGTCTTACCGTATCAAACGCGCCATCTATCCGTCTAATCACCTAAATCGGTCCACACTGTCACTCACTTTGACCCTCCCTTTGCAGTCCACGCCACCATACCGCCAGCTCTCAGCACTGTAATTCCCGCTTACTACACCTATAATACACAAAACAATTACTAAATTCACCTCAAATAATCCATACCCTCCTCATATCCACCCACAAATCATCCCACTCTGCACCTCATCCCTCGCTTCCACACTTCACCTCTCACCCCATTCCGTCCCATATCACCCCCCCTCCACCGCCCATAACCTTCCGTACACAATTTGCCATCCCGAATTTCACCAAAACCGGCCCCGTCGCCCCGTATAGATAATGGAGAAGTTTGCCGGATTTTCGTATTTCGCCGTTGCAATCAGGGTGAAAGGAGTCATAAAAGCTGATAAAGCAGTGGTTTCCAGTACACTACAAGCCGAAATTACTAGTATAGTAGAAAGACCACATCCATAGGAGTCTACTAGACTGCATAAGGACCAAATAACTCGAACCCCTGATCAATAATAGTGCTGTTGAAAGCTTTAAAGCTGACAACACCTCTATAAACCCCCCACCCACTCCTGTTTGAACCGTTTTGATTGCTCAAGCCAACGAAAGAGGCATTCTGTCTCGTGCTGGATACCAGTACATACACTTTTCCAGTGCATGCTGGGCCAGGAAAGTGAGAGTTTTTCACCTGGGCTCGTTAAAGACAAGTGAAGTTAACAATGAGAGAATCCAATTTCCGAGTTGTATCAGCTAATAAAGCGGCTATAACTCTAACTTCCTCCCTGTATGACCGCAGAGCACTCGACTGTTCAGCGGATCAACCGCTGGTAACATCGCTGAACCACCTGACGTATCTCGTGTCTTCTTCTACTAAAGTACGGGAAGCTCTTTGTTGTGATGGCGGAATTGAACGTCTCGTTGATATCCTTAGGGAATGCAATGCAAAGGAATGCTCAGAGAAGATCTTCAGAGGATGGAAATGGACGTTGGCCCTTCAATGCCTCGTCGTTGTAGGTACTAGAGGAACTGAATCTACGCGTAAACGATTAGTTGAAGCAGGAATTGCTCCTATTCTTACTACTATTTTAGACAATTTCCTAATCACATGCAAAGCACAGCAAGCCGCGGCTTCAATGAAGTCCTGTGAAACTTCTACAGACTCGTGTGTGATTCCAGAGTGCCCCAGCGCTGCTTCAGCGGCCAGCAGTGTCTCTGCTATGAACTCTGATGCTCCTATTTCCAATCCTAACGTGACTTCAGCTCAGTCTGCCGGATCTTCTGATACCCCAGCGTACGGCTCGCTGAACGAAGTATGCGAATCAGCGTTCCACAGCGTTTCTCGTACTATTTATCGTCTCCTTGACTCAACTTCACCCCATGAAGAAGCAAATACCTCAGTAATCTCTCATGATAATATGGTAGAACCGTCTATTACAAGCCCTGACGCAGCCGGAGATTTAGAAATGCTCGACTTAGACAGCGCAGCTGATAGCTGCTCAGATCTACAGGGAATGTCTACTGATAACCGTAGCGTAGGAGAAGGTCTCATACCTGGAATGAACCGTGAACATCGTTATTTCAACTACTGGCTACAGAACCTTGCAGCAAACGACGATCCTTACTCCCTGGTGGAAATGGTATCGTCGTCCAACTCTCAAACGCAGGCTCCTTCGCTGTTTGAAGCTGGACCAGTAGGATTAGAGAATGACGAAGCCAGTGACGGTTCAAGCTTTACTGTATTTCTGGACAGGGCAAACTCAGACCCTGAAAAGAAGAAAACAGTTCAAGCTTGTCCTCGGTTGTTCCGACGAGGCGTTCTTATACCCAAGGAAGAGGACGCTTTATGGGCTTTACAGCTTCTTGCTTTCATATCGAAATATGGGTATCTCCGGTCGTATTTAGAGAAATCGTATATAATTCCAGGGATGAGTTTGAGATCTCAGTGCTCAGAACACGAATTGAGCTCCTACGGTGTGGACGTATTCTCTGCTCCGCATAATATACCTGACGTTTGCCCCGCAGAGGTGGATTTGTCAGTTAGAAGCAGCAGTGAAGAAGCACGAGCTTCAGAAGAGTTTGTAACTAAAATGACTAAGCTGAGGTGCCCAGGAAGGAGATCTCATGGTGATATCAACTACGAGAGAGCCCGTGTGCACGCAGCAAACAAGAAACTACCTATTGATCACGAAAGAGTCGCGGATATGTTTTACAGTATTCAGAGAATGTACCCTGATACCTATGAAGAGATTTTGAATCATTTCCGGAAGGTAAACTGTATGAAGATTGTGGGGATTATCAATGCGCTCAACGAGATTGAAAGGGAGAAACAAGAAGAAGAAGAAGATCACTATAACTACGAGACGTACGATTTCGACACTGATCGTTCGTTTAATCACTGTGATATCAGCGAAGACGCTAGCCAGAAAAGAGTTAACGTATTCCCTATAGTTGAGAAATTCACAGTGAAAAACAAATTTGCAGAATTTCAGTACTGGGCTGGAGTTACAATGAGAAATTCCTGTCGCAAGGACGAAAGCCGTGGAGGCGTGCGTCAGTGTGCTTGGTTTGACTGCGGGAAATGGGAAGATCACCCTAAACAGTTTGCTAAATGCCGACGGTGTAAACGAACAAAATACTGTTCGAAAGAGTGTCAACTGAAAGCCTGGAACTACCATAGACACTGGTGTTACCCTTCCGGGTCAGCTTCAGGATCAGCATCAGCATCAGCCTCAACTAGTAGTACAAATACTACAACAACGAGCAGTAATAGTAATATTGGAACCAGCCAGCAGTCAGTGGGCTCGCATATTCATTCTCAGCGCTACAGTAGTGGATTGGGCGCGACTTTGTCTGACAGTTCCAGGTAGTTTGGAGCGTTTGACTGTGTCAGCGACATGCTAGGAAGCGATGGGGACGAAATGAAATGTGAGTTTACTGATTTACTGGATGGGGTTCTTTTTCTTTTACTGGCTCTGGATTTACAAATTTTGGGTTATGTTTTGTTGGCTTAAAGGGGATAACGGTTCGGGTTGCATTCATTTTACTTAATTCCGCGGTAGGAATTACATGAAGCTGCGGGGAAGCATTGGCGGTGAAAGAAATTCATTGTCATTTTATGATAATATTTTTATTTACATATTTATTTTATTTTATTTTTTTTGCTTTCGTTATATTCTAGTTCATTATATTCTATTTATTTTTTACTCTGGTTTGTCTTATATCATTTCTGCCTTATTTATATTCACTCCTTTTATTTTACTCACTACTTTTACTAAATCTGCAAGGGCACTCAAATGAATGGTTTACGTTTCATCTTTATGTTTAATCCATGTCTCAACTAGACAACTAATCAATTAGACGCATGCCTGGTTAATTGTCTTCTTGTGTTCTCCAAAAGTTAACTGTATAGTAACAAGATGTGGTTTATTTAACGTAGCAGTAGGTAATGGGTATCATAGGTATCATAGGTATCATAGGTATCATAGGTATCATAGGTATCATAGGCACCATAGGTTACAATTGATAGATAAGTAACAATAGATAGAATAGATACCATAGAATCAACAGGTACGAATAGATACCAATAGAGGCAGAGTACTCCCTGAATTCAGTTCCGCTTCCCTACTTTATTGAGTTCCTAGTGAGTTCCTACCGAGTTCTTGCTGTGTCCCTACCGTGTTCCTACCCCACTGCTCCTACTGTTCCTACTACATTCTCTAAACTCGAATACTCACAGTACACTGTTATCACATCTAAACTACATTTTCTACTCAAACTTCAACTCGATTCTCCTAATCCACTTCATCGTTTGCTCCATAAACATCAAAGTCAAAATAGTGTGAGGCCCAATCCTCAGTAAATGCGCCAAAAACCCTTTATAAAGAGCAAACACTCCCTCAGTCTTCACTGTCTTCTGCAGACAATCCAACGGGCCAGTATATAGATTACCCTTCTGATTGTATACCCGCGTCATTAGCACATCCCAGGGGTTCATCACAACAGCTACTCCCAGCCCAGAAGCCGCTGAAGCGCACAGATGCTTTACAGGACCCTCGTTGACTAAATCATACTTCTCCATCGTATGCTTGGCCCACATGTAGATAGGAAGCTGCACAGAAGATCCAGCACCTGTACGCAGAACAGCAGCATCCACTCCGCGGTACAACCCTTTGATACCTTCAGCTTTATAGATAGTGGAAATACCATCCCATACTGAAGTATAGTGCGTCTGCTGACCTATTTGGAACATAGGAGAGTAGGACTGCATTCTCGTCTTAATCAGGTAGAAAGGGGACCCAGTTACAGCTCCCATAATACCAGAGACAGCTCCAGCTACTACGTTCAGCGGGATATTCTGTATTTTCGTAGGATCTTCATCAGGGAATGCAATTGAATTCAGCAAATTGCGCGTAGGCTCGTACAAACCAAGACGACAACCATTGAGCCCAACTTGGTAGATATACGCGGCCACAAGACCTTTCTGTAAGCCACGGATACCCTCGCTTCGGTAGATAACTCGCATAGCTTGGAAAGGTCCTGTGTAAACTCGTTTCACATTCTCTCTAGCTGCTAATTCCCCCTGGAGTTGCATTCGAGTTTTTACCAATTCTATAGGATTGGTGACTGTGACAGCTCCACAGGCCGCCAGGGCACCGGCAACGAACCCGCCGGCCGTGCTGATACTTTGCTGATCGGTTTTAGCCATTCAGTTCAGAGAGTGGAAAATGGGGAATGATCGGCTTTTGAAAAGGAGAGATTTGTCAGTTTGGTACTCAACGGCCGGAGATTTCCTCCGAGGAATATATTTGGAAAGAAAGCTGGAAGCTTTTGGAGTCGCGAAAATGTTCCCCAGACATGAATTGCAGAGGATATTTTGACATACCTTGAGAATAGTAGAGCGCACAGGGCAGAACGCGAACTCTGAGTACTGTTGTATACTAAGAAGCGGGAATTGAGGCCGTTTCGCCGTGAAAATACGTGGAAAGAGGTTTCGTTAAACAGCTTTCAGTATCAGCAAATTTACAACCTCCTTTTGACATCCCCCATCGTATTTTGATCTTTCTGAAATATTAATACCTTCGGCAATTCGTTCCGAAATGGTGAAATTTCGGCTTTTAATTCGGATCTGTAAGCGTGACGTATGAATATGCCCGGTTTATGCATGGAAGCTGTAAGTTAGTTATCGAAGCAACAGGAGGAGACGCAATGTGAGTGAAATGGAGTGTGAAAATCAGAAGAATAGCGATTAATGACGATTAAACGAATCTACGAGGTGAAAAATATTGGTAATTTGGCTCTCTAGTGAGGTTTATTAGTGAAAAATACCATGTGAAGTTCACAATTAGTCAATTGCATTGCTAGCTGGAAGACATATTCTGAATAACTTTCGAATGAAGTGATCTTTCCTCCTGAACTTCAGACAACGCAACAGGCGATCGAAGGTCCCCTACAATATCCCTGGTCTTGCCAAAATACACCTCTTGCAGCATATTTCTTAGTTTCGACTCAATATCCTCAATCATAGTCCCTAAATTTACGATATGAGAACTTGTCGATTCAACAGACAGAGTCTTCTCAGTTTGTCTAGTGAGATTCCCGCTCAAATCAAGAGAAGTAGCCGAAGTTGTAGAAGACAGATCCAGAATAATCGTAGATGTAACTTTGTAAGAAGCTGAACCTCTCCCCTCGGGATTCACTTCAAATACATGAATACTATCCCATGATCCTCCTTTCTCAGAATCTAACGTTTTCTTGATCAAAACAACACCTGCAAAAGGATAATCCACTAAAGCTTTCTCGTACTCCGCGCCTTCGTTACCAGATTCATCCAGATCCCACAGATAAACACTAGAGAGACCCCCATCGTAATAGGATTCTCGGTACAAGTCGAATGAATCATTCATATGACTCTCCAGCTTCCGCAGATTCGTGCTGGGGAACGGGCAGTCATCCTCACCTTCTGTGGGCCGCGGAATGTAGCTGTTTGTCCAGGGACTCCTGTAGGAATCGCCATCTCTGTTGTAGTCGCAAATGAGGAAAGCTTTGGAAGCCTTTGGGTCTTGTTTGATAGCCAGCGGCTGATCAACCGAGGAGAGAAGATCCTCAGCGATATCTGACGATAATTGACATAGCGATGTTACGTTTTCGCCTATCTTTTTCGGATCCAGCCGGCGCAGTAAGTCCAGAGAAGCATCAAGAGACTCGTCAGACTGATAATCGGTATGTTAGTAACACAGTTCACAAATCACCCATTAGACTGCAGCATCCAACTGCAGCAATCATGCATAGAAGCAAGTAATAATAAGAGACTATCAGCCAAGTCGTCGGCCAAACCGGGCCGTCTCTTAGAAGTTACGTACCATTATTTAGCTGTGCTGATCCTTACTGTATGCTCTTGATTCGAAGACTCAGCAGCTCACAACGGTGAATAGTTAAAGGGCCCAAGTAGTATAGAGCACTGTCAATTGCTTGTGCACTCCCTGCGTCTTTCTGGTCTTCCAGATAAGCCTGAGGATACCCATTTCATCGTGCGAATTCATATCAATTGATTACAAGAAGCAGTTGATCATCACAGGTCCTAACGAGTAATGGGTGTGTCGTGAATAGGAGGCTTTCATTTGTAGATATACGCTGATATATGGTACTTACAAATTTTCAAAAAGCAAGTCGGCAATAGTTTAGTGGCTAGAATTTCCGCCTGTCAGACGTTTGTCAGCGCGCGGGGGACCGGGGTTCAATTCCCCGTTGCCGAGCATTTTTTTAATTTTCATTTTATGATTTAAACTAATTTCCTCTTTCTTTATGTATCGAACTTTCAAATTTTCAAAAAAAAATGTCGGCAATAGTTTAGTGGCTAGAATTTCCGCCTGTCAGAACTCTGTTCAGCGCGCGGGGGACCGGGGTTCAATTCCCCGTTGCCGAGCTTTTCTTTTTATTTTTTTTATTCTTTTTATTTCTATCTCTTATTTTATCTTTTTTATTCATTTATAGGATAGCTATTGAACGATAAATACGACATACAGCGCAAGATGTTATATCATGTTTCAATACAGGCAAATCAACACTAGCAGTGCCGCTTTAGCAGACTGATAACGGTCTGAAACCCCCATATACTGGAATCTCATATCTTCTAACTACACCCGCTATCTACCACATAATGTATAATTTCTCTATAGCTTGCTCAGGGCTTGGCCGAAATTCGACTCACCATAAATTGTCGAGTAAACAGCAGTCTCCGTTGCTTGATAACTGTGAAAACAGGCTGGATCGTAGCACGGCAGTACATGAGAAGCCCAAACTCCAGCTATACCAGTTTCCTTATCAATCCAGTAATACACATTAGTCAACCCACACCAAAAGCAACTACCAGCAGGTTTTCCTGTAGGAGTCTTATCTTTAAACACTAAGAACGTGAACCCCCAGCCAGCGTCAACTCCAGGAGGTAAAGTGAAATCAGCAGAAGCTACAGGGTTAGCAGATTTCAAATGTCTCACAATCTTCAACCCCTGTGGCTCCAACTGATCTGAAACTGCTAATGCCACAGTCTCCTTCTCTAGAATTCTCTTCCCGGTTTCGATACTCAGCCCATCATTCAGCCACATCCTCAGAAACTTCATAAAGTCCTCTATAGTACCATACAGCCCATGCCCACCATGGTGCAGTTCAGGATCTAAAGGATACTTATCTCTCATCGGGATCAGCTTGTTGTCCTTTATCCTCAAATGGATAGTTGCTTGACGCTTCTGGTATTCCTTGTCACGCACAAATCTGAAAGATGTGATGTTCAAAGGGTCAAAAATATTCTTCTTGAAGTACTCTTCCGGTGTTACACCAGTTGCACCTTCCAGTACTAATCCCAGCCAATCAATATTGATCCCATACCTCCACTGAGTACCAGGATCGAACAACAGCGGTGCTACTATAGAATCTCTCTTTGCTGTAGTCAGATTGGGTTTACCTGTAGCCTTCTGCAGCTTCATATACTCTTCGCTGTAGAACGGGTAGGAAAATCCAGCAGTGTGAGTGAGCAGATGACGAACTGTAATGTCATACTTTGGTGGTCTTAGAATTGGTTCGTCTTTTTCATTGAATCCTTCAATAACCTGAAGTTTTGCAATCTCAGGGACGAACTTCTTAGCCGGATCGTCCAAATGCAGGACTCCTCTCTCCATAAGCTGCAGAATAGCAACACCAGTTACAGCTTTAGTACAGGAGTAGAATGCAAATATAGTATTCTCATCTACTGGCTCATCCTTGCCTTGAGTGCGCGTACCACGGAATCCTTTGTAGATATTCCCATCTTTATCCGTGACGTAAGCTGCAATTCCAGGAATAGCGTTTGGTCCCGACGTGCTTTTCTCCAGCACGCTGTCGATCTTCTGCTTGATCTCTGCTTTCTGTTGATCCGTGAGTTTCATGATTGTAAGAGTTGGATGGATGTGGGGTTGACCGTAATTCCTCGGTAAAAACACCAGAAAAAGCACAATAGACCAACTCCACACAGATCAAATCCTAGTGGTAAACACAATAAACAATGAATAATGAGCAGCCAGTACGTTGGGACGTTGGGATCACCAATTAGAAAAGCAGATAGCTTTTCTTTTAACCTTTTCAGTATAGCTGGCTTCCTGAGGGAGTAATTGTTCCAGTCTCAATTCCCACAAGCAGATCAGACTAATCGACCAGCGGAAGCTAACACAGCTGTGGATTTCAACACCAATATCAACGTTAACATCAACAACAACGTCAATGTACGATATTCATTTGATACATCACGCCAGGGCTGATTCACCATCAATCGATTAAATTTTCTTTACCCCACACGGCTGAAAAGCCGAGGCAGATAAGGAATCGGGAGAGCGGGATGAGACGTGAGGTGTAAGCGGATGAGTTGAGATGTGAAGTGAGATGACAAGAGATCGAGAAGAGATTGAAGAGGGAGAATAACGAAGATTTGAGGATATTTCTTTGGTATAAATAGTATTAGAATGTATTAATTAAATGATATATGTATATGATATATGCCTGAAAAGAGGTGTGTGGTTTTTTGGGCCTGCGTAGAGTATTTAGGGGTCTTCTTAGTGCTGTTGTGCTGGTAGTACCTCGCATCTTCGGTAGTTTCTCGGGGATGAATGAAAAATGGTATTTATTCTCTAGTTCAGGCATAAAATAGGGCGAATGTATAAATTATTACAGTATGGACAGCTTAAGAATTGTAGACAGCTTTACACCCCACGTTCTAGGCATTGTAGGTAATTGTTTAGTGTAAATAAACACTTCTATTAAATGGTCATTAAAAGAACAGTGCTGCGAACAGCAATACATATATAAATGAATAAATAAGTAAATAAATAGTCATAAACAGATACAGAGAAACTCGAATGCACTCATTGTCAACTTCCAACAGAAACAACTGTAGAGATAACCAACGGAGATTGAGGATCAGGTGAGAGGAGTGGTACCAGAAAGTACCAATGGATTCTCATTTGAGGCAGATATTTGAAGAAGCTAGACAGAATATGTACCTACCAAGATGAATTGACTAAGCAAGGAGCTGCTGGATTAGGTGTGCTCAATTCAAAGATCCCGAAACTGATGCCCATCGTTTAGAACGAAGAGTATAACATCTTCGTGAGATATACTACTTCTGTCTATGTTATTCCACCAAATAGTAAGTAGCCTATAGAAAAGCTCTAGGAATTACCCCTGCTATTCTTTCCAAGGATTGATATTTGAGAGAAAAAGGTCACCAGTTGAAGCAGAGTGAGAAAAGAAAAGGGGGCAAAACTCACTGAGTTAACCTGGGAGAGTAGTTTCAGTACTAAACCCTTGAATTCCATATTCTAGACCCCATATTCCAAACTCTAGGTCTCAGAACAACATCTAGGACTGCAGATCCGCTCCAAATCGGAACCTGGGACTCCATACTTGATATAAACCCACGGGATCCGATTCTGAAAACTGACAGTAAAGCTATTATAGACAGGACTAAAACTCAAGCAATTGAATACTATATATCCAATTTTTCCCCCGGTTATTTCTCCTACTATCTCCCCTCTCCTTTCCTGGTTGTCAATCTCCATCTCCATAGCCAGCAAATATACTCACTGAATTCTTTTCCTATCCATACGATTTCCCATCAATCTCTACCGGATCTGTGTCTATATCTAAATCTAAATCTAGATCCGAGCTCGATTCCTCATCTTCATCACCGCTAACTCCGTCGTTTTCTCTCTTCCTATCGTCCTGTTTCAGCCCATCTTCCAACTTTTGGTAATTCAGCTTGTTTTTCTTAGACAGCAAGTGAGCAAATGGCCTCTGGTGTTCCCTCACATTCCACTTCAACGTGCGGCTTACACTCTCTATATAGTCCGTTTGGCGGTATATAATAGTCGGGAATGGGAACTGAGAAACGGAAACTTCTACATAGTCTCCAGCACGCAGTTCTGTCCTGTTTGCTCCGTCAAATGAAGCCCAAGCTGTAGACCGAGACTTCGCGGGAATAGAAACTCTCAGCTTCATAGAATCCGGCAACAACATAGGCCTAAACGACAGCGTATGGGGACATATAGGAGTCACAGCTATCGCTGATACCTCAGGATGTACAAGCGACCCACCAGCAGACAGAGAATAAGCTGTTGACCCAGTAGGAGTCGACAGTATCAGCCCATCTGCTTGAACTACAGTCAGCAGATTGCCATCCCCATACAGTTCTAGCATGGAAATCCAAGGACTCGGCCCGCGATCTACGACAATCTCATTGAGTACCTGGTGTGAACCTACCAACTCACCCCGTGAATTATAGATGCAGCAGAGGAATCTCAGCCTTAGATTTACTTTAAATCCATCATGGAATATAGAATTAAGCGTACTTCTGAAATGCTCAAATTTGAAATTCGTTAGAAACCCAAGACTCCCAAGACGGAACGCTATAACCGGAGGAACCACTTCCTGGAATAATCCTGAAACATATAAAACTGTCCCGTCTCCTCCCAAGGTAATAACGAGATCAAACAAGTTTGGAGACGTGCGAGCCAGCTCAGGGTCCCAGTATTTGATATAGGAAGCATAGGCTGGGTTATCAGCTTCCAGGCCAGCTGCGTTGAACCGTTTAGAAGTTTTCAGCTTGTGGTCTACGTATACAGTGATTGGTTTATCGCATCTCACAGTCATATCAGCACAGGCATTAGAAACGGAGCTGGATTGAGAGACAGAGACAGAGGCAACAGAGGGATCAGCCAGAGACGTGTAGGAACTTGCTGAGGAAGTTTTAGGACCAGAAATGAGCCATTCAGTGATCTCCCGAGTGAGATACACTAAAGAGTTATCACGAGCTTTAGTTACCACCATTACAGACTGAACATCCAGATGGACTATAGCTTTCCGGAGTTGTGATGCCAAGTTCTTTACCTCGGTTGCTGTTTTGACGCTGAAGATGTTAGTATAAGGATAAGGGAGAGAATCAGGGGGAGAATAAGGGAAATGATAAGAGATACGATACTATATTCACTTACTAGTTAGAATGAGAGATTTTCCCATCTTCTTTGCCCACTGGGCTGTCGCTGGAAGTGGCAGCGACTTCCTCAACGACGGCACCACCAAACTTCTCATGAATAAAACACGCAGCGTTCTCCAGTTTAGCGGCCGGCTGGCCAATGTTGAAATACATCAGACGTTCAGTACTTGAAAAGTAGTTTATTCAGCAATGTACAGGGTATTATCAGGCCAGATGACACACTGAGGATACCGGAAGTTCTCTGGAGATGACAGGCAGAGCCAAAATAAAGAATTTGTCTCAATTACCCCAATTTACCCCTTTTCCAGCAGTTTATTTCAACCTGAGAGCGGAGATCAGCGAATAAGTCAAAAAACTACTCCTATTACTGCACTGATAAGTCACCAATGGCTCCAAAACAGGTTCTACCAGCCACAGATTCTCACCAAAGTGTACAGCCACTTTTCCTTTATCCCTCAGCCTTCTACTGTTAACCCCTGGCCACGGTAAAGTGCGTTCCGTGTCTTATCCGGTAATTATCCCGGTTTTTTGTTCGCTAATCTCATTACCGGATAAAACAACTTAACGTAACTGCGAGGATGAAAAATGGATAAAACGTATTTCCGCTCACGTAATCGGAAAACTCTCAGAATTTCCATTCCCACGAGGAGATGCGAAGTCGAACACGTCATCATTTATCGAAATCTCTTTTCTATTTCTAAGGCTTTCTACAGGTTATAGGAGGAGTATATTCAACGGAATGATATATTAAGTGACAGTAACGGTAGTCATATAAGTCTGTAATTACTAAGATATCTTCAATTAAGGTATGTGCTGAATTGAGAGCTCGGCGGAGGTCATTTGAGCGGCAAAGCGTGTAGTTTCTGGGTGTTGCTGCGTGGCGAGTAGGAGATCCTGAGTGATAAATGACGTTGAAATCGTCTAAAGTTGTATTTCGGGAATATTTTATGTATAATTCAACGTAGGCCACATATGTAATACACTTTGACAGAGTCATTTCCCGCTTACCACCGTTATTGGGGGCTCAATTAGCCCAGGAAACTCGGTGATATTTCCCGAGGCGGTGGCTTAATAAGCAGGAATTGGCTGAGACTCGGGTATCACGTAATAGCATGCCTGAGTTGATAATCTGCAGAGGAGGCGTGGATGAAAGTATTCACAGGTTCCTATGGAATTCTGACGAGTTTAAAAGCTAGCGAATTCTCCTTGCATTTTATTTTATTGTTTTTTTGTTTCGTAGAATAGTTTTATTAGAAGTCAACTTCAAGGAGATAGACTGGTGAGCTATTATCAGTTGTAAGATACTATAAGCTATTTTACTAGTATTTATATCAGTTATTCAGCTTCTCTGTGTACTATCACCTTCATCTCCTTTCCACTCGTCACTGGAAACCCTGGGAATCACCTATCACGAAATTACTCACAACTCCCGACACATACTAATCACCCCATATACAGAAACACATACATACACAATGGTTGAACAGATTAAATCAGCTGAACAGTTCAAAGAAGTCATCTCTTCGGCCAATTTGGTTGTCGTGGACTTTTTTGCTACCTGGTGTGGTCCTTGCAAGATGATTGCTCCTGTTATTGAGAAATTCTCAAAGGAATTCACATCTGCTCAGTTCTTCAAAGTTGACGTTGACGAACTCTCGTCTATCGCCGCTGAATACGAAGTTTCCTCTATGCCTACTTTCCTGTTCTTTAAAGAGGGAAAAGTCATTGGAAAAGTCTTGGGTGCCAACCCTTCTGCTGTGAAAAATGCTATCCAGCAGGCTTTATGACTATACAGTAAATTGTGATAGCTGAGGAGCTAAGCGTTTGAAGGAATAGTTGCAGGGAGAATCGACAATAGTAGATGTTTTCGTAGTTATCCTGTTATAGCGAACGTTGTGTTTCTTAGCTGGTTTATAATCTGCTACTTTGTTAGTTGTATACCTGTAGTTTATCTGTAGCTCATCAATGTGAGATTCTGTAGGAATCTGGTGGAAAATGAGATTACGAAGTTTCCAGTTACCAGTTACCAGTTTCCAGGCTTACAGAGGAATAACTAAAGTATAGAAGAATCCCGAATTCAACATTATACGATGTTTTCTTGTTTTCTTGCCTACGAAGTTCAATTAACAAGCGATATCTTCAATATTCTCCAATATCCAGCAATCCTATGAAACGAGAATGAGATGCCTATATAAAAGTGAACTCCTATGAATACAGTGATAACCTGAACTGAAGCAGTTTCAATGAAAAGCAAACAGAATATATAAATAAATATAAAAATATATATGCTAATTCAATTATATTTCTTTCTATCTTTATATTCCCTTGTATCTTCTCTGTATAAATGGATATTCACCTTCAATCTCCCAGCTTTCCATTTTTCACATCTCTGAGCTCTCTTGAAATTTCATTCTTATCCCATACTATCTGATCTTCGAAGCACTTATCGTCGCCCTTAGTGAATATCGGAATCTCTTATATACTCTATCTATCCATTCAACACGTTATATAACCCTACAACTATTTTCTACTCATTCTCCTAGTGGTCAGGCCTTCAATTCTCTCCTACATTTCGGGATCCGTGCTGAATCTTTATCTCGTACCCTCTCACGACATTCCCAGTTTAAATTCCCAGGTTTATCGGTAAAACCAAGGGAATACTGAATCCTGAAACAATCAGCATTCCTGGTACACCAAAGAACTCCCGGTTCACTGGATACTTTGCTGCCCTGTCTTGTTCTCTGGCTTCCCTACGCTTCCCTACGACTTTCTTACTTCCTTAGCTTGCAATATGGCTGAAGAACGTGCAACCTCTACGATACAAGAACTAGCGAGTGAGATATTTGATCAACAACTCGCAAATATCGAAGACTCGTCATTTGAACTCCTGGCTACTATACGGTACGACCCACAGTTGGCTGCTCGGTTCGCAGAGCACAGCTTAGGTACTGCTTTCTTCCTTCTAAAAGGGCACGTCGATAGGCTGAAATATGAACTGGAGTTCTTCAAATGGCCGTTTGAGTTATCCGCGGAAAGAATTGTACAGGAATTGAACTCTCAGATACCCGATGCAAGCCTGTGTTATAAAGTACGGCTTTTGATAAGCAAAACGGGGAAAGTAACAGTTGAGTACTATGAGACACCACCTTTGAGAGACTTTTTAGCAGTTTTTAACAGCGATAATGCTCCTGGAGGTGTTTCTAACAGTTTAGCACCTCGCTGGCGAGCATTTAAAGACGATAACAGAATTCTACCATCTCCTTTCACGAGTTTCAAGACTACTAAGCGAGATCACTACAATGAAGCGCGAAACAGGTTTGGAGTAACAATTGGCAGTGGGACTGAAGTGCTGTTGTTCAATACGGCAAACCAGCTTATGGAGGGTTCGATTACGAACGTTGCAGTGCGTCGGCACGGGTTATGGGTGACTCCGATGCTGAATACTGGTTGTCTATGTGGGGTTATGAGATCTTTCTTGCTGTTGGAGGGGTACGTGGGGGAGCAGCCGATCTTGTGGGATGATGTGAAAACAGGCGATGAGATTCTGTTGTTTAATGCTGTGATGGGGGTAGTGAAGGCTGTGGTGGAGTGATTTGGGGGTTGAATGGGGCGTTGGAAAAGGCGGGAAGAAGTAAGAGAAGAAGAAGTAAGAGGAGAGTAATGGATAGGATAGCAATTAGTAGGATAGTAAGTAGTAGGATAATAAGTAGTATGATAGTAATGAATAGGAATCTAATAATAGGAAAGTAAGTAATAGAAGAGTAGTCTTGTGATAACAACCAGGATCAGCAAACAAAACAGAGAAAGCTATCCTACAGCCTATCACCAATTATGCGTCAGGTAGACAGTCAGTTTATACCAGTGTGAATAACAAGCGGATTTACTTATAGCCAGAAATTCTGATCTGACGAGGTACTCCATTCTATCTAGATCCACTCATAACCGAGCATTCTGTCAGGACGCAATCCTCCATTCTCTCCGGTAATTCCGGTAACCAAAATTCTTTATCTCATACAGTTCATCCTCGTTGATTACTATTGTTTCTACCAGCTGCTTACGCACTTCCCTTCCTCTCCTCTCCTCTCCTCTACCTACACCCACTCTAATTCCTCTCATCATTCATTCAGTTCTATTCATCTACATCTACCTCTCATCCACTATACTCATCTCTCACCCTACTACACGCTTTCTACTCTATTTTCTACTTCCCCTCTTCTCCCAGGGCTTCATCTATCTCCGCATCGTTCCACCCAAGTATATACAGCACATCCTTCAACGTATTGGAGTTCACCCTGCTAGGAGCCTGTGCCTGCACAGTCGGTTTAGCATTCCAAGCTACTCCAAACCCTGCTTTCTTCATCATAGGCAAATCATTAGCTCCGTCTCCTACAGCTACTACACTTTCTAATGGAACATTTTCTCGGCCCGCAATCTCTTCCAACAGCTGAGCCTTGCGTGCGCCGTCTACGATATCACCGACTACGCGTCCTGTCAGCTTATTAGTGGCCGAATCAACTTCCAAGGTGTTTGCAAACGCATAATCCAAGCCTAACTCTTTCTGTACATGCAGAGCCAAAGGCAGGAACCCACCGGACAGCACTGCAGTCTTCACGCCATACTTGTGCAGGACTTTCACCAGCTCGCGGGCTCCATTAGTGAACTTCAGCTGAGGTTTCAACTCCTCAAAACAGTCCCCAGTAACCCCAGCAAGCAGTTTTACTCTGGCATACAGGGACTGCTTGAAATCCAGTTCTCCGTTCATAGCACGAGTCGTGATATCCCGGACTTGATCCTCTACACCGGCGTATTTGGCAATCAGCTCAATGACTTCCTGCTCAATCAGCGTCGAGTCCATATCGAATACTACCAGTCCTACGGATCCCTTACGGTATTTCTGTCTATCGTTTTGAATTAAGATATCTACAGCGTTCTCATCGCCAAACGGGAGGGCCTTGCGCTGCAGCCGAGCAGCCATGAGTCTCAGGGCTTCCAGAGGATCAGCAATCGGCGCCATATCCCACAGGGCTTTATCTTCTGGGTCATTTTCGTCAATTTTCTTTACCGCTTGCATATCCCGGTGTTGATGATGACTTGTGTGGTGTGAATGGCCGCAGGGGTCGTGATCTTCGTCATGGTAGTCGCCGATCCCGTGCTCTGCACGGATATCGATGTCGGGTTTCTCCTTGAGCAGATCGTCGATGATAAGCCGGAGTTCGTATTCAATGACTCTCCTGGGGCTGACGACTTTGATACCAGAAATGGACGTTTGGTACTGCTTGAGGAAATTGTCCATCTTGCCGAGGAACTCCATGTCGAGCGTGTCAGCTCGCGGGATGCATGTGGCGACGTAGGGCATTGTAGATGAGTTAATAGAAGAGTTGGCTTCGGCTTTTGCAGGGCTAATGATAGGAATTTCAACGGGATACTCTTAGATCACAGATTAGAGGGTTAGAGAAGTACTGGGAGCAAACCAGAATCGCACAGCTTTCTCCTACTTATAAATAGAGGATTTCCTGTCAGCAGGTAGCTTCTGAATATCACACACTGGCAATCCTGAGCGGAGTAGTGTAAGAACCCTTCTTGTTCCCCCCGGTTCAACTGATCTGTCTGGACGTTCCGTTGATCCAGATGGGGGTGAGGGTATTTGCGATGACGTGAACATATATTTGGGTGAAAAAAACCGGTGAATGGGTGCATTTGGAAAAAAGGCCATGAAGATACGCGATGTTCATCGCAATAGGGAATTTTCTTAGCATTTACTGCTTTCCGTTGAGCTGAGGGGGTGAATAGGCCGATCTGTGAGGTACAGAGAATCGGAAACCCGTCGGCAGACAGTAACAGACTGAGTCAGCAAGCAGCAGGATTTTGTGCGACGGAATCTGTGCCTATTGAGTCTCTCTGAGCTGCCGTTTCCAGTGATCTACCGGCTTTCTGAAGTTCCGAGATGCAAATTGAAGAAGCGGATGTGCCGCTGCTGAAGCAGTGGTTGGTACAAAAGCTAAACCCGCTTTCCGATGCCGATTCCGAGGTTCTGGCCGACTATGTGCTTGCGCTGCTGCAGAATTCCATGTCGGATGACGAATTAATGGCCATTTGCGTAGAACAGTTGGCTGATTTCCTTCAAGACAACACTCAGCCGTTTGTATCAGATCTGTTCAATGCTATGAACTCAAAAGCGTATCTAGGGGAATCCCAGGCCGTGCCAGCGTACGACCCGGCCGCTGCTCATTCTTCCCAGCCGCAGAATACCGAGATGTCGGACGCTGGAGCCGCTTATAACCCGGAAGAACCAGTCACAAATCATTCTTACGATAACCGAGGATTCCGTGGCGGTCACAGCCATTCAGACCGAGGCCGAGGCCGGGGACGCGGAGGGTTTCAAAACAGTTACCAGGGTTACTACAATATGCCGATGGCTGCTCCGGTGAATATGAATACGAATATGAATATGAATATGAATATGAATATGAGTTTAGAAGAGATGCAACAACAGTATAATCAGATGCTTGCTATGGGCCAGGATTTACAGAATCAAATTGCCGTTCCTACAAGTGAGGGGTTCCTGCCTGCGGCGACTTCTCAGGGTGTTTACCCCGCTGGCGGGTTCCGTCCAATGCGGGGCGCGCGGGGTCCTGGACGGAATAAACCGTTTAGTGATTATTCTTCTACTAAAGAGGACCCCCAGGGAACTACGCTGGTTGTGGAGAAACTGCCTGCTGATAAGCTGAATGAGACTGACGTGCGGGAGTATTTTGCCCGATTTGGTACTGTGACGAGTGTGTCAATAGAAGCTGATAAATATTTAGCTTTAGTAGAGTTTTCTAGTCATGAGGAGGCCCGGAATGCCTGGTCGTGCCCTGATCCGATATTTGATAACCGGTTTGTCAAGCTGTATTGGAAGAAAACGTCTCGGGGAGGGAAACGTTCAGAAAAATCGACGCCGGAGCCGATAGATTTGGAGACGATTAAGAGGATTCAATTAGAGAAGCAGAAGGTGTTTGAAGAAAGGCAGGAAAAGAAGAGAGCAAATGAGAGAGCATTAGAGGAGTTGAAGAAACGGAAAGAGGAGATTTTGAGGAAACACGAAGAACAAAAGAAAGCGCTGGAAGAGAAAATACGTCAACAAGAAGGTGCAGCTAGTGGGAATACCTCTAAAACGGAAGCACTGAAAGCTCAATTGGAAGCACTGAAAAAGGAAGCAGAGCTTTTAGGAATCGGCGCTGATCCGGCACGGCCGGCTTATAACCCCTCAGTGCGGGGCCGAGGGAGGGGCCGTGGAGCTTACCGGGCCCGAGGTGGATTTTCGCCTTATGGACGCGGGGGTCGCGGTGGAAGAGGCGGAGCGCCTCCAGGACGATTCAGTTTGGATTTACGGCCGAAGAAAGTGAAGATTTCGCTGCCGAACGATGCGGCGCAAGATGGAGAAAATTTAGATGAAAAATTACGGGGGCATTTACTGAATTTTGGAGAATATTCTCTGGAAACGCCAGGAGATGGTTCGACTGTAGTTGCATTTGCTGATAGGAAGAATGCTGAGAAGTTTGTTAATGATAATTCAGCGTTTGATGGTAAATTAGTGAAAGAATGGTACCGGGACGGCTCAGAGAACTCTGGGGCGGATGTAGCAATGGAATAGAAGAACTACGAAGAGATTAGATGAAGCGGAACGGACTAGCGGATCCGATAGAGCTCGGCAGTTTTCGGAATCAGTTTCCGTGGACGGGCACGTGCTCGGAGGGTTCCTTAGGACATGCTGTAATATACTGTAGTGGCATAGTGTACTGCGATGAGTAACAGAGGTTGATATGTGTAGGTAGCTGTGCGGCGTAGGATAGGAGCGTAAAGGGAAGAATGTAGAGAAGAAGGAGCATCAGTAGGGGAAGCTATAACTCATATAAGAAGTCTTTAAGACTCCAGTTTATTAAGAAGGCTCTGAGACTCCAATTTAGCCGACTGTCAAGGTCAAGGAGTCTTCCGAACTCACCTTGAACAGCTTTCTCCAGTATAATAGATCATCGGATAAAGTCTCACTTCAGTCCCTGAATTATTCCCGATTCGGTCTCGAGCATCCATATTTTTTTATTCAACTCCTTGTAAGCAATCAATCATTGACTCTACAGAATGTACCGCTCCAATTGTAATAAAATCTCCCACAATAATTAAAACTTCCTTATAGATTATTCATAATATACATATCCAAATTATAATATATCTTCTTTCTTTTTCTCCTCGGTAGATTTCAAATGCCCCGCTCCGAATGATGCGTGTATGTGTCCATCGCAAACTTTATTTAGACTGCATTCCACAGACACCAAATTCTGTAACAAAAGAAAACCTTCACTTGCATCCATTAATTGATGTGACAAACACGATAACTATGACATTTGTTACGTGATTGTGGTAATCGTAACTATTAGTTGTGCATTTTGTGGTTCCGAAACGCCGAGAATCTCGCAAACAACGGGGAACTCCACCGGAAGAAGTACAAACGGCACCAGACAACTCGGCTGCCACGCCACTTCTCCGAAAGCACCGAAGAACGATCAATCTAAGTGCCACATCTATTCTCTGATTGAAGAAAAATGGCTAAGAAAAGTTCGGGAAAGAAGAAGAAGGCAGCCGCTCGGAAGAAACAGCAGGCTCGCAGTTCTCCCGCGCCTGCCTCCGCTGCACAGCCAACCGAGGCTCCACTCGATGAATCCAATACGTCACCCGCCGGGGAGTCTGCCGAAACATCTGCCGATACATCCGCGGGAAAATCCGCAGGAACATCCACCGGAACGTCTACTGGCACTTCTGCTGGCGGATCAGCCGACAGCACCAACACGCCTGCGGCTCCTGGGCCTTCTGCGCCCCCAGCTTCTGCGCCTCCCGTGAAATCTCAATCTGCCCCCCCTGCGCCACAGACAGCGCCACAACATGTACCTCACCAACCAGTGCTTCAGTCATCTGCGCCACAACCTACCTCTCAGGCGTCACCCCCTGCGCCACAATCCATCCCCACAAGCCGCCACCCAGCCGCCACAAGAGCTAAAGCAATTCCGTCTCAACCTTCAAACTCTCTCGGATCTCTCAACACCCGCCGCGCCTCGGCAAACCTCCGAGAACTCCCGCCGTCGTTCACGTCCAGCATTCATACCCGTCTGAACGCCGACGACCTCCTCAGCGGCGGCCCAGACTCCGCTTCGGCTCGGCACACCCCAGTCCCAGCATCAACTTTGGCAGTACAAATAGACAACCCCGATCCGGAAGTAGTCCGAGTAGTAGGACGCCATCTTGTATCCGATGTTCCAGACACTGAGCCACATTCTGATGCCGCATCCGGTGGCGCAGCAGAAGATTTCGACTCTCTGCGCCTCCAATCAGGGGACATCACCCGTCAATTGTACAACTGGCAGAAAGAACACGAACAAGCGGAACGGCGGCCCCGCGCTCGGTCTTTCGCTTCCTCGGCTCGGCCGTCGATCGACCCGGAAACTCTGACGGCGCACGACATTAACGTCCCTGGAGGTTTCCGCCGGAGTTTCCTGCTGCAGCGCGCAATGCATCAGCAAACAGTTGACGAACACACTGGGCTTGTACGTAGGAAAAAACCGACTTTTATTGCTAGAAACTTTATAGAATTTCTTACTCTGTACGGCCATTTCGCCGGAGAAGAGCTGGAAGAAGAGGAGGATTCAGGGGAGTTCCCAGAATACGGTGATTACGGAGATTTCGGAGAATCGGGCGAATTTGCCGATTCGGCCGGAGTTTCCAGCGCTGTTTCGTACACAGACGAGTCTGCGCCGCTTTCAGGCCGCCCGAAACTCCCGAGAACACGAAGCGGGTTTGCCGGAGGGAAAACTACAGCTACAAAAGCTGTACTATTGCTTCTTAAATCATTTGTAGGCACAGGAGTGTTATTTCTCCCGAAAGCGTTCTACAACGGAGGACTGCTTTTCTCCTCACTGGTTCTCCTCTTCTTTGCCGCTCTGTCCTACTGGTGTTTCCTCCTACTGGTGCAAACCTCTCGGGCCACAGGGGTGACATCTTTCGGAGATCTCGGAGGCTCATTGCTCGGCACAGGGATGCGGAAACTAGTGCTGTTCTCTATAGTGATTTCGCAGATAGGATTTGCTGCCGCATATATTGTATTTACCGCCGAGAATCTTCGGGCTTTCGTAGTGGCAGTTGCCGGCGTAGAATTCAATATTGAAACAATGATTCTGGTACAGCTCAGCGTGTTTCTACCGCTGTCGATGATCAGAAACATTGCAAAGCTGTCTGGAACTGCGTTGATTGCAGATTTTTTCATCCTCCTGGGACTGCTGTATCTGTATTTCTGGAGCGGACACGTTATTGCGTCGGAAGGCGTGGCAGATGTCGCGCTGTTCAACCGGAATGACTGGACGCTATTCATTGGTACAGCTATTTTCACCTTTGAAGGGATCGGGTTGATTATCCCGATCCAGGAGTCGATGCGGAAGCCTCAGCAGTTTGAGCCGGTGCTGGCAGGGGTGATGATGACGATCACAGCTATTTTCCTGCTTATGGGGATCCTCTGTTACTGTGCTTTCGGTTCTGAGGTGCAGACGGTTGTAATTCTCAATCTCCCACAGGAGTCACCGCTGGTCAACGGGATCCAATTGCTGTATTCGCTTGCTATTCTTCTCAGCACTCCTCTGCAGCTTTTCCCTGCTATCCGGATTATGGAGAATGGGATTTTCATTAGATCAGGGAAATACAATACGCGGATCAAATGGCAGAAGAATTTCTTCCGATTTCTTATTGTTATTGGTACTGCAATGGTAGCATGGGGAGGTGCTGATGATTTAGACAGATTTGTTGCACTTACAGGCAGTTTTGCTTGTATCCCACTGGTGTATATATATCCTCCTATCTTGCATTTGAAGGCCTTCCAGCGGACGTCTAGTTGGTGGGGGAAAGCGTTGGATGTGCTGGTGTTTGTTGGAGGAGTTGTAGCTTTGGTGTATACTTCTTCGTCGACTATATATAGTTGGATTAGAAGTTAAGAGAAGGAAGAAGGAAGAAGGAAGAAGGAAGAAGGAAGAAGGAAGAAGGAAGAAGGAAGAAGGAAGAAGGAAGAAGGAAGAAGGAAGAAGGAAGAAGGAAGAAGGAAGAAGCAAGAAGGAAGAAGCAAGAAGGAAGAAGGAAGAAGGAAGAAGCAAGAAGGAAGAAGGAAGAAGGAAGAAGGAAGAAGGAAGAAGGAAGAAGGAAGAAGGAAGAAGGAAGAAGGAAGAAGGAAGAAGGAAGAAGGAAGAAGGAAGAAGGAAGAAGGAAGAAGGAAGAAGGAAGAAGGAAGAAGGAAGAAGGAAGAAGGAATATAATAACTCCATAATACTAAAACTTGTACCGAAGATTTCTTCGACCATTGATAAAAGAACCCCTTAGCATATATCAATAACCCAGTAGCTACTCGTCAGATTTGCCAACTTGGGCACCCGGAACCCGCTACTTGTGAGTCGTTTGAAAACGGATACTGGGAGAAGTACAAGCATTTTAATGGTTCTGATTTTCATCATATCTAAGAGCTCTCGCTCGTCTAATATCGCTAAATATGAACTGTCCAGGAAATTGGATGGAAATCTACGTAATCAATGATTCTGGTAAGATATATAGATGAATAGGGAGTATGAACAGTTTTTATAGACCGGAAGAAAATATATCAAGAATATTAACTGTGAAAACTAATTGGAGAAGAGGAAGTTCGGGTTGTATATCCATTTATATTTAAAGAGAGAATAGAGCGAGTATGAATACTAGAGAATGACTTACGAGAACTGTGCTGTGGATTATAAAAAGATCTGCGTTGCGGTCTGATTTTCTATGAAAGCTATTGTATATACAAGATCTTCTGAAGATCTAAATGTCGCGTCAAGCTACACACCGGGATGCCAGAGATCCCGATGAACAGCAGAAGCTTTGCAATTGAGCACTGAAAAGCCAGGGTGGTTTGCAGAGGTTTTGGGATTCATCCGTTGAAGATGCCGCAGGAATCATGATCGTACTTACAACTTACAATCCGCCGACAGCAACGGGACGGAATAATTGCAGTGACTGGCCTGCAGGTCATTCCATTCGGATTGAGCAAACTACTCTCTCGTTCTCCCATACAACCGACCAACCAGCCAACTCGAAGCTCATCCCTTGTAGGAGAGTATGGTGAGGGAAATAGAGAGCAGGGAGATGGTGGAAACAACTCTGAATCGTGGACAATTTGCAAATAATATATGTCAGCTAGCAAATAATATATGTCAATTTGCAAATAATATTATAAGTGCAGCTAGCAGGACCGTTCAGCAAAGAAGAGCAGATACCATGAATCTTCCATGAATACTTGGGGGAGACGCTTGTTGACTAGAAAGAACAACCTGAGAATAAAAGGATTCCATGGGAAGCCCTCCCAGGATCATCATTTTCTCATGCCTTAGTTCGTAGTTCCTTAGAGCTTCCGAAGGCCAGCAAGCGGGATTTCCCTACATCTTCAATTATGAGTGGTCCAAACTGCCAGGAGCTATTTAGAAGAACCCAGAATTCCTCTTTAATGCTGGCTGTGAAAGCGGAATACCAGAAACAGCCGAAAAACCCAAAACAGTGGGGTTTTCGACAGATAATTCCAACAGTCAGGAATGCATGGAAGGCACCAGCATCACTGAAGTTCTCTGCTCAATATTAGCTTCCTCTTTCCAGCGTAAATTCCGATCCTCTCTACTTTTCAGTTCCGCAGTCAGCAAATTCTTCATTAAAGGATGAAATATAAAGTGAACTGAGCCTCTTAATCGTCTGTCTGTGCTGCTTTCCTAATTACTCTAGCATTGACAGCCTGAATCATTCTTTATATCCCCACAACTTCCATCGCAAAATCAAGTTATTCTCCAAATTTCTGCGAGAAAAGGACTTACAGATACCCCTGTGTTGCCCAAACAGATCTGCGTAATTCAAGCGACTTACCATACCTTCTGAACATCCAGCCGAACTTCAGCATATTAAAGTACACACTTTTCTCAATTGTTCTGATGGTGAGACTGAAGACATTATAAGGAAAGAAACAGGATGTAAATGCAAGCTAAAGTGATCTCTATAACGTAACTTCCAAGCCGTGAAAGTTATGATAAATATAGCAGAAACGCTACTTATTCCTTTAGCAGTAACACTGAATTTCCTTCCAAATCAATGCGGAAAGCGGCGGAGAATAAGTCTAGGCAATATTTCAATATTTTGCATTTTCCATGAACACTCGGAACAACGAATACAATTCTAACAGGAATTAGAGGAAACCTATCGCCCTCATTGAAGAGCTTTCCTAGACCGTCTGTTGATATTGTTAACCTTGTTCAACTTTCTATCCATTTATTCTGCCAGTTTTCTGTTCAATTGCTTGCATTTTCAAACAACTTTGTCAAACTGCGGACAACAGTGTTCGTTTTCTTTATCGATAATCTTCCATTGCAGTAGTTTCTCTAACCATAACACTTTCCACCTACTAGATTTTTCACCCAGTTCTTCTCATCGCATCGCAATGCGCCAGATTTGATTGTCCTAAAAACGATTCAGACAGCATTGTACACTCAAACCAGTCAACCAATCGTCAAGCACACTACGGGGTTCAGAAAGAATATCCTGCTAAACCAGTGGACTGCTACTAGAATAGAAAACCGGACTTCGTCTGCTTCACTTCAGGTAGTCACGACTAGGCCTGTCCAGTATTCATGTGCCGTCTCACTGATATATTGAGGTTCCATTAACCCCCCTAATCCTTACATTCTGCCAAGTTTCCATTATCATTCCGAAGAACTACACTACCCTTTTGCAAATAATACGATCAACATCTTCTTCCATCCCAGTCAGTTTCTTACCTTTCTTCTACCGTCCTACTTCCTTTCTACTACCTCCTACTACCCGTCTTTTCATAAACGACTCTATTATTCGTGATAAATGCAAACCTATATACCTTCCTTTTCCATCCCACTCAATGGAGTCCCTTCCTCATTTAACTTCATTAATGTACACTCAAAAAAAAAACAATTTCGATCATCAAAATGCAATCTGAAGTCTTAGATCAAAGTATACCCACCATCAATAACAATATCAGATCCTGTAGCAAACGAACTAGCATCAGAAGCCAGCCAAATGCATGCACCAGTCAACTCATCAGGCTGACCTAACCGACCCATAGGAGTTCTTTCAGACCATTCATTGAACAAAGTTGTGTAAGCCCTGTTCAATGGAGTATCCATATAACCAGGGGAAATAGAATTGCAACGGATACCGTAGCAAGCCCATTCAGCTGCCAATGACTGCATCAAATGCTTAACACCAGCTTTTGAAGCATTATAAGCGCACTGAGGTTGCGGCCAGTTGACAATCAAACCAGACATGGAAGCAATGAAAATCATTGATCCTCCAGTTCCCTGAGCAATCATCTTCTTCCCGACGGCTTGAGCAACGAGGAAAGATCCATTCAAATTAATATCAATGACTCTTCTAAACTTATCAGGAGAGTAATCTTCAGCGTTAACTAAATCTGCGACACCAGCAGAGTTAACCATAACGTCAATAGAACCAAATTTCGCCGCAGCTGCGTCAACGGCTTCGTTTACTGAAACTTCGTCCCGAACATCTACTTTAAAGAATTCTGCTTCAGTACCGTATAAATCGTGCAAAGTCTTTACAGCTTCTTTGCCCAAATCTTCCTGAACGTCCAAAATAGCAATTCCCTTCAGTCCAACAGAGCACAGAGATTCAGCCATAGCAAATCCTAAGCCACGAGCTCCTCCAGTGACGAGGGCAACTTTACCATCTAAACGGAACTGATTCAAGTAGTTCTTAGCACCAGTTTGTAATTTAGGAGCTGAAGCGTGAGCTGCAGCGATTTCCTCAGCTGTAGGAGGCGGGGGAACAACTGCCTGCTTGGCAGAGTTGTGAGTAACGAGTTGAGGGCGAGCAGACATTTCTGGGCGTCCTGTGTAGTGCTTATGAGATAATAATGTGAGATTAGCCTGGTAATCCAGTCAAATCAATGCAGTAAATAGCTTTTAGTTGAAAGTTCACTTAGTTAGTGTGATTAGTTTGTTGTTTAGTATGATAATGAAAAGAGAAAGAAGGAGTAAACAGAGGAAAACAACAGCAGGATAAACTGAGGAGAAATACTCTCTTATATACTTTTCGCTCCGAAGGACCGTCTCGGAACAATATGTTCGTAGTTAGTTGTTTGTACATTGCGAGTTGAGGGAGTGTACGTACAATCGAGAATATTTTCTTCCCTGTGGGCGGGATAGAGTTTCAGTAGCGCGAACTTTGATTTACGGCGTGCGCTAAACCTTGGCTGGGTGAGGAGGTTAATTTCATTAGTGACTATTCGGCGTGAAGATGCTATTTTTGGCACGGGCTCAGCTCCGAGAGAGGTGACTGGAGGGCGAGGTAGGTGGATACAAGGAGGGAGAAAGTGGTGGTATTTGCGGAGAAATCGGATACAGAAAGTGCAGTAATGTATTGGCTGACTTGGAGCGTCCGGGGTAACCGTGGTAGGTAATATCAAGCGTTTGACGAGGGTTAATATGGAATTTCGTACGGAAGGTTTGACATCTGGTACAGATAATCCGTATGTTCTGACGGCGATTGTACGGTGGTCTCAGACTACTGAGTGCATTTTCTATTAATACTCCAAAGTTCTAGATACTAAACGACTTGTAACGCCAAAAAAGCACTTGCTGTAATTTGTCTTTGAAATCCTTCATATTGAAGTATTTCAGGATAGCCGATTTGCTAAGCTTGTCATGCTGCTAGGGAGCCCTGAACTGACGCGAATAGCGTGTCTACGTGCTTACGTACATACCCGTATGGTATAACTTAAATAAAATTCCTTTAGGTGCCGCCTAAGATGACCGTGCTGCACCGTTGAAACGTTAATTGACTTTGCACTATTATAGCGTGCGTGGCTAGATGGAACACGCGTTGGAGAGGAGCCGATAATACAGTCAGATGTTCAAAATTTTCACTGCTGTTTAACTAAACAGAATGCCGATATTTTCTTGGTTGTGAGCACATTTGAAGGGCAACAGAAACCAACTTTGGCATTACATTCCCTCAGCGATAAGCTCCTTCGATTGAGTTTACGACCACTCTCCGCCAACTTCAAGGTTCCGCCAACCTTAACTCTCCCGGAAAAATCTACAATTCTCGCTCTCATGACAGTTTTCATTACCGAAAATAGTAATTTATGCTCGCTCTTTATCTCATTTCTCAGTCGGATTTCGGCTCGGGCCCCGAAAACGCTTGGGCTTTCCGCTGAAAACCTGGGGAAATATCATCTGGTATCGGCAAGTGGAGTGTTCTAGGCCTCTGCGGGCCAGCAGCGCCGTTTAATGGATAAATAGATGTGATAAATAGTAGACTAGCAAAGATATGAAGTAAATCCGGTAGAAAATAAACAGCTCCTAATCACTAAACAACAAATCACCACGGAATTATACCAGACAGCATTGTCAAGGATTAACCGATGCACTTCCAGCAAAAACTTTGTCAACTGTATGTAGCAGCAGCTCAATTGCATCCGGTTCTCTACTGAGTCACACCAACGCAGACAGTCTGCAAATCAGTCACTCCCCTGTAACTACTGATTTCTGCTGCCATTGATAGAAAGTTTTTTCAGATTATGGAGCGTCCCGCCGAATGAGGCAGTTTTACAGTGGGGTACAGGTGACTGGAATTAAAGTTGTGCGTATTGAACTTTCTAGAGCTTGAGGTTTCACTACTGAGGAGAACGAAGGACTTGCTCAGTAGAAGAACAACAAGGAAAAGATTGTTGAGAGGAAGGAAATTTCTCGAGCCTTACAGACGCTGATTACAATTCAAGGCAGGCATCCACGTTGGAGTTTTGTTAAGCTTCTCTGGTTTCTATTCATCTCACCACAGAGATATTTCCTCGTAGCTCCAGAAAGGTGTAGGTCTGTTATAATTATAGCAGCACAACTTTCTGATTACGCGATTTGCCCACCTCGTAACAAAAATAGGACATTAGGTTATGGTTTACGCATCCTGTCATGCTAACCGAAAACTTAATCTGCTGCCGGTAGGATCGGGCTGTGCTCCCGTCACCACACCAAGCTGGGCTCTCTGTTTCTGAGACATTTATCGAGAAAATTTATCCTCTAACAAAGAAACGAGTCCAAAAATTTGCTGAACTAGCAATTGAGTTCGATTAGATGAGCTGGCATGTGAAAATCTTCGACTTCGAAAGAGCACCGACTAATTGAGGTCTGTTCCTCCATCTTATCACTCATGCTGGTTTGTACTAGCTGGATGCGGTGGAAGGCATCAATCCAAAGCTTGATGTTACATTGCTAAGAATACCACATGATTTCTGAGCTTATACTGGTTAATTCCTCAGGTTAGGCTGGAACTGAATAGGCAGCAGAACGTTCTTTTCGCAAAAAAGCCTCAACTCGCCTCTTTGTACCAAATATCTCATGTTTCCAGGTGAGTACCTTCAACCAACCAGAAAGCATCTCGCGGGATCAATCACGGGGTCTCAATTTTGAGTACTGCTTGTCATCCCGTGGGACCCGTGGCTCGTGTATGCAGGTATATGCGAGAGAAGCTTTACATGCATAAGTATTTATTCTGGCTTGCAGTGATGAACTTTAATCACAGCCAGCCCTTCGGTTTCCTAAAGACATCATGAGACGAGAGACCGTAAGAGAAGCCGAAAGATGATAGAACACCAAAGACATATGCAAATAGAAGCAGTTTTTAGGTGACATAGACAGCTAGAAAGATACAACTAATATTGAACGCTGTATCAAACAGTCAATATCTTCAACTTCGCGTCTCTTTTCAGCCTTTCTTCACTGAAAACCGCCACACCCGCCCTGCGTTTTCACCAAACAAACATAAATCTCTTTTCACTTAATTTACACTTTAAAATATCTAGTATGATCCAAATCATACAACGTCTTTCTACCATATTCTCCTCCGAAACTGTCACAACTCCCCCGCCTTCTTTCCATCTCGGCTTCCCGATTCACACTCCTTTCGCCCAATTCGGATGCTCGCAAAATGCCTTCCTAATCGGGAACACCGTTTCTTACTCTCAACATGAAATGCCAGCCATCACCCATTATACACCGTCTTCGGCTAAGAAAGATGAGCAAAAAGCACCGAAATTCTATTATTTGGCACCTTATTCTGTCATAAACGTATCTAATTTTTCAAATACGATGCGCCAAGCTGCAGTTTTGACGCGCAAACATCTCTAAACAGTGAAATATAGCCGAAACCAGTACATTCTTCAAAAGCCAGCCAGATATAACAATGCTTTAACCAGTAGCACCGTAAACAAAGCACCACGCGATTTCGTATACTCAAATCGTTCCAGAATGAAACTTTTTCCCTTCAACGGACCCACAGGGTTCTCTTAGATCCCTAAAAGCCGCACCGACCCGCCACCGGGGTTCAAAATTCCATGTTTCAGGATCGTTTGATGTGTCAATCACACATTTCTTTTTGACATATCCATCTAAGGAGTTCCAATTCGGTGTATTTACACCCCTCTTCAGCGAAAAAGTATCCAAAAACAGCGGGAACACGACTTAAGCGACATTAATCAAGGTTAGTGAACCCCGAATCGAGATTTTCAACAGAATCCAATATCCTCAATCGAGGAACGCGGATATTCGAAACCCGCGTTCGATCCTTCTGATTCTACGAGAACCCACACGTCAGAATGTCGTATCACCAGATTGGGCAGCAAGCCACCTTTGCCTAGCCCGAGGCGGCCTTGCTATCCCTGCCAAATTCCCCGAATACTTATACCTGGCCCGCCCCGTTCTACCGAAGCACTGAAAATCTCACTTTTCCTTTCTCTCACTGTGTTGTTTGTTTGGTTATTTGTTTATTCTCTCTACCAACTGTTTTAGATACCTGATAGGATCACCAACATTCGATTCTTTGTTTGCCGGCCCTCACAATTCGTGAATTACATTCGTTAACCGGCGGTTATTGTAGAGAATAAGAAGAATAAGAAGAATAAGAAGAATAAGAAGGAGAAGAAGAAGTGTTGATATAACTTCTATAGAAAAACAGGAATTAATTAGACAGTCTAACTAGTTGAAGAGTCTGCCCAAGGAGTGTATATCTGCTGAAGGACACTGAAGAATCTATTAATTGTATCTCTCTGAAGACTATTGAAGAATCTATTGATTGGATCTTTCGGAATACTTAAAGAATCTATTAATTGGATCTCTCGGAAGATTTCTATCAAGGACACATTAACTAGACCTCTCTGAAGAACCTACTAATTGGATCTCTCTGAAAATTCTCTGAAAATTCTCTAAACAATCTACTAATTGGATCTCTACTGAAGGTTCCCCCCTGAAGAACCTACCATTGCAGTGTTATCTCCATACTGAGAACTGACTGCTATAACGAGAACTGACTGCTCCTGGGAAGATCCACTGTTCAGCCAAGATCATCGCAATGCATATCACCACCTTCCTGCTTGCCTCTCTGGCGCTGCTTACACGCGCAGTCTCTGGATTCTCGCCAGACGCGTCAACAAACATGGCAATCTACTGGGGCCAAGCCTCAGCTCAACACCAGGATTCCCTGGCTTCCTACTGTACTTCTGACAGCGTAGACATTGTAATTCTATCCTTTATGTACGTTTTTCCTGGATCTAATGGAGTTCCCCAGCTCAATTTTGCCAATGCTTGCTGGGAAACATTTGATAATGGACTTCTCCACTGTTCTCAGATTGCGCAAGACATTCAAACATGCCAGTCCAGTGGGAAGAAAATTCTACTCTCAATGGGAGGTGCCAGCGGTGCTTATTCTTTCACTGATGACCAGCAAGCTGCAGACTTTGCTGACACGGTTTGGGATTTGTTCTTTGAAGGCTCAAGTGATACCCGGCCGTTTGACGACGCGATAATAGACGGTATTGATTTGGATATCGAAAACAATAATCAGGTTGGCTATGTAGCATTTGTAAAACGTTTGAGGGAGTTAATGGGGCAATCCTCTCGACAGTACTACGTCGGTGCCGCCCCCCAGTGTGTTTACCCTGACGCAAGTCTTCAGGATGCTTTGCAAAACGCAGATTTGGATTTCGTATTTGTACAGTTCTACAATAATCCGTGCTCGCTGACTGGCACTGAGTACAATTGGAATGTTTGGTCGAATTATGCAAAGACTGTGGCGTTGAATTCAAATACAAAGATTTATTTAGGGCTGCCTGCTGCTCCTTCTGCGGCAGGAAGCGGATACGTTGACGCTTCTGTCGTTGCTAAAGCTGTCGCGGACATTGGAAGCGATTCATCGTTTGGCGGCATTATGCTGTGGGATTTCTCGCAAGCTGTAGACAATGTGAACTCTGATGGTGTGGATTATGCGACGCAAATGAAGCAGATTTTGCTGAATAACGCAGGCTCGGGTACTTCGTCGGCTTCAACTTCTGTGGCACCTGTTTCTTCAGCTTCTACTTCGGAATCTTTAGTCGCTTCTACTTCCGCTTCCACATCTCAGATTCCTTCAACTTCGGCCTCTGCAACTTCAGTATGGACTTCAGAGACTTCGGAAAGCACAGAGGAATCTACTAGCGTACTGCCGAGCTCGACAAGCGTAGAATCAAGCTCTACAACTCTGTGGTGGACAGCGGAAACTTCCAGTGAAGTTTCAAGCTCAAGCAGCGCTGAATCAAGCGCAGAATCAAGCGCAAGCGCAAGCTCAAGCTCAAGCTCAAGCTCAGTCTCGACGACTCTGTGGTGGACACCGGAAGTATCAACAACATCTGCGACTTCGACTTCTGCCACGGACACAGAGACGGGAATATTGGAAACTGCTTCCTCTGATACCTTTGAAACTTCAACTGGGGTGCTGAAAGTTGAAAGCATGACTACTCCACTTTGGGAGTCCTCTGATACCACTACTACTTCATCTTCTGTGGAAACGCTAGAAAGTTCCACGATTTCCGAAGAAGAAACGACTTGGGATACTTCAAAGACATCTACAGCCTCAGAAACTTCTCAAAGCTCGGAGCCATCAACAATAGAGACTTCGGAAACATTGATACCCTTGGAGACTTCAACTCTATCGGATTCTCCCACTTCTGACGGAAGCATCTCTTCAGTTTACACTTCTGTCACCTCTACTGCTTTTTTTACTTCTACTTTTGTCCCAGGATCTTCAGAAACTGTTGAAACCGATTACCCACCGTCCTCTGACCCCACTTCTTCTGCAGTTGTCACTAAAACGTCTACAAACGTCGTTACCACTACAACAGAAACGGAAGTCCCTGTTTTCTCAAACACGGCGTCTGATTTGGTTCAAACAGCTACAGTGATAGTAACAAGCGAAGGAGCTGTTGTCACTTCTACGGTTATTGTCACTATCGGCATCAACACTGACGCGCCGGCCACGACAAGCCTGACAGCTACAACTGTTCAGACGGAGATTGCCAAGGAAACTTCCTACAGCGAGGTATCCAGCGAGGTATCCAGTGAACATCCAGGAGCCCCCGCACAGCCCACTGGTACGTCTAGTTTGCCGACGACTTTGCAAACTGTGACCCGAAGTGAGCAGCAGTCCTCTGACGGAATTTCTGACACTGCTATTGAAGGAGGAAAGCCCTCGTCCTCAATTGACCCTCCTCCTTCAACTACGCAGGCTGCTCCGGAAACTACAGAGACAGGATATGCCTTAGACTGCTCTGGAGCTTCAGGAGCTGCTTTGGCTTCTTGCCTCAACACTAATTTTGAGCGGGGCCATTTCTTGGGACACGGAGAGGAGTGCGTATCGGGACAGATTGCCTGTAATGCTTTAGGAGACTTTGCCCTGTGTAATTTTGGGTCTTGGGTGATTTTCCAATGCCCAGCTGGTACTGAGTGCTATGCTTACGTTGATCCTACGGAGAATGCGTTTATTGGCTGTAATTTCATCAGAAATTAGATGATATGATGCTGGGCTCATCAATTGTATAGTTAGTGGTTTGCAGGTTGTAATATGATATAAGCTTAATTATGAGAATGCTATGAAAAGAGAGCAGGAACGTAGGAGCATGTGAGCTAGAAAGGACTATACAATAAAGGGAGAAGGGTAGAAAGAAAAGAAAGGTTCAGAGAGGAACAGCTCGGTGATCACGAGAATCTTAGAAGTATCAAAACTTGTGGAATTAAAAGCAATAAGGATAATATGGGAGTATCAGAGTATCATACATATTTTATGGGAACTTTCAATGGCAGGCTACCTGGCTGAGAGCGTGCAATGTAGAACAACAGGTTCTAGATGAAAACGCAATTTAAGAAAACTACAAAGTAAGCATTCTCATGGAGGAAGAGCAATAGTGGGGTAGTTCAGATTTCCCGTACTCTGTGGGAATTCCTCGGTCGGATCTCTCGAGTATGAAAATTATGAATAGCATGAATATCATGAATATCTCAGAAAGCACGAGCAGCAGATATCAGTATCTATGAATATTGCACTTCTATATACTCAAATATCCCGCTGTATGTATGATCTAGAATTAAAATTCCCGATAGCAGCCAACAAGACATACCCTAGTAACCAAACAGCTGCGACAATACAAATATTCATGCTGATATAAACGTCTGTATATATAGCAGTGCATACGACTATTCCATCTCTAGGAGTACTCTCCCTTCCTTGAAACTCATTCTATCCAGTAAGTCCCTTACCGATCTTCTAGTTTTCCCTCCAGTTGCAGACAGGTTATCAGCTGTCTCCCCCCTACGGCATACTTAAAAACTTGGTTTTCTACAAGGATAACAACAGCGCCCGCTTCACTATTAAGTCCCCATGACTGGAACTGATTATACATTTCTCTCTAATGCGTTAAAAATCTACTTATATAAGAACCCCCTACTCTTCTACTCAACGATTAACCCAGATACACAGCGCTATACACCATACAGCCCTCCTCAATGATTCACTTCCACCACAAGTAATACAACTTCTTTCGCCACTTCTCACTGCACAATCCTTACTGCGCAAACTTCATAATATATGCATACACCATACTTCTCACCTCTACAGTTTCCTCATCTTCTTCAAACATTGGAACCCACTTTTCCCTCGCCACTTCCTCGCTTTCAAATCCAAACTCCTTCGCAGTATCAAAAAACTCCAAGTCTTTATCAAGAAGATGTGGACGATGAGGTGTGAATACCACTAGAACTTTCCCATCTGGCTTCAAAGCTAGCTGACACGTTTTCAGCAGAGCCTTGTGCTCTCTATGATTGAACACAAGATCCGATAGTATCATTGTATCATATTTTGACCCAGAATTGTACTCGAGAAGCTCATCAACCGTCTGACCCCAAATGTATCCTGCAACTTTTACCTTATCTGCTATCTCAGGGTATGCATCTACGTTATACTGTAAATTCTGGAGAAGATCTGGGTCAGGGTAGTCCGTGATAAGAACATTTTTCGCTCCATTGAAGGCACAGATAAGACTTGGAAGGCCTGACCCGGCTCCTAATTCCAGTATAGATTTATCAGTGATGAGCTCGTGATGAGTATCCAGATAGTTTGCAGTTAATTTACCAGCATTCCATAGCAAATGACCCCACAGTGGTGATTTTCCTACCAATTTGAGCCGCAGTTCTTGGGGTTTGCAGCCGTCTAGTCGTCGGAATGATGTGAAATGGTCATCTGGTGGTTTAGGCAGGAAATCTTCTGGTTCTTCAAATAGGCCCCCTCCGAGGCTCTCTGAGTCAGACATGAAGACGCCGGGATTGTGCGGGATTCCAAGTCAAGGGAAGTGCAAGCTACTTCTGTGTACTCCGTGGAGTTTCAATGTTGGGATATTCGGCGAAAAAATCGTCAATATCGGAACGGAATCTCCGTTGGAAGCCGAAAGAACCTCGGAAGATCCGTTGACTTGAAGAAATGTCAAATGTCCCAAAAGGGGGCCAAAGAACGGGAACTCGTGTGATTACGTCATATGGAAACAAATGATGGAGATGAGGGATGAAAGCGTCGAGCGATAAGAGAAGTAGAGATTTATATATATATATATATATATCGACGCTGTGTTACTCGTATGGCAGTTATATAGAAGAGGTTGTCTGGAGTCTAACCTGGTTGTATGGCAGATGCAAAGACAATGGTATCTCTGCAATTGTGGGCTAACTGACAGCGTAGACTAAAATGTCAGTTGCTGAAATTCTGTCTCGGGAGAATCTCGGGTCAGTTGTCCTGGAGAACAAAGGATCCGTTGCTCGGGATCATGTAAGGAAAACGAGAGGTGGCTTTGATAAGTGGATCAGATACTGACTAGTCAGCTGGCAAATGAGCGTACTTTTCTGAGCTGGTCCCGGACTAGTTTGGCGTTTGCCTCAATTGGAGTAGCCGTAACTCAGCTATTCAGGCTAATGGCGGCAACAGATGAGAATTCTATACTAGATCATGAAACCCTACGGAAGCTGGGCCGGCCTATAGGGGGTATGTAATGTAATTGGAACAATGGAATGATAGAATCGTATACAGCTAACAGGTTCAGGCACGTTTGTCGGCGGAAGCATTCTCATGCTGCTTATGGGCTCATACAGGTTCTTCCGCACTCAGTATATGTTGCAGCACGGCAAGTTTCCCGCAGCAAGATCCTCGATATTGATCCTGTTGCTCTTAGCCTTGGGGGTATGTCAGAATTTAGGAAAATCTGATTCTGAGTATCATTAGTACTAACAGCTTTCAGCTCGTGCTTTCCACTTTCGGGATTATTCTCGGACTCTCTAAATAACAGCGTGGGATTTTAGATTTTAATATTAATGAATTTACTATCAAATGTCTACTACTTTTAGGAATAAATCTTCAGTCGTAATCGTAACTCCTCTGTCCCGGCCAAAATTTCCACTGTCCCATATCCGGGCACTTGAAATACCTTATTAGGGCTAGCCTATCACGTGTATACCACACCCTTCATACAAGGGTATATTTAACCCCTAATTTTCAATGCTCCAGTATTTCCTCTTTTAGACATTTTCTCTTCATCCACATAACGCACACCATCCGTCTACCCACTCACTCAGACTGTACGCCACTCCGGCTGCTGCCTTTCTATCGAGGTTGATATACATAGAATAACTGGTGATACACGAATTATAGACAGGTAAATCAGCGTGTCTGTGCTTGATATATTTTCGCCCAGCAGGAACTTATCATCAATAAACATCATTCAAAATGGTAAGTTACTTCTGTCATGCGTGAGCAGCGAAAAGCCTGAGCAGAAGAAAGGATGTAATCTCATCAACGATCGAAATCGCCACTTGCACCCTGGAAGAACGAATCTATATTTCCCAGCAGCTGGAAGCCGCAACCGACATCTACAGGCCATCGACAGTACAGATATTTTATCAACAGTCTATTATGTCGTTGCCACAATTCTGTGCAGAAATTCAAACCGCTACATATCCCACTACTACCATCATACAATCCTTCAACATATAGTGAAGTACCAACCCTTTCATAATCTACTCAGCACGCTATTCTCTTGTATATTGAATCCCACGATAGTTTACTAACAATTTCCACAGGGAAAAGTTCACGGATCGCTTGCTCGTGCCGGTAAGGTCAAGTCTCAAACTCCTAAGGTCGACAAGGAGGAGAAGCCCAAGAGACCTAAGGGAAGAGCTTACATGAGACTTAAGTACACTCGTCGGTTTGTCAATGTTACTCTGACCAACGGAAAATTCAAGATGAACCCTAGCCCTGCTTCTAAATAAGCAAATTTTCATCTAGTGACTTGCAGTGTTGGATGTCAGTACTGAAGGAAGGAAAAGTGGTCAGTCGATGACGTTTATGGGTTATTCACCGGGATGTCGGTATTATTTGCTGTCTTGTCGTTGTTCCTCCTGCTCTTGCTCACATTAGGCTTGCAAGGAATCAGATAATAGTCATTTAATGTAAACACAGAACTGTTGATGTCTATTCAGATACGTAGATATGGTTGTTAGTAAGTTGGAATGACTAAAGGTAAACTGTTGTCTATTTGATTACGTAGATGATTATAGTGTGTATTAGTCATTAGAAAAGAAGCTGTGGCTATGTACGAATCCCTATAGTGACCATATGCTTTTGGAGAGTTCCATTATACTCTCAGAGACCCATAAGAGCCAATAAGGAGAACAAAATAGTGAGAAGCCTTGTTGAAGAGTCAGGATAAACAGGTGAAGCTGCATTCACAGTTACAGTGCTATAGGACCTCACAGTACCCACCTGCCCTGAAATTGATCCCAATCCAATAGATCCCGAAAGAGGAGACGCTATAGTGGAATAGAAACTAGAGAAAGTCTGCCAGTAAGGCGATTGGGTAGTCGTTAGCTTGCCGTACTCATTAGTACCAGTTACCCATATAAGTGTTGGACTGTTAGAAGTAGTTGATGAAGAAGAGGAGGATAGTGAAGAGCCAGTAGATGTAGACACAGATGTTAGTATAGATGAATCTGCGGATGTTGATGTGGGTAGGATGGCTGATGTGACAGCTGCTGTGTCGGCTAATGTAGCGGCTGTTGTAGCAACTGTTGTAGCGACTGTTGTAGCGACTGCTGTGTCGGCTAATGTAGCGGCTACTGTATCGGCAGTTGTGGCAGCTGTGGCAGCTGTGGCAGCTAGTGTATCAGCTAATGTGTCAGCTAATGTGTCAGCTAGTGTGTCAGCTAGTGTGTCAGCTAGTGTATCAGCTAACGTGCCAGCTAGTGTGTCTGTCGTTGTGTCCGCTAATGTGGCAGCTGCTGTGTCTGCCGCTGGGTCGGCTGCTGTGACAGCTGTAGTTTCCTGGAGGTCAGCTACCTGACCAAAGACTGTGTGTAGTAAGCATGCGAGGAGAAACCATAGGGGGAAGATGACTGTTCTCATTGTCGGGGGTTTGACTTTCTGAAATGTTGATAGATCTGCGGAAAGGGTCCCAATAACTCTTGAGCAGTGTACCAGGTGGACAGGATAGACCCAGTGTGTTTTAAATATTAGATATGTTCGTTTTGAGGTGATGATGGTAACTCCGTTGTAGCTTTGTAGCTTTCTGACTACTATCAGTCAGGATTCTATCGTCTGTTTATCATGCTGTGGTGTGTGCAAGAGTTACGGCATAGAAGCTGAAGTTTATGCAGCAGAATCAGAGCGTCTTTGGGATATTATGGTAAGAATCCTTCACTGTGGAAGCTGCTATAAATATCTGTATTCGTTGCGCCAGACAACCAGAGAATTTACCAAGTTCTTCGTAAATATTCTTTGAAAATTAGGTTTGGCTAGCAAGTTAGAGTTGTGTTTCGGTCAAACGTTAATTTCAAAGCAAATACATGGAATTGAGATTCTGGAGTGCACATCTGTAAGAGAATACGCGGACATTTTTAAGCTTACGCAATATCTAAGTACATAGGTTTATACATTTCAATATTGAAAAACGGATCGTCTTTCTGACTGCTCCTCGCTTGTTGAAATGACAATAACTAATTGCTAGTTGCTGTTAAGGTTGTTTATATTTAGCAGATTGCTCACTAAAAAATCGTAAACCTAAACTGTGATTCCAACTTAGGCAGTCGGGACTCAGCCTCAGACTTCTTTCTCATTCTACATGAAAGTGAATGTCGGCGATTAAGCCGTCTTCCTTCCTTGCACAGCAGGCGAAAACATTGAATGAATTCGGAAGCCTTCGGAACTCGGATTCAAACGGTATGAGATAGGAGAAAACAAACAAAACAAGACGGATTGTCTGATAAACGTCATAATAGGATGCTTTGGCACTTTCGCTTATCAGCTACTGTGGGATGTGGGTGTATTGATGAAACCAATTAGTTATGTAAAGATAGTCTTCAATATATCATTGAATATTTTCTTTCAAGCTTCCGAACTTCGCGCATGAGCAAAACTTCCGAGCCTTCTTCGCCAAATGAGCATGGAAATGGACATCCCACTACCGGAAAAGATAAGCGGGAATGAGGCACAGCTTGTAAGATTTCAAATCATTTCAGATTTCCTGCACAATGTATATCTCCGGACAATGCATTATATTATGCCATGCATTGCGCTGTCGACGCGGAATGAGCCGTGCACCGGGAAACCTGTCTGGTATGGAAAATATATAAATAGAGTTCCAGATAAGCTTTACAGTTTATCACATCCAACGGTTTTAAAATGGTAACAACCCAGGTGATGAGTTGATTTTAGACATCTCACCTACACGCTCGCTCTGCCGACTTTTCATTACGAAAGCTGCTGAAATAGAATAGGAGAATTTTCTGATTGTCCAGTTGAGAGTTGTAGTTAAAAGCGCCGATATCTTTCATTTTACACCGAGTATTCCGTCTCTTTTGTTTTGCCGCCTGCACGATGTCGTCACTTCTATGTTCCGTATTGGGTAAGCTTGCGGAAACTCTATGTGAAGTCAAACCTTGTTCCTTACGCGAAAGTAGTCGCGAAGTACACGATGGCGTCTTCCGCTCTTTCTCGCTGTAATGCCGAGATGCACTGAAATTCTTCCTCATTGGCTGTTTGATATTGCATTTGACGCGTCTAAGGATGATCCCGTGAAGCCTAGAGAACGAAGGGAGATTGAAGAGCCAGCCTACGGAAACCACAACAGCAGAGTGCTGGTAAATGCCGAAAGCTCGGAGTTCAAGGGTGAGAGAGATATAGATTGAAGTTATTCATTTTTACGTGCCATCATGCTATGCGTAGTAGTATATATATACATTAATTCATTTCTTAAACATCTTGAAACTTGCTGCAATTACGTAGAGTGAACCCGGGCATTTCGTGTGAAGATGACAGAAAGACTTGAAAGAACGAAGTGAAAGAAGCCATGGAAGTTCTTTGAGTTTCCCAAAAAGAAATCTGAGTAGAGTTTTAATGTTACTGAATACCAGATGCTTGCTGAAATTCGCCTGTATTGCCGAATGATTGCAAAACGTCTTGAGGGCTGATTTCTTGGCTCTCACCAGCTTGAAGATCAGCAATGAACGCTGGTTGATAGATTATTCATCTATTATCGATAAACAATTAGTAGTCTATCGGCAGCTTGTCTTCCGATCTCACGTTTAACAATAAATGAACGGAAACTGAGAATTATGATTACTCCGATGACGTTTTGATCTAAATTCCCAAAAATTTCAACACATATGCTTCAGATTTCAGAGAAAATCGCGTAAAACCACTTTACGCGAGTTCAGCCCGGAAAATTCTACGCAAAGTTAGTATTTTCAGCAACCCAATGACTCGGATAAAAAGATATTCCGGTATTTATTCCATGTCGCCCTGTTTAACTGCTCGAAAGTAGGCTTAATCATCTATTCTATCAGGAAACTGTTTTTCCGATTCAACCAGTAACCAACCCTATATTAAATGAAACTATAGTGTAAAACTGCATTTATAAACATACACACATACACATATACACAATACATCTACAGTTATGGTAAGCTACACAGGGACACCAAAGTGCCAACCCTCTTTTTCTTCTCTAACCTCCCCGCACTTCCTTCCTACCTATCCACCTCTCGGACGTCTATTCCTTACCTCCGAACTATCTCCACACCCTCCACCCTGCACTGCGGAAAATCACTATCCAGGACATTGCCCCCGACACCCAAACCCTCGTATACCTCAGCTATCACCGAAAACACCGCCATCTCCGCTTATTTCCCTCTTATGTCCCTCTTATTTCCCCCCTTTTCCCCTTCTCTCCCTCTCCACCAGCCATCTTCTGAACCGCCTCGAACGGACTTCAGCACTCATCTCAGGCAACTTTCTCAGTCCACATTCCGCGCTGATTCACACTAATCAACTATTATTCTGTAGCAATGTATTCCTTGTTTGGGAGACTCAAAACGCCTACAGCCGTTAGTCGATGGATCCGGTAGTCCACTGTTGGTCCTGTTTACTCTACTCGCCTTCTGCTATAGTCTCTGCTCTACAGGATCAGTCCCGTCTCCACTATCCTATCCCTTCCCATCTCTTCCTGCACCTCATCGCATCTCACTATCTATTGGCAATCCGTTGTCCTGCCAAATCCCACTTCCACATAGTTTTTCCGAAGTAAGACAAACCCTCTTCCCCGTCAACCAATAAATTAACTATAAACGCGAACGGCGCACCTAAAACAGTGTATCATCCTCTTTATTATCTCTCACCCGTAATTCCTCAGTCATCCGTAACTGTTCGGGGACGGAAAATAGGTTAAAGCAGCCGAGAAATGACCCGGCCCGCGTTTCCGGACAGCGAAATAACCATCACCCATAGTGGCCCAGTATAACGGTTTTTTTCTGTCCGGATACCCCGTGCAGACCTGAAATACCCCGAAAGGCGCTACCAGAACAATGATGGAAACTCACTGAAAGTCAATGGAAAGTACCGTAGATATCTTCATTTGTTCTTTCTATAGTAGTAAATGGTGAAAAACCGATCATAGAACACAGTAAAAGAGTAGATTTACACTACAAGACCTGAATACATCTAGAAAACATACTCTGCTCGAGTATCTCTGCTTACAACTACTACTCGGGACTCAGCCTCTTCTCAACAAAGTTTCCAACTGGCCAGGAGGAAATCCGGCTAACTTTGTTTATTTTGTTATTCTTCCAGAGAACCACAGCTTTTGCCTACCTCAGGGTTCTCGTAAGAACACTATAGATCCTCAGTTTCGCATTCACAGCTTCAACTCAGCTCCATCCACATCTCCTTCACCTTCTCCTTCACAGTTCCGTGCCGCAAGCCATCACAATGGACCCCGCTACGGACTACCAAGAGAAGAAACTCTTTGGCGGGGCTATCACAACCGGCATGCCGTCACTGTTTACAGATGCTAGCATATTCCGAGAGATCCCAGACCACCAAGAAGTTTTCGTCGTTGGAGCTGACGAATTCGACCTACAAACACAGATTCTGCAACACCAAAGAAGCCAGGGCCTCCTCGACCCAGACGACGCCTGCGCAGACGACGAAGACGTCTGTGAAGTGGCCGTCACCAGCCCTGAGAACACCAGCGGTCCCATAGCGAAACCGGCCCATTCTTTCGTGATAAGCAAAGAAGACAGCTTGATTGTAGAGATTATGGAACAAGTACCTGACACGACGGCCGCTGAGTCCTTAGCAGTACATTTTGAGGAGATGGCACACGCCAACGACGCGTCAGGCCACTGGAGAATCGTGCAGTCGAGTCCTGTGGAGACGCCGAAGCTGCCAGCGTCGCGTGGGGTGGAAGCGCACATAGCTGTGGGATACGAGCCGAGTCGGAAGTGGGGCCGGCCGGAATTGCTGCTGGACGCGGCTGAGGAGGAAGCTGTTTCGGACGGAGATGCCGACTCGGCGATGTTCCCCAATCGTCGGCGTTCTAGCTCATTGTCGATTGTGGATAACCGACTTCTACAGCCTACTTTAGTGATTGTATTAGCAGTGATACGAATTGAGTCAGTGTCTACTGATATACTTATTTCGTATAATCTGCCGTTCCAGAAGGCGCCTGAACTGCTGGTTTTGCATGATTTCATCAACAAGAAGCTGGCAAAGCTTGAGCCTTACAGTTTTTTCAATCACAGTTTTGGAGACCCAGCATATCAAACGAATTTAGTGGAACGTAGGATTTACACGGCTAAGAAAATTGTTTACACAGCTGCTCAGAACCTGCAGATCAACGACTGGGGGCTTTTCCCCGAGAATGCGGGTTCATAAGCTATAGAAAGTGTGATGTGGTAAATTATTCTTTGCATCGGTAGTCTCAGCCGAGTTCTCGCGGCGGGAACTCCACTGGGTGATGCCTGTACTATACTGTCATGGACACGATTATGTAGATTCTGCTGTAGAAATGGGTAATGGCATTGATGTGTATACAGATCAGATTAGATCAGATCAGATAAGATAGGTGTTTTGTATATAGATTAGTGATACAGAGTGAGAGAAAGCGAAGGTTAACCGTGGGTCAAACTTCATGTACGCTTCCAGGGACCACTAAGGATCTCCAGCCATACTAATAGCGACCAAATTGAGCTCCTGGAACCTCATAAACTGCCCATAGCCAGCCTACAAGCTGTTCCATCCCCACTGCGAGCTTTGCACGGCTCGAACTTCGCGTATCCTCTCAGCAGTGAAATTTCATCCTGAAACCTCAAAGCTGGGCAGACTGGGCCAGAACTCTCAAAACTTGGACAGCTCTGTTATGTAAAAAACCCACAAAGGAAGCTAACAGTAGACACTTAAACAGGGGCCTAAATTCCCAGTAAATACGCTTCCTTCTCTCCCTTCTTCGCTCTCTTCTTCGCTCTTTACTCTTCTTCAGCATTCACCTGCTCAGCTCGTAGACCCTTTAGCTCTTCTAGACCCTCCCTCAGACCCCCCAGACCCTTGATATCTTTTTTCACCCGGGAAATCACATGTAAAGTCCCTACGCGATTCGCAATCTTCAAATTTCCAAGCCGACACGTTGAAATGTCAAAGAAATAACCCACAACATTTCGGCACATCCGACGACCCGGCAGCCTACTGGAACACCACTGAACCCCGACGGAGCTGCTGTTGACAGTTCGGTAGTTTGCTGCTGCTTGAAAAGTGGTTTTTTTTCCGGTTTTTTCTGGCTAGTTGTGATTGAGAATCAAATACCTACTTAGCGGATCAACTAATTGCTACTCATACTGTTGACTGCCTATTCATCGCATTATTCCTTTTATTTTTTGCTTTCTCTTTTCGATTTAGAAACCCGAGAACGTCACGTGGGCGGCGTGCGGATGACCGAGCCGAGGAATCAACGCACATAAGAAAAATCAACGAAAAAAAGGGAAAAAAGGAGATTCACGGAAATTCACGGAAATTCACGGAATAAACTAGGCGAAAATGAAGGCGGTAACCATCCGCCGAGCAGCCTTGGTGTTGGCAACTCTGGCTGTCCTGTTTGTCCTCTTCTTCAAATCCTCGGGTAAAATCTCGGCAAAGGATCTGGCAATTGAAGACCTGCTTCGGGGTTCTTCTAATGTAGACGCAGTACGGGAAGAAACGCGTGCAACTCTGAAAAGAATAGAGGAAACCAATCAGAAGTTTATAGAAGAACAGCGCAGACGACTGGCTGATTTAGAACAAGAGAGGAAACTCATTCTGCATAAACTCGACGAACTGCGTCGTCCACCAGAGGATCTCACTTTGAGAGAGCGATTGGCTTTCGTTTTCCCCTACGATCAGGATTCTCGTTTCCCGGCGTACATTTGGCAGACATGGAAATACGGTTTGTACGATCCGGAACACGTGGACAAACAGCTGCAGGACGCCGAACATTCCTGGAGCGATAAGAATCCCTCGTTTGTTCACGAGATCTTTAATGACGATACGGGAGCTGCAATGGTACACCATTTGTACAAGACGATTCCCGAAGTTATAGAGACGTACGAGTCACTGCCTGAGCCGATTCTGAAGGCGCAGTTTATCCGATATCTCGTGCTGCTAGCCCGAGGCGGAGTTTATGCCGATATCGATACCGTAGCTTTACAGCCGATTCCGAACTGGATTCCGGAAAACGTAGGATCTAGCGAGATTGGACTCGTCGTAGGTATAGAAGCGGACCCGAATACCCCAGATTGGAGGAAAGACTATGCGCGTAGACTGCAGTTTGGCAATTGGGTAATCCAGTGTAAACCTGGCCATCCTGTATTACGAGAGATGGTCGCCCGAGTTATTGAAAGGACTAACAAACGGAAAGAGGAGAATCGTATGGAGCTGCCGCCTAGAGGTCAGACTTCTTCTATTCCTGATAATAATCGGGCTCATCAGATTATGGAGTGGACAGGAGATGCAGTGTGGACTGACGTGTTGCTGACGTATTTTAACGACTACGTGCAATCCGGGATTGTTGCTACGATTTCGTGGCGTGATTTCACGAAATTGGATATCCCGAAGCTGGTGTCTGATGTGCTGGTGCTGCCGATCACGAGTTTCTCTCCAGGGATCGGCAAGATGAACGCTGGTGAGGAGTCGCACCCTCTAGCGTTTGTTAAGCACTATTTCCGTCATACCTGGAACATGCCCGAGGAGTAGGTTCGTAGGCGCAGTTTTAGAGAGTTGTAGGTGCAGTAGTTTTTGTTATGGAGGCGGAGTAGTGTAGTAAAGGATGAGGGGTAACTTAGAGAGATGAGGGATAAGTTTAGAGAGCAGTAGGACGTAGAAAGTAGTGATAATCAGTGATAATCAGTGATGGAGAGCTTATTGAGAGGGGAGGTGGCCGAAGAAGTGAGCAGGCAAGGGAAATTCGTGTTGCGAGTGAATGGAATAGGATATTCTAAAATTTAGATTGAGATTGAGATTGAGATCGACGGCTGGTTGATAGAGTTGTTTTCCGTCTCTGTTAGCTGTTCTCTACGTTTGGAGTCAGTGGGAGGTTTCTTCCTGGTTCTGCCAAAGCTATTGCTATGACCTCAACTGTTCTGTCAAGGCCCGCAGCTCAGAAACAGGGCAAATGGGATTACAGGCCTTTTTTTTTTCTTTTGGCAGTTTTGGCAGTTTTGTAGTATGTAGAACAATCGGAGACAGTAACGGTAAACAAAGAAGAAAAGCGATGATGTTGCAATCTATATTTTGAATCTTCTTCGTTGAATTCCTCAAAAATAGGACGGAAGATGTTTTTCTTTGGAACAGGTGACTCAAGCAAAGTCTGAAGTTTGTCTGGAAACTGGCGTCTGGACGCTGGTACCCTGAGAAACTCAAGAATACAAATCGCGAATATAGAGCAGAATTCATTTGGAAGATATGTCGTCTTAGTAGTGTAATTAGCGGGATAATTGTCTGAGGTAGACAGTTTGCCACTTCCTTGATACTCCATTTCCAAACCACTGAACAGAATTAATAGAATGTTCAGTTCCTAACTAACTAACAGTGTAATTACTCGTCAGTTTAGTAGAACCTTAGACAATCGTCTCCAACTAATCCACGAAACACTCGCACTGTATTGAAACCAGCGGCTCCGTTTCTGTCATTGTGAAAAGGCTGTTAATGATTTTATCTTCTTCCTACTCTCCTATCTCCCAAATTACCTACATTATCTCTTACTATCTTCCTCCCCCACCCAACCACTACTCCTCTTTACTTATTTCAATACATAATCATTAAAACAATCAACAAAACTCCTATTTCTCCTATATACCACTCACTGACTACCGGCTTCTCCAATAACATCTAAAGTGTGCTGCCACACTTTTGCCTGCGCTTCTGGTGTCAACCTCTCAGCAGGGACCTCAGCCGGTTTCAAATCTGACCCTACAAGATGCGCGCCTTTCTGGAAATCCTCACTAGCCGCTCCAGCAAAGAAAAACTTCTCCCCAGCTTCTTCAGGGCTTGATCCAAATACTTTGAACAGCGGTTTCAAAGCTCGCAAGTAGAAAGGACTGCGGTCCAAGTAACTAGTGGCTATAATACCAGGGAAGGCGTGCATAAACATAACATTCGGGTGAGTACGAGCCAAAGCTGTCATTGCTAATGAATTGAAAGAAGAAGTATGACACATTTGCTGCTTGAAAGAGTAGTTACCTTTCTCTTTCAAATCCAAATCATCAAAATTCACTTTCCCACCAGTACTTGGGTCTAAAACAGTGATAACCCGAGCGTTCTCCTTCGACGCTGCAGCAGCGTCCAGCAAGGGCAGCAGCCCTGTGACATACTTCATTCTACCGTAGTAATTAGTAGTCAGCGTAACGTCTCGCCCTTCCTCAGTTGTGAGACGCGACGACATCGGGAGACTCAAACTGTCGAGCCCTCCACTAGTGAGCATCAGCAGGTTTACCTTTTTCTCTTTCTGGGCTATTTGTTTAGTTATATCAGAGGTTTTATCTAAATCTGTCACGTCATGCTGGAGGAAATAGTATTTAGAGCCCCTGTCCTGGTTTATCTTGCTCAGGTTTTCCAATACATGGTTGCCCTTTTCCGCGCTGCGGCCAATGACGTAAATATGGGGATCAGTAGTGTATTCAGCGAATTTGTAAGCCGTGGCTTCTCCGATACCGCTGGTACCTCCGACGAATACTCCGACGTTTTCGTGGAGTCGGTTTTTCATTACCGAGTTGATTGGTTTGTATGAGGGGAACATTTCGGTGGTTTAAATAGAAGTATACGTATAAGCGGAAATGGGAATATAAACTATGAAGTATGTAGTTATTTGGCAGAGTAGTTGATAGGTTTAGCTCTTCAAATTCAGCCTGAGAATAAGCAGAGTGTCAGGAATCACAGGATAATCACAGGATTTACGTATTCCAGAGTTGCAGTCCAGCTTGACTACTTTGCACCAACCACTGACCGTATTTATAAGCAATTAAACCAGTAGTAGTGATATCTTAAATACCCCCAAGTATGAAATTCTGCTTAGTCAGGCTCTGAACTCAAAGAAACAGTGCGGCAGATGACCTGTGAGACCAGGGAATTGACAGTAGGAAAAGGCTGAAATACCAGTACTCCCAAATACCCCCAGTATACCTTCAGAACCACGGATGCTCTGATATACCCGGAAAACACTCCACTAGCTATAAGACAATTGGGTAACGATGATCAGACACTAGTGATATCAGATGTAGTCAGGAACAACCGAATGCTTGCCTGGACACGCAGAAAGTATCAAATCCACTACAAATTGACAGAAAACCAAGCCAAAAACCCCAAAACAGCACAGAGACCACACATACCACTATAACTACCTTCTACTCCCGTTTTATCTCATAATATCCACACCTGAAAGCTCTCTCTTCTTCCACTATACAGAAAGCAGCTGAATAGACATCGCGTCTCATCTTAAAACACACTCTCGACCTCCCCCCTGCCTGACAATCCCGATCACGTCATCAAAAACACATTTACTCTCCCCCTGAAAGGAGACGCAAAGTGTCCGCACAAGGAGGCGTCAGCTTCGCCGGGCGAAACCTCAGGAAAGAGGCAGGGAGATAACAGGATGGAAAAAAAAAGGAACCGTTTAGAATAACGGCAATTGCCTTACAAATACACTCCATAATACAGGGAAAATAACAGGAAAAGATCCCGTGGCAGTGACGGATCCCGCGCCTTTTTTCCGAAATCCTTTTGAACCCAAGCTACAGACTGTTAAGCACATCTAACTGTATCACAGGAATACACTATTCCTATACTACACAACACCACAGGCATCCATCAGGTTTCACAAGCCACAAGCGTTGGAAACTGCTATTCCAGCCATGGTGAACAATCCAGAAAACACACAGGCCGAGGAGGATTACGTGATGGTCACGCCAGACGAGTCTGACAACGTGGAACCCGAAACTAAATCAAGATCTGAGAGTTATGTATTCGTAGACGATAGGAATGAGGAAGAAGAGGAAGAAGAAGAAGAAGGAGATGATTTTGAAGATGATGAAGAGGAAGACGACGAGGAAGACGAGGAAGACGAAGAAGAAGAAGAAGACGAAGAAAGCGATGGAAACGAAGAATTATCTGAACATCATCTAATGGGACTCCCAGCTCCTGGAAACACAATGCAAACTTCTCCTTCCCCCGCACCTGACGAGAACCTGGAAGCAACGAATTTCGAGGCAATGCAAGCCAAGTATCTGCCGAATTTAGAAGATCTGGAACCCCTTGCCGAGTCTACTTTCACATGGGAGATCTCAGACTGGTCCAGCCTCGGGAAGAAAGTGTATTCTCCGAGGTTTGAGTGCGGTGGGCTGCAGTGGTCTTTGCTGCTGTTCCCACAGGGGAATAAAAAGCCGAATACCGTGTCTGTGTACTTGAAAGCGCGTAAACCTCGGAAACTGAATGCCGATGAGCCGTCTTTAACTTCAGACGCGTCAAATCCAGGACAGCTAAAACGCGACGCGACTACGCTGACAGACACGGAAGAATCCATGGACGAAGACGCGGAATCGGCTGACGGAGAAGACAGCACGTGGTATGCCTGCGCACAGTTTGCTATTGTACAGTGGAACAAAAGCAATCCTAAGCTTTTCCACGCCATGACGGCAAAACACAGATTCGACCGCCACGTCCCGGACTGGGGGTTTGTCAGTTTCCAGGATTTGGCCAGACTGCCGACGCTGAACGGCCATACAGTGCTGGACGGGAATACAACGTGCTTTACAGTTTATGTTCAGGTAGTGAAAGATCCTACAGGAGTGCTGTGGCATCATTTCACTAATTACGACTCTAAGCAAGCAACAGGATACGTGGGGATCAAGAATCAGGGTGCCACGTGCTATTTGAACTCGCTGATTCAATCTCTGTACTTCACTAAATGTTTCCGTAAAGCTGTATACCAAATTCCTACCGAGAAGGATGAATTAGGCTCTTCAGTGCCACTGGCACTGCAAAGACTATTCTATCATCTCCAGATGTCCCGGTACCCTGTAGACACTTCTGAGCTCACGAAATCGTTTGGCTGGGACACGGGAGACGCGTTTACACAGCACGATGTGCAGGAATTGAATAGAGTGCTTATGGATAACTTAGAAGGCAAGATGAAAGGAACTAAAGTGGAGGGCATACTAACTGATTTTTTCGTGGGCCAAATGAAGTCGTACATTAAATGCGTCAACGTAGATTTTGAAAGCTCACGATCTGAGGATTACTGGGATATTCAGCTCAATGTTAAAGGGATGAAAACGCTGGAAGATTCTTTCAAAGATTATATTCAAGTGGAGATGCTGGAAGGCGAAAACCAGTACGATGCTACCGGATTTGGCCTTCAGGACGCTCGTAAAGGTGTAGTTTTCCAGTCTTTCCCTCCTATTCTTCATCTACAATTGAAAAGATACGAATACGATTTCATGAGAGACCTTATGGTGAAGATAAACGACAGATACGAGTATCCAGCTGAAATCGATCTATCCCCGTATTTAGATGAATCCAGCGATAAGACTAAATGCTGGAAATATCATTTATACGGAGTTTTAGTCCATAGTGGTGATTTGAACGCTGGTCATTACTACGCTTTGATTAGACCAGAAGCTAATGGGAATTGGTATAAATTTGATGACGACAAAGTCACACGGGCAACTGATAAAGAAGTATTTGAAGACAATTTCGGAGCTGACGCTTCTGAATTGAAAAATCAATCTTACACTCGGGCTAATCGAGGGTTTTTCAACAGATTTAACATCAAAAGACACACCAGTGCGTATATGCTGGTGTATCTCCGAGAAGATTCCGTGGAAAAAATCCTAAGCCCTGTAACCGAGCGGGATATCCCAGCCCACATCCCGCGAATGCTGGAAGAAGAAGCCAGAGAGTATGAAAGGTATAAGAAAGAACGAGAGGAGTCTCATTTGTATATGATGATCGACGTATACACTAAAGAGATCTTCCAGCATCACGAAGGATTCGATTTAGGACCCGACGAGCGGTATTCGCACAACAGAAGTATCCGGGAGTTGACTGTGACAAAAGAAACGAGACCTATCTCGTTTAAAGTACACAAGGCTACTCCGTTCAATACTTTTGTCAATACCGTAGCAGAAACTCTTCGTAAACCCGTAGAAGATATTCGATTATGGATTCTCATTGCCCGGAAGAACAAGACGATCCGGCCAGAGAAACCAATCCCTAGTGGGACGACTAAATCTGTAGAGGAAGTTAGGGAAATGCTGTTCCACCAGCATGACGGGTTAGCCCTTTGGGTTGAGGAACCCCTGCCTAAGCTGAAAGTACAGTCTTCGATCAGTGCTATGAGTTTGCTCAAGGATTTCAAGAATAAGCTGTCGAATCATGAGTCTGGGAGAGCTGTTTCTTTGTTCCATCACAATAACGGGAAATGGATTGTTCCTGAGTTTGAATCCACTTTCACACTTATATTCCTCAAGTATTTTGACCCCCTGACACAGTCATTACGGGGGATCACCCATTGGGTTGTAACTAAGCAGACCAGACTTCACGAGCTGCACCCCATAATCAGAGAGATAATGGGCTGGCCCAGTACCGTAAGGATTGAATTGTTTGAAGAGATTGCCCCTGGGAACGTAGAACTGCTGCAGAGCAAACTGACGTTTGCTGACGCAGAGATTATCCCTGGAGATATTATCTGTTTCCAGAGAGTATTGACAGAGGAGGAGAAGAAATCCGTAGACGGGTATGTGGATGCTCGACAGTTTTACGATTTTGTATGCAACAGAATCACGCTGAAGCTGCAGGAAAAGTCTCAGTTTGATTTGGAGTATGAGAACAATTCTCATCACACTGGATCGATTATTATCAGCCACGACAAGAGTGGGGATAAATCTGAGGATGAAAAGACTTCAAAGAGCGAATTCGACTTATTAATCAATGAATTCGCTACTTACGAAGAACTGGCAAAGAAAGTAGGCAGGAAACTGAAAGTTGAGCCATCAAATCTCAGATTCTACGCTACTTTCGTTCCAGGAGCTCCTAGCGCACCAGTAAAACCCACAGCGAACACCACAGTACACACTATGCTGTATAACTCCTACAACGGGCCTCAGCTTCTGCTATACGAAGTACTGGAGATTCCTCTAGCAGAGTACGAGCTGATGAAAACTGTGCCTGCTGTGTATTTCCCTAAATCGTTAACAGAAGAGAACGAACCATACGATGTGCTGCTGTATAAGAATACCCACATCAAGCACGTGCTGGAAGCTATCCCTAGTATCTCTAACCAGGATATTGAAAGCCAGTCTTTGATTGTATGGGCTGTACAAGCTCACAGAGTATTCAAACAGTTTACCTACGATACTCCAATCTCGTATATTCCCGAGTTTTCTGACCTCTACATTGAGAAAATGTCAGATGACTTTAAAAAGTACTACGAGATAACCAGCGGGAGTGGCAGTGCCACACCTGAACCCGCAGGGGAGCAGTCGCCTGCCGCAAAATGTATAAGCGTATTCCACTATCATAAAGAGCCTAATAGAGTACACAGCGTTCCGTTTTTGTTCCCTCTGTTTCGAGATGAAACGCTGACAGAGGTAAAACAGAGACTGGGGAGACAGTTGAATCTGCCAGATAAGGAAATGGAGAAAGTACAGCTTGTGCTTTTCCAGAGTTCGAATCTGGCAGGAAATCACATATTATTGGATAATGATGAAGATTCTGTGTTCTCGTTAGCTACTGCTACTAGTGTTTTAGGGCTGAATCATTTGGATAAAAGCTCTCATAAGAAAGTACAGCGCAAGAGGATTATCTATCGGAATGTGTGATTGATATGATTTGGAGATGTGGGTAATTTTGCGAATTTGGGTGGGTGGAGTTGTTGTATTTACCAGCTGGTTGATTGCATTAAATTCGTGTGGCTGATCTGAAAGGAAGGAAGGAAGGAAGGAAGGAAGGAAGGAAGGAAGGAAGGAAGGAAGAAAATGACGTTTAGCTACGCATATATTTATATTTTATAGCTTTTGCAAAGTTTTCTGGGTATTTGAGGAACTGATGAGTGATTTTCTGCAGTGATTTTGATTTTGTTAATTGACTTCATTTATACTGCGTTGTATTGAGATAGTAGTGTAGTGTTGTGGGGCATTTAGAAGAAGAAGAGAAATAAGGGAGAATAAGGAGTGGAATTCTTCTTTATTACTAAGAGTGTTTTATAGGAGAGATTCTTCTTTATTATTGAGAATGTTTTATACGAGGAATTCATCCTTCTTACTATTGAGAATGTTTAATGAATTTCTTTCCTTCTTATTACTAAGAATGTTTTATAGAAGCAATTCCCTTCCTTCTTAGTACTTCGAAGGCATTATACTGATATTCCCTCCCTTCCTGCTGCTGGGCAGGCTTTGGGCATGCGGAATTCTTCCTTTTTCCCATTATACATATTTTGCAGAAGGAGTCTTCGTCTTTCTTACTTCTTACGAGGCTTTATAGCAGAATTCTCTTCCTCTTTCTCACAAAGCATAATTTATAGGTGAAATTATCTTCTTTTCTATTACGAGTACTTTAGAGGAGCGAAATTCCCTTCCTCCTTCCCTCTAGGAGTACATGGAAAGCTCTTCTTTGCTCTTTCCCACAGACATACTTTATAAATGTAATTCTCCTCTCCCTTACTACCCGGTAAGATTTATACTGGAATTCCCTTACTTCTTACTACTAAAAACGTTTTATAGATGGAATTCTCTTCTCTCTTATTACTAAAAATGCTTTACAGAAGAAACCCACTTACTTCTTACTATCAAACATCCTTCATAGAAGGAGTTCTCTTCCTCCTTCCACTTAGAAAGCTTCATAGTCCAATTCCCTTCAATTTCCTCCATTCCTACTACTGTTTGCCCTGTTTCCTCCTTTCCAGCTCCCTTCTCCTCAGCTCTGTGCTGCTAAGCTTAGAAGCCCATTCCTCCTGTTTTGAATCATTTGAACAACCAACTAACCCAATCACTATAATCTCCATTTCCTTCCACCCTTTCTGAACGCGAAATTCATTCAGTTTCTTTGAATTTTCATACGTTTCCTTCGAAGCAATCAACGCCTGGATATGCTCCTCGGTAATTGTAGGCCCGTAAATATCATTCAACTCAACTATATAGAGATAGAGCGATGGGAACAGATATGATAAGAATTTACGAATATTACTCTCCCTTACACTATACGGTTCCATTGCTTCAGCGTATTTCTTATTCTTCAGCAGAGATTCCCCCGTAAGACCGATAATCAGCCGAGTTCGGGTAACAAATCCTGCAACTGTGAGTAGAATTTTATGCCCATCGTGGAGATGATCAAAAGTTCCTCCCAGAGCTGAACAATCAAACTGTTCAGCAGTGTACGCATTCAGCTGCAAATCCTGCATCTGATCTGTATAGTCCTTTTCAGATCCTGCATTGGAAGCTTCAAAAGACGGGTCTGTTTGGAGAATAACAGCTGGTATACTGAAAGATCCATAATCGTATCGGAATTCTTCCATAAGATAACTCTCAGTTTTAGCTACGAATACGGCTTCCCAGCAGTGGTCCCGGAACGTGCTGTAGCCTGACAAGATTACACGTACATCTATAAACTCTTTACCTAATTTCTGCTTCTCTTCCAGGCTTACTTGGTATAGTTTCATGAGTACTATCTCGAGTTCTTTCTCTGATGTGATCTCTGTCGTAATCAGCATATCGAAACCCCCATTTTTCATAGTCCGCTGCAGCCCCTGGGCAACCAGCCCGCGGTATTTCACGTCTAGATCATCGACAGCGCCATATGTGTTGATTAACAGAAGCGAAGACGTATAAAACATGAGAAATGATGAAATCGTCTTGAAGTCCAGTGCTGATCACAGTTACCAAGCTTTATAACTGTCTTATCCTATCTTTTGATCCCCCAGCTTCGAGGAACCTTCTTATACCTTCTTCCAGCGTTATATACACCCCAGAAACTTCACAAATAACGCTGTTGTTGCCCTCATTGCTACATATAATGCTGTTTTTCCACTCATCACTGTTCTTTCTTCCCCACAATGATTTCCTCGGGAAAGCCGTATCGTCCTTTACTATGGGAGGGGGGGGAGGCGAGAGATGATATGAAGCCAGGGGGGAGGGCGCGAGACAGACTGCGGGGAACTGATGAGGGTGAACAGCGCAGTTGAGGGTTATTCGGGTGGGTTGGAAGGTCGAATTGGAAAATAGCACTTGAAATTAATGCTAGTTAATGTAACCAATTATATTCCCCGCTAGATATACTCAAGCATTCGCAGTCGTTGATATGCAATGACTGCCCTGAACCGTGGGGTACCACACTTCGCGTCTCATCCCAACCAGCGTGCACCCATACATTAAATAATCCCCCTACTTACGGAGAAGATAACCACACACACCGGAGAAGATTGCCACCCATAAATGGAGACCTGATGTCTACTACGAAATGAAATATTTCACCATAGAGATGAAAGAAATATGAATAAAATATGAATACTATCATATTCTCAACTAATAAAATACCAATAAATACTACTATAAATCAGCATATTCGGGTGCGAAGGTACCTGCTAAGATACCCTGATCCCATCTATAAACCCCTACTGTGGAATCTACCGCTGTTTCCCTGAAATTTCCACACTTCCTAGCAGCCATGGAAAGACAATACGTACCCGACGTTGATCGGCGGCGTGCCGAGGAACGGCTTCGGCAAGCGGAAGCCCGGCGTGCCGAGACCGGAGCCGAGCGGAATGACACAAAAAGGGGCAATCCCGAAGACCCCGCAGCGGAATACGCGCGGCTCTTGGAACTGAAATCCGGCGGACGGTACATCCCGCCTGGAAAGCTGAAGTCTCTGCTGGCTCAAATGAACATGGATCCGTCTTCTAAGGAGTACCAGCGGCTGCAGTGGGAAAAGCTGAAGAAAGGGATCAACGGGGCGATCAACAAGGCCAATAAGGGGAATCTACGTAGTATTATTCGTGAGTTATTCAAGCTGAATCTCATTAGAGGCCGTGGACTATTTGTAAGAGGACTGATCAAAGCGCAGGCCCTGAGTTTGAGTTATACGCCGGTGTATGCGGCGTTGGCGGCCGCTGTTAATGCGAAGCTGCCTGTAGTAGGCGAGCTGTTAGTGGCTCGGTTGGTTATTCAGTTCCGTAAGGGGTTTAAACGAGATGATAAGAAGCTGTGCCTTAGTTCGATTACGTTTCTAGCTCAATTATGTAACCAGCAAGTAGTTCACGAGGTTCTCATACTGCAGATTCTGCATTTGCTGTTAGAGAAGCCTACAGACGATTCCGTAGAAGTAGCTGTAGCACTTACAAAGGAAGTAGGACAGTATCTTAGTGAGGCGTCCTCTGCAGCTACTAATATTGTATTTGAGAGACTTAGAAATGTCCTGCACGAGGGTCTGCTGAGTAAGCGGGTGCAGTATATGATAGAAGTGCTTTTCCTCATTCGTAAGGACGGATATAGTGATTTCCCGCCTATAGCAGACGGGTTGGACGTAGTAGCTGAAGATGAGGAAGCTGTTACGCATATGACGGGGCTGGACGATAAACTGAAGGCTGAGGAGTCGCTGAATGTTTTCAGCTATGATGAAGATTACCAGAATAGCGAAGCGCAGTATGCTGAGCTTTCGCGTGAGATTTTAGAGATTCTGGGGTCAAACGAGTCAAACGAGTCAAACGAGTCAAACGAGTCAAACGAGTCAAATGAGGTGAATGAAGGAGGAAACGGAACAGAAGAGGAAACTGAGACTCCAGTAAGGGTTTCTGACAGTTTAGCAGTGACAGATACGGGGAAACAGAATTCTGGGACGCAAAGGGGTTCCGAACAGGACGCGCCGATGCAAATTCACGATCTTACAGCTTCTGAACGTACAAATCTCCGTAAATTAGTGTATCTAACGCTGCAATCTGCAATGTCTGACGAGGAAGCTTCGCACAAACTTCTGAAGATCAATTTCCCGCCAGGACACGAGATTGAGCTGTGTAAGATGCTTGTAGAGTGCTGTTCGCAGGAGAAGACGTACTCCAAGTACTATGGGAGGATTGGTGAGAAGTTCTGTCGGTTGAACTCGGATTGGGAATCCCGATTTGCTGAGACTTTCCGTGAAACGTATGCTACAGTTCATAGATTTACTTCTAATCAAATTCGGAATATTGCAGGGTTTTTCGGTCACCTGCTGGCTTCTGATACGCTCAATTGGACAGCTCTTGAGTGTATAATCATTTCTGAGTCTGAAACTACTTCGTCGTCTCGAATATTCCTCAAACATATGTTTGCTCAGCTTGTGGAAGAGCTGGGATTGCCGGAATTACAAGCTCGGCTGAATGAGGAATTCCTACAGCCGTATATTGCTGGTATGTTCCCTATGGACTCAAGCTATGCTAAGGATAAGTTGGCAGATACTCGGTTTAGTATTAATTTCTTTACTGCTATTGGGTATGGTCAGCTGACGGAGAAGATGCGGGAGTATCTAGCTTCTGTGCCCCCGGAGCCGGAGTCGGAATCGGAGTCAGAATCGGGATCGGGATCGGAGTATGAATCGGATTCCGAGGCGTACTCAGGTTCAGAAGCAGAGAACAGCGAAGGATACGTATCAGGTGAAGAGTCATACAGGGGAAGAAGGCGGCACAGAAATGGAGATCAGATCTCGAGTCGGAATCGGAATGGAAGTCCAAGCCAAAGCCGAAGCCGAAGCCGAAGCCGAGGCCGCTATAGATCGATTTCTCCGCCCGAGCCCCGTGTGAAGACGGAGAGTTCTCCGGAACCTCGCCGGACTGGCAGATCTGTGACTCCCCCGGTCAAAAGAGAAGAGGATGAAGGAGTCTCTGGGAATTTAGCAAGGGCTCTAAGCCCAGTGAGAATCAAAAGAGAGGAAAGAGATGAGAGCACTTCGGCACAGGGAGCAGGAGATGACGATGCGGGGCTTCCGAGAAGGAAAAGGGTGCGCGCAGTGGATTTGTACTAGTAGAATGTATTCTGGTGGATATATAGGAGTGAATTTCGGCTGTGGAATAGCAATAAAAGATCACAGAATATAATAAACGAGTCGTTCAGAGTATCGGAGTAGCCGTATGCACGAGGCATGCAGTGTTTGCCGAAGATGCATGAAGAGCTTCTTAACTGTTCGTTAACTCTGGCAGTGTTTTTCACACATTTTCGGGATTGAACGAGCAAATCCAAGAAACAGATAGCATAATCTGAGACATAAACTCCTTGTGAGTATACCTTACGTTTTTTAAAGCGCGATTCAGCGCAGAATATACTATTCTAAACTCACCGACCACTGTCATGATTGCCTATCTCTCCACGCACAGATATGCATATATCTGCATGTATCTGCACACATCCTGCAGGTTTGCATCACGACTCGTTCGATTTCTTCTTAGTTGATCGATCGTCTTTCAACTACGAGTTCATCAACGAGATAAATGAAGCGATATAGTGGGTTTATTGGAATATTCTTTCTCTAACTGTGTTCTATTTCTTCCATATACCCACTCGTTCCTTCCCTATTTACTCGTAGAATTCATTCCTCTACACTTTTATCTCTCATACTAACATCCCCTCGTTCTGCTTTGTTCATTCTCATATTATATCTCCATCTTTCTCCTCTAACTTCTCACTACTCACCGCACGGAGGAGATGATCAATGGAACCATTCAACCGGCATGTTTCCAATTCGGAGCCCGGTCTGAGCGATGAGCCGCATGAGCGGAGTGAGAAGTCGAAGAATGCGCCGAGTGTCGATAAATCTTTCGCTTTGTATTACCGAACAGGGTCGCTTATCCGTCAGAATATTCTATCCGTTGAGGATGTGGAACCGGGGGCAGTTATAATTGACCCGCAGGTTGATTCTTCGGGAGTTTCGGGAGTTTCAGGAGTTTCGGGAGTTTCGCCTGGAGTTTCGCCGTTGAGCTCAAACAACACATCGGCTACCCACTCAGAACAGCCGAAACGCCGAGGCCGTGGCCGGCCGGCATCGAGTGTCCCGAAAGAAATACGGATTGTTAAACGACGGGAACAATTGCGGGAGGCACAAAGAGCTTACAGACGGAGAGCAAATGAGACATTAGCTGAGAATGCTTACCTTAAACAGCGGCTTACTACTTTGAATAATTCTTTCAAAGATATAGCAAACGGGTCCCTACTTGAAGCTATAGAGAAAGTATCAGAATTTCAGCCTTCTGATGAAGTTTTAAAACTTTTACGAGATATTCGGGATAGGATTTTAATGGAAATAGGTGATTGTGATAAATCAATTAATAGCTCCTCTGATGATCTATAAGTCTATCAAGAAGGTACCGATTCATAATAACAAAAGATGCCGCTTTCCCTGTAGCGATTTTCTTTGTCGGTCCGAGCGCGTAAGCAACTGCTGTACCGCAAACCACAATTGTACATTTATACATTAATGTCGGAAATTTGACTTTAATGCAATCATATTCAGGCGGTGATAGTTTTTTAGTACCAAGATAAGCGTATAATTCATTCTTTGCCGATGGTAATATCTGTTGATCCATTGGTGCTCTTACGCATTCTGATTCATCTTCTCCAATACATTTCCCCATAATACTTTGTTCTGTAGTTTTTTGAAATGGGTTATTACTTATTTCAAACCCGTCTTCAGAATCTCCAGTATTATTTTCATCTGAAGGATTACCGTACGGTAATTCCGGCAGAGATCGGAAACCTACACCTACAGCTGCTTTCACTGTTTGTAAACCTTCTTGGGTAGACATATGGTTAAGCAAAAGAGGGAATTTACCTTTAACCCGACTGCGTTTCGTGCCAGCTCCATATATTTTTAAGAGTTCATCACTGTGTTCTAATGCTTCCATTGCCGCGCGGATACCAGCTTCGCGGACTCCCTTTCCTACTCCGATACCTATAGTATCTGAGCCCATTTTACATTGAACAACGGTTGCGACTTTCAGCCCATCTCCTTGTACAACTAATTCGTATTTTGGTGCCATTTCATCTGTAGCAATGAGATTATTGAGTACTTGTTTAGCATCACGTCTTAAAGGTGGTACAGAATGAATTCTAGCTTCATGTTTTACTAAAATGGGTTCAGCTAAAGCTTCAATCCATTTTTTAATACATCTCAAGTCAAAATCCCGATCAACAGCTAATGCACCAATATAAGCTTCAAAAACGTCAGCGAATATCTTCTTATTGCTATATTCAATAGCATTTTCAGTGATATTAACTTCTAAACGTTTATCAAACCCGTATAAAAGTGCCCATTCAATGAGTTGTTCATTATTTACTAGTGATACTCTAATATTATGCAAATCTCCTTCAGGGCATGTAGAAAATCTTTCAAATACTAGTGGAGTAATGATACTTCCAAGGATTGAATCTCCTACAAATTCTAGTCTTTCATTGTGCAAACCAAGTCTTTGAGAATCAGATAATCTCACCATTGATGTGACCATTGAGCTGTGAGTGAAAGCTTGATTATACAGAGCTTTATTGTTAATTACAGGTAAGTTAGGTGGGTAAGAAACTCCTGGATCGTAAGATTCAAATCGGAATGAAACTTCTGATTGTTTAGTACGAGCGTTAAACAATATTGAACCAGTTGTGTTAGCAGCAACTGGTAATTCATCGCTTGATCCATGAATTTTTGTAAGTACAGAATGCGCTGGATTAGCCATTGAACCATTTGCCCAATCTGAAGTTTCTTGAGTTGTGTCATCATCGTCCATAGATAGTTTAAATAGTGATTTCTGCTCATTTGAGGGTTTCGTTGAAGATGTATTTTTAGTCAGTTTTGCGTTTGAAGCTACGGAAACCCATGGGAATTCGTCTGCCGATAATGCGCATAATATATCATTATCAGAGTTCTTTAAAGCACGCTTGAGTTCTGAAGATAATAGCAAAACGCTGTGAAGTTGGTCCTGTGTGATACCGCATCGGCTAGCAAATGATTTGAACCATTGATCCTCGGTATGAGCGGAGAGTTTCTCGGGATCTACTGAAAGATTCTTCAGTTGCAGCAGAGAATGATGGAGAATCTGCATGTGTTCGTGTATTTTGGCCACATATTCTTTTGAATCGAAATTCCCCTGTGCAGCGCGAGCAGGTTTTGAAGTAGTTTTAGAGATAGAATCGGAGCTTTTCGTCATTTCACTAGTTTGTTTCCGCTTTATACGCGGTTTTTGACCATTTGACGTATCGGGATCCGCGCGAATTGATTTCTGTGGCTTTTGTAGTTTCTGTGATTTATCCGAACTCTCGGTAGTTGTTTTACGTTGTGATTTTACTTGCCTTTTCTCAATATTTTGAGTAGAATGCTGCTTAGTTTTAGCTATCTGCGAATCAGCTAGTTTCTTAGGTTTCATAGCTTTAGGTGCTGGCGCAGTTTCGGATTCCGCAGTTTTACTCTCCTCACCATTAGCCCGCGACATAGAGCCCCGTATGAAACTGGCCAGCGGGCCGAAATTGAAGCGGAATCCCGTCGATTGTGTCGGAGAAGCCGGCGCGCTATCGTTTTGTTCATCCGATTGTGGATCTTCGTACAAAAGCTCATTTGCATGTGATTGACCTGAAGAGGAAGATATATTGGGGGAATTAAAAGGTTTAGTGGATTTTGAGAAATCTGTTGGGGTTTTGTGAATTTGTGGTTCCGTATGGTGAAACTCGGAAGAGTGGGGGAAATCATCGACGGGTTCGGGTTCAGGTTCGGGTTCCGGCTCGTCATCGCTGTCGAGGATCTGGAATGCCGAGCCGGAGAAAATGGTGGAAGAGTGATTGAGTAAACCACTCTCGATTTCAAGAGACATTTCATCTTCATCTTCAGAATGGGTCGAGTTGGGTGGAAACATATCGTCTAAAAGAGCTGAGACGCCATTACGTTTATTCTCAGAATGATCCGAGCCATGTTTCCGTTTCTTTGAACTCTTTGGTCGAAAACTTTTCTCGCCTAAAAGTTCAAGACGGTTGCTTGTGTTATAAGTGAGAGACGCAGAAGGGACTTCAGACACTGTAATATTGAGCGTTCTGTTGTTTATACTGAAGGTGTTACTGTTGGTGGGCCTACTACTATGCGCTGCATGACCTGGTTCATCTGTTGGTAGATCTGAAGCGTCAATGTCAAATGGCAGCCTAAAAGGCCGTGAACGCCGGTCTGAGCCATGGAGCGCGACGTTAACGTTGTCGTCCATACTTAAGGGTTATGCGCGGTGAACGCTAAGGCAAAACTAGCCAGACCGGGTACGATATTCTGATTAAAAAGTTTCACACGTATTATTCAATTTTCGCGGTTCGATGCTCAATAGATTAAACGATGGACTCTAACGGAACAGATTAGGGTGACAACCTGTTGTACTAAGGGTTTATAACAGGTGTCAGACAGGAAAATGGACAATGCTGAAGAAATATCACAATGACAGCACCTATTTTACGTTGAACAGTCAACTTATACGAGACATTATACGGCTTTTCGAAGCATTCGGGCATTCGGGCCTTGAACGGCTCGCGAAATTCATTAACTCTTCATTCGGGAAATGTAACGCATTACATAATGATTTATTGATGAGGTGATATTAAAAAGAACATCATTAATGATAAGGTGATCCTAAAAAAATTGTTTTATACGATGACATAATCAGGAAAATTACGATATGTCTCGGCTTGGAGTCTGCGGGCTACGTAGCTTAGCTTATGCAGAAGTGTTGACAGTTCATTTTAATTGTATAGCTTGGAATACTTAAAATTAATAATGTATTGAGGGGCATTAATGTCACTATTTACAACCTCTGACTCAGAATGGCTGCAAGGGGTTTCAATCCTGGATTATTATTTTACTGAGTCCGTAATTCCATGTGTTGCACGGCGTTCAGTTGTTGGAAATACTCTGTCTCTGGGGAAATGAACAATCGTTGTACATCTATTACAACAGGCGATTCTACTCCTTACGGGAGACAGTATGTTATAGTAATTTTTTCTATATTCAATCCTTCTTCTCACCCCTTAAGGGGACCTGGATGAAGACTTATGTCTCAGATAACCCGATTAACTCAGACAGTAAATCTCATGTTTGGAAATACTGTCCCTAAACGAGAACCGCTTGACATCACTGTGCTGAATTCAGAATCACGAGACATCATTGATTGGCAAAATGTTTGAGCCTTTGCTGCCGCATGTTCGCTTATAGCCTGTAATATAATATCGTATATGCACCTGACTGTATGTGGCGATGAGTAGTAAAATACAGCTATCTAGTTCACATCTATTATGGCTGAACACAATAAATGTCGTCCCTTATGCATGATGAAAGTGAGTTGTAAGGGCCCGTTCTTTGCTGTGAATGGAGTGGGCAAAGTTTAGGTTGCGGGACGGAAGTTGCAACTACTCGCAGATTTGCTTCAAAAGGTAGGATGAGAGCTCGCAATCGGTTTACTTAGAAACGATATTCTCTGAGCATGTAAACCCTGAAAGAGAACTACAATTCCGCCTATACGTAAGGGACGAAGCAGACAACAATGAGCGAACTTTGAGCATAGTAAACCTTATATTATTATTTAAAGTTGCCGCCTGGTCATGGAATCTCATTTGTCCAAAGCATATATCATTCTCATGATTGAATAAATATGAGGTATGTGAAGTATATGTGCTATTGAGTAGACTTTTGATATCTATTTATCTGTTTTTGGTGTACAATACCCGATAATAATAAACGCTTATTCCTTCGGGTAGTACATCATTTGCGTTAACAACGTTGATGCAGCCCTTTAATTTGGCCTTCCTATTTCGTCGATCAAACGGCGCCGAGCTTATTAAAGTTGCAAGTTACTTATCTATAGTTCAACTCTAATTTGTATGCCAGCTTCAATGGATTATTTCTGGTCTGCTTTGAGGCTGAAGGCTGAACGATAGGAAGGGAGGCTATCGTTCGTCTTGTGAGAAGTATCAGAGAACAGTAAGGAAAAATATAGAGATTTCATTCTTACTGCTCGATATAGTATGCTTGTTACCTTGTGCTCGTGTTTGCTGGCAACGAGCTGAATCTGAAATGACTGTGAACTATGTAGCACTGTAGTCTCTTAATTTGAGACAATAATGACTCTCAGAGCTCATGGTGGAGAGATGATCAAGAATCGCTTACCATTAGAGCAGATTCGTTTATGTACTGCCAAATAAAACGTACAAATTAAATGAATCACAATCAGTTAACGAACATCTGAAGGCTTGAATCATCCATCTTTGTATATGTAGCTGTTTTAATCCTCCACAACTCGATTTAAAATCCGAACATCTATTGAATAGTTGAATTTATTTCCAGCTCAACGTTTCGCTCATGCTAGCAGCAAGAAATTAAGCCTATTGGAAGGTATATAATGTCTGATCGACAGTAGTTTTACAATTGAACTTGGCAGTTTCTTAATAGACTACTCCATGTATTGCTTTGATTATACATTGCTCCAGTAACATCTCATCTCGCATTAATTCAAATTCTCCCCTCTTCTCCTACCTTTCCTACCACACTGCATTACCATAAACCAGCATTTATAACCAGCTACAAACCCAAGAAAAAACTAAACTATTTGCCCACATACTTCATCTCAATAAACCGCGTAGAAAGATACGCAACAGAAGCAAACCCGAACCCAAGTTCAGGACCAATATCTCCACTGAACTCTCCAATCCTCTTGGCTATCACACCGACGTACCACGTCTGGGACATACCCAAGACAACTCCCGCAATACCACAGGCAGCGGCAAACAGTGCCGAGTACCCAATAGGCAGGTAAGACTTGTCGTTCCACTTAGTAGGGTCATAACCTCCAAACCCTTTCTTAACAAAGAAATGATCCATAACGGCAATACCAGTGTAAATAGACAGCCAGTAGGCAATAATGTTCATGAAATTATGCATAACGGCATCAAAAGAGTAGTAAGCAGGAATGGCAATAGCCAATGTAACCAAATTAGCGGCAATAGTCCACAAAGTACGGGGAATCAACTGGCACTTAGACCATAAAGTCTGAACAGTGAGACCCATAGAGTACATATTAGGAATGTTATTCGACACAGTCGACATACCCAGCACAACAAGGCAGAACTGCCCAAAGCCATGCAGAGAGTCCTTCACCAGGACAGCGTAGAAAAGACCACCTACAGAGTTGGTATCGTAGAGATCGGCCCAGTCGGGGTTCTTGTTGATACCGGTAGCGCAGGCTGCTCCCAAAATCAGGGTGAAAATAAGAGGAAGAGTCAGACCAGCAAACACAGCACAGAAAATCTTGACCGGAGATCTGTGGAGAGGCATGTAGACAGTGTAATCGGCAGCAAAAGAAGCCCATCCAGTGGCAAACCCGTAAATAGCACAACCAACAGAACAGCACCAGCTTCGGTAGCTCCTGTGCCCATAGTACCAGCTTCAAACTGGTGAGACTTCGCCATCCGGGCAATCACACAGATAAAGATGATTCCATTGGGGATCCAGGCCCACTTCTCATAGTAGTGAACAATATGGTACCCGCAGAAAGTGATAACAATAGTGCACACTACAATAATCAGACAGGCAGCCCAAGGAGGCAGCGCACCGCCGTTCACCACGTGCAACAGCTGAGCTGCGGCAATAATGTTAACGGCACCCCACCCAAGGCAAGCAATACAGTTGAGGAATGCAAATATCCGCACTCCAACGTGACCCATCCAGAAACGGGACACAACCATCTGTCTGAGACCGAAACGGCAGCCAAAAGTAGAGAAAAAAGCGACAGGGGTGACGCCAATGATGGAGAAAAAGATAATAGTGCAAACAGAGTCCCAGAATTGCAGACCAAACACTGTAATTCCAAGACAACCCAGGGCAAAAGTAGCAATGACCAAGTTAGCACCGACCCACATAGATGCGGCGTTCCACAGGCCTTCGTCAGTTCTCTCGTCGTCCTCAACACGTGCGATACCACGGGTCTCGGCATTCATGGTGCTCTCCACCTTGTGGAGGTAATGAAGCAGGGCATTCTGTTTCTTTGGTTCAGCGACACCGACTTCGGAGTTTACTTCGTAGGGGACATCCGATGAGGTGATTTTCTCGATATCGGAGCCCTGCTTTTCCAGGTCTATAGCGGAAGACATGGTGACGGTGTTGGAGATGGTGATGTCGGGTTATTGATGTGTCAAGAGTTGATGAGTTGCTTGGTTGATGGTAAACGGGAGTTTGAAGGAGCCGTTGAGGGGATTTTTATACCGGGTGAGCTGAAAGATAAGCAGAATGAATTCATCAAGTGCAGAATTTTTAGGGTTAGAGTTAAAGTTAGCGTTGACGATGGCCTGCCGGAAGCCGCAGTGTCAGGATAAGGTTCGGGGCTAACCTGATGGAGGAGGAAAATGAGAAGGAGCTGACTCAGAGCAAAGCGGTATGGCAAAAGTGGTGATAATGTGGTAATTAAAGGAACTACATTTCAAATACAAGAAGAAAATATAAACATCTATTGAAATATGAGGAAAAAGGCAAATGATTTGAACAATTTACAAGGCAGACTGGTATATCATCGATAAATTGGGTTTACGGCCACCGCCGGACAGTAGCTCAATGCGGAATTGAGTTTGCAAACCCTAAAGCAAGGTTCAGACAACCTGCAGGTGGGCATTCGGCAAGTCAGCGGGGACTCTTCATCTTCGGGTAAGCAGATTGGCGTTTTTCCATGAAACACTGATAAGTAGAGTATTAAGTCTTTTTGAGATAGCAGACAGCTGATAGGATTGGTAACTAGTGATTTCCGTTTTCAGGCCTCTGAGTCTTACGACTAACGGTGGTGTTCTGGTCCACTTCGGGTCTCAAGCCGAAAGACAGTCAGATCGTTTTTAATGACCCCGGGATTCAGCGAGATGATTTACGCTAAAAAATGGTACATTAAGTAGCCTATAAGCTGGCGGGTTTTGATAATATGTCAGGTAGAACAGTTCGGCATGATGTTATTGGCTCATGTCTTGACCAGGAACCGGCAAGCTGTCAAACTGCTACTTGGCAGCATACGCTAGAAGCCTACTGTTTCCCGTTTACGTCTAAAATACATGCTTCCACCGCTTCACGACCTATCGCTGCGAAGGCTTCCAAGCGGCCCTGTTGTCGCATAGAATGCCTGCGCTATCACCAGCTCGGGGAATAAGCTTCGAGCACCCCAGCACTAGTGCAAAGTCTATTCTCAATATGGCACAGCCGGTGATGCATCCCTTGCTAAACTGTAATTGAACATATTCAGGGCTGGACTGAGATATACGCAATGAAAGCCGCTTCCGCGGGTCTTCGACGGAGGAAATCTCGGGACGGAAGGCAACGCCGCCGGGACAACCGACGGAATCTTCAGTAATTCGGGCACTCTGATCTGCCGTGATTCATTTAACGACTTCTACAAGACAATAGTTGAGCCTAACGGGGGTAAATTCCTCGGAAAAGTCCGATATTAGGATGCCGGAAATTTCCGAAGTCCATCAATTATGGGCATATGACCTGCTATAATCCGTCGGTGCTTTCCGAGTACCGCTCTGAAAACCCATTCCGACGCTGAAAAATTGGGCAATTCGTGTTATGTCGGATAAAGTTGACTGACTTACAGTTGTCAATGGATTCGAACAATCACACACCCCGCCAAGAAATTCTACAGGACATCTGTTCAAAGTCAAAGGCTTATCGTAATGCTAATGTTACCCTCTGTCTGTCTCGGGAACAACCGTTATCAGTTGAGTGCATAGTGCAGGCAGATGGAAACTGAAACGAGTACGAATCGAAATAGGAAAAGAGACAGTTATGCGAGGGCAGTGGACGGAAGAGTAATACCAGGGAAAAAGGTACTGCAGGAGAATCGGAGAATTGGAGAATCGGAGTACCAGGAAGGTGGGATAGCAGAATTATATGTCAGTACAAAATAATACAAAATATAATACTAGAAAGCAAATACTGCAACAATGAACAGACAATATCATGGGAACTGATTGCCCCACAACCAATTAACTAAAACGCTAACTAAACTGTGAAAGGCCGATAAGCGGAACCCCGGAATAGAGTTTGCTATCGGGATAAAGTTCAAACGTTATACTTTATCGCAAACTCTATTCGAGGTCTCGGTAACTTGCGAAGAGCACCGTTTGATAGTGTATGGGTGAATTGGGTGAATAACGAGTCGTTGTAACAAGAAGACAGCAATAATTGTGCCGAATATTCTACTGGAAATATGATGAAGCTTCTGGTTCCATCTTGGTGAAAATATTTTTCTCATAGCGGGAACCACCGAGTGAGTATTTTGCGGGTCTATAGGGAGAAGGATACGAACATTCTCGGGACTTCCTTCGACAGTTAAACATCACTGTGAAGTGCAGGGAATACTGCTGGGAACGGGACTTACTGATGATAATCGGCGATAGAGTTTCGCCGAACCGCGGGATCAGAACAGCGAAGAAAATCAGATTATTCGCCACTGGACCGGTTTTCCAACACTATCTCTACCCGGGTTCCCGACAGCCGGAGAGGTACTAGGAGGGTTCCGAAAAGCCGAGAAGTAATTAATGTTCACATGACCATTATGCGAAATCTCTGCTGACGAGGTATTCTTGTGGATGTCGATGGGGGGAGGCCTGTAGAATAGAAATAACAGTCAGCTTAGTATTTTACATAGAGTGTACTTTGAATATGAATAGAAACAGAAATGCGAATATACTCTCTTGGAATCCTTGTAATTCAGCTATCTAGGGTGTCTATTGAAGTCATCAAGCAATCGATGCCCGCAGTTTCAAGTCAATGGCTATTCCGAGCGCGACATGGAGACCCCAGTTTGCTATTCCATTGTCTAATGTGATAACAGCGACGTCACTGTGAGTTGCTAAGACTGGACTATGTTCTCAAATAAGATACAGGGAGCTTGGTAGTGGAGAAAAGATGTATGATGTGTTATTCTGCTTCCAGAGGAATTTTCCACGTAGAAATCGCTACTTATCAGTGAAGGAATCAGGGATCTAAGGGGTATTGGCAGTCTCTGGAATTTATTATGCATACAGAGTGGTTAGATGACCCAAAGAAGTACTCTTGATTACAATAGAAGCACGCATACAGATTCTACGGAATCTTTGAACGATTGTAAAGTTTTCTTGGACCCTGGGAAAGTTGATAAGCAGCAACACACGGCTATTATCTACTGCCAGGGCTGTCCAGCCAATCAGCCAAACAGAGGGTGATTGAGTCTTTGATGGCTAGAGGGATGCGGATGAAATACCTGTATTTTAATTTGGGTATATCGAAGCAGATGTCTGTTGTTTTCTTTGTAGCATATTCAAATGTTTAAAGACTCAAAGATTCAAACGTTTACAACTTATCAGTGTTTTCACTGCTATTGTCTATCACTATTGTATATCAAGAGTTTCCAATAAATGCTCTTACATTACTTGAGATTTCCGCAGAAAGAAGCGGAGTGCCCATTATGGCATCTGGTGCAACAAATTAACCCATAGCTTTCTGGGTAACACATTTCCTCTAACAGCCCAATGTCACCGTCATAAATCGTCGCAGCATTTTGTTCTGTTATTCTGATTTCCTGGCCGTCATTTGTTACAGGATTGTCGTTCGTAGACAGATAAACGGAATGTCAGCAAGCCATACATATGGCTGGTCGATTTGCTGTGTTATCGTTAGACCTTTTACATCAGCTAACATCTCTGGAGTACATAGACAAGTATACAAATTTACTAGTGTTATACAATCATACATAAAAGTGATATACGACAAACTAGACGATTTTATTCCGTCTTTTTAATACTGATGAGTTCCGCATCTCTGTCTGAGAGCCGCCTCAACTCAAATAGAAGAAACCAGAAGAAAAATTTATAGGAGATAGTTTCAATTCACCACTGTTTTTAGATCACTGTGTTTAGATAAGAGGTAATGTAATAGCAATACGGAACCTCGGAAGAGTACGCATTTGATGCTACGAGAAACTGATTCTGCTCTTTGGTGTTTCTATCCAGTTCTCTTGGTAGTTAGCTGCAGCTTTTTTGAAGTGACTGGAGAAGGGGAAAATGCAAATAGCCGAGGAAAGGATCGAGGAAAAGGTGACAGCCAAGTAAAGAAAGAAGAGGGAAGTAGTGGAAGAAAAATAGGAGAAAAAAGAAACCAAGAAGAGATTTATCAGTAAGGGTGTGACTGATGTGACTGAAGTAGTTCCCCTATTTGAGCCTCAACTCGAACAACTAATCTATCTTTCCAAAAGCTACCCAACACCAATATTTTCTGTCTGTCAGTTCTTTCCTATAAATCCAAGTCATAAATTCACTGCTTTTCTAGCTACCATTCTATTTACCTATCTGACCTCAAAGTGTCTTCCTTATTAGAGCACTAATTGCTCTCTAATTCCTCTTCCCCTAACATTGGATTTTTTCAACCAAACAATTCCCCGTTAATTTCCCCATCCGCAGATCACAGTTATCGACATTTAATCACTGAGAGGAGTAGATTTCAAGCTACTTACCACACCTTTTATGTTTCCATTCCTTTCTTCTCTCACGATCCAGGTCCAAATTGATAATCCTACTGTATCTACGCAGTGCGCCCGCTGCTTCTCTGATACTTTCATCTTTCATTTTCCCCTTCAATTATCAACCGTTCCTCTTCACAATAACCACTGCCTTTTCCTTACAATATCATCAAAATTCTCTTCCGTTCTTTTTCTTCTCTTCCCACGACTCTGATCACGTCATTTCCGTATATCTGCTCCATTCAGTCCTCGGCTAAACTTCTTGCTCAAACTCGCCGCAAGTGTGGATCCTACAGGTATAACAAGCAAATAAAAGCCCTGCATGTTGCTTCTAGCGGCACAGCCGCTCATACTAAAACAGCTCTACATCCTAGTAACCTACATTGTTCACCGATTTTCTACACATTTTATCACCTCATCGCCATTCCCTCCGCAGGGACTTTTACTTTTTCGCTTAATATTTCAGTTCGTTAAAGTTTGCGCTTCTCCCAAAGAGGAAAGCCAACGTTATCTTATCTTACCCGAAATAGCAATAAGTACCTTAATCCAAACCTTATCATCAAACCTAGTCCCATAGAATATTCCCGTCGGAACTTTGCTACACCGACGGCGATAACCCGTACAGTGGCAGTTGCCGCTCTGTCACGTGGACAACCCGGCATTTGGCGGCCCGAAGTCCAACTGTGCGATACGCCAGCAATTCTTCAACCGGGCCCAAACACACAAACCGTGTTGCCGTCCCACTCCCATAGCACACAAGATTGATCACGGGAAGCAGACTGGCAGCCCCACTTGCTGCTGCGAGCCCCGCCGGAAGCCCCGCCGCCGCATCCCGTGTCAGTTTTGAGACAGATTTCCGTCGTTTAGCGGGCGGAGCTCCCACTCCTGGAGGCTGGAATGATTCGTCTACGATTAATTCTGCTTCCCATGCTGCTTCGCGTGTCAGGCGGAGTCCGGAAACGGCAAACGGACAGTCCAGCATTTCTGCGTCGCTGTCCGGATCAGTTCCGAGAGTGTCCGGATCGGCATTTGCCGTTGAGCGGACAGCGGCAGCTCCGTCGCATAAAGATTGCAAAAGGCGGGCTATTTCGGCAGTCTGGGCGGCGTTCTGCTGGGCTTCCGCTTCTGCTGAAACGGAAATACGGGAAATGTCTATCAATTGAGGTTTTTGCGATCGGAAAAGTAGTGACATGTCAGATTTGTCAGAGTGAATGAGTGCTTAGAGTGACGCAACAGCGCCGAAACGTCATACTTCTTACAATGTATCTGTTATGAATGTCAATATTTCAAATTTACACCGGAATAACGGAAAAACTCTTCAAAACAGTGATTATATAGGGATAGAGATGGTAAAGTATTCTTAGACTTGAAGGCTGACAAGCGTGATGTCATGACAAAGCGGAGGCCGACTAGCTGACAAATTTGATAAAATCTGGGGTAAAACTGGGGTAGTTAGTTTGGTGAAACCCTAGGTAAGGATAACAGACAGAATGAGAATAATGGTGCAAAATATATGAATAGCTGAATAGAAAAATACTGAAATAGCTAAATAGCTAAGTATCTGCTCAATTCCTGCGGATTTCAACGTCATGCGGAGGGTTTCATTGCGGGGACAGACAATGTGGGAAATGCTTGAGTGTTAAGCAATCTAATCAAGCAGAAAGTACATATTTAAGGAAAATGAGCAACATTTCACACAGTTGTATTATAAATAACGACTGAAATATGGATTCTCGGCAATATCTGTCTGCCTATTCGACCATTCGTATCTGACAAAATGTCTTGCATGTCAGGCTGTGGGAATTAAGGTTGTGCCTGCATTCAAATACATCAACTTTAATTGTTTCATGAGAGCGGGGTGGGCGGAGAGGGCGGATGAACATGCGGCTAACGGAACGTCAAGGATTGCTGCGTTCTTCTCGTCAGCATATTTATTTCCCTTCTGTTAAACATTTTTACCCGATTAAAAAGCGTCATCAGTTTTGAACAGGTGGAATCGTGGTGTTCGTCGGTTTCTCTAATTTTGAAGTAAGCCCTGCTTAGAATTGCGAGGGTCACTTCGATGCCAACCCTTGACATGATCGATGAGATTATTTCAAGTTAATTTGATCACTAATGCTTGTAGATCTCAGAAATAGAGCTGTTAATCCCTTCTTATCTTGCATTAGTTGATTTTTAGTCTGCTACCCCGCGGCCGAATTAAAACTCATTCTATAGAGAACTTAACGTCTCCCTTTAGACTGCTTAATTCTAATTACAATTATTCATTGCCCTGACATGGGACAACCAAGTTTGATACACGAATGCGTTCTTTTGATAATCACCAGGTAATCTGACTGTCAACTTGGCTTTCATATTAAAATACCTAAACCTTTGACTGCTTAGTCCACCGCTAAAGACATTCTCGCATCCCGAGCACTTTTTCCGTCTCTAATGACGTGCCTGCACTCTCATGCACTCACATGCATCTACCTGCATATACCTGCACATGCCTGCACCTACATGCACCTACATGCACCAATCTGCACCTCTTACTTCACTCGCCGATATTTCACTTCGCGTTCGCGATTTTCTTTCAAGTAATTTCCATCTCTACTAATGAACTCTTTCCCGCTACATTCCGTTCCGTTCCGCTCCAAATATCTCACCTTTTTTCCCTCCCATAACCACAAACCACAAAAAACCTCCAATGGGTTCCGTGCCGCCCGCAGAAACCTCGGATTGGAAGCCGCCAGGCTCGGCTAAAGAGGAACCCGCATCCGTCACTCCATGGCATCTCAGCGATATCAACAGCCTCCAACCGGCCCAAATCAGCACAGCGCGCCACACACTCAACTCCGCTTCTGCGGCTGATGCTGTCCCAGTTTGGATGCTCTCCCCAGCCACTGCGCCACCACCGGTAGTTCAGCCACCGGTTTCGGATCACGAATCGGCTCAACCGCGTATTCCGAAGAAATCAGTGGGAAAACTCGGGAAAGACGGGTTGAAATTTCACCATGAGAAACCCGGGGAGTTTACGCGCAAGCTGACACCGAATTCCGCTGCTTCAGGCGATCAAATAGTGAAAAAGAAAGCAACTAAGAAGCCACAATCGGTTCAATCGGTTCAATCGGTTCAATCGGCTCTAAACGAATCCGAGAATGAAAAATTAAGACGGCATAAACTCGGCACCACAAAAAGGAAACGCGAAAAAGATTCCGAAGTTCCCAACGATTCCTTGGCTTTACGGCGCTCCGCAAAACCGTCCCGCCACTCCGCTACCCCCGATTTAGACGCGAATGGTATTCCTATTGTGTTCAAAAACCCGTTTGAGGAAGACAAAGGCAGGAATGCGGCAAATGACAACGCCGGAAACTCCACAGAAGAATCTGACATCTCCGACGGTTCCGACGACGAAACCTCCGCTGTGAGTCCCGTTGCCGAAGTCTCCGACTCGGAATTTGCTCGGCTTTCCTTTCCCGTCCGAATCCCCGCGGAACCGAGGTACAAAACGATCCGTGGGCACGAGGAACAAGTATACTGTCTTTGTGACGGTATAGACGATGGTAGACCGATGGTACAATGTGAGATTTGTGACGAATGGTATCATACGGCTTGTATTAAGCTCAAACTATATAAACACGTATATCTTTCTCATTATGTATGTGCACGGTGTTGTCGGAACAATGACGTGTCTGTGGCTCAAAAAGCGGGGTTTGTAGAATGGGTTTTGTACCCTGTTTGCTGTTTACCGAGATGCGGCAAACCAGTGGCTCGGCGCAGCGACAATCAGGCGGTTTCCATGTTTTGCTCTCTGGCACATGCAGCGGAGTTTTACTCGGGGAAACTGCAGCAGATGCCTTACGACGCAAGAACGGAGGTGCTGCGGGACGACGCGCTGTTAGACAGACGGCATTTGAAAGGTGTTTTACAAACGCTGAAGCTCCGGAAGGGTCAATTCGATCGGGAACGGCTAGCAGAGCTCGGCAGGAAGTTCCCGGCGACTCCGGAGGCGCAGTGGGCTTTGCTCGGCTCATCCGAGCAAGCAGCAGTAAGAAATTTACACAAAGAAATCACAAAACTGCTAACAGACGCGAAATATCACGTTCTACGGTTGCATGCGGTTGCTAGAGTTAGGAAACTCGCGTCGCTGCACTACGAGTTTGTACGGCAATCTGCGCTCAATCGCGGAGATTCCGTGTCTGTGGATGATGAAAGTTCCGATGATTCGGATGCCGCAGCACGTAAACGGCACAAAAAGAAGAAAATCGTCAAGAAAAAGGTAATGGAGCGAACTTTCTGTGGTTTTTTCCCCGCATTGCGGCTCGGCAAGGATCAATGGCAGCAATGGGTGGAATCGGGCACCGGGAGACAGTTTTTTTTCGGATGTTCACAAACTCCAGGGTCCGTTGTGGAAGCTGCTGGGATCGATTTGGACGCCATGCCGCTGTCCTTGGCAGATGTAAACGTGGAAGACGTTGCGGAATTCTCTCGAGCACGAGTCGATTTGCTGGCACATGCAATTGAGATGTGCACAGAGAAGAACTGTGTAGTGCATTTAGAATGGCCCGATATACTGAGAGATCGGAGTTTGCTCTTGGTGCAGGAGGTTTTCGGCCAACTGAAGAAGCTGGAAAGGCGCAAGGAGACTATCTTAGAAGCTGGGTACCGCAGGCATATGGTGAAAAAGCTGAACCCGCAGTATAGGACGTGCACAGTGCTTTTGGATGATTAGAGCAGCATAGGAAGGTACGAGCTGAATGGGGGGATGATATACTGTATAGTAAGTAATATAAGAGAAATGCAATGTACCAAATGACTAGAAAAAGCTCCGAGATCCCAAGGTTCCGAGGTTCCGAACGCCGAACGCCGAACTCCGGGCCGAACCAGCAGGATCCCGTTGAGGAGTGAAAGATTACGTGAACAGAAAACACTTGTTGCATGTGATTATGCCATGCTTTACCAGTCAAGTACTACAATCTTACGTTACAACTTGTACAACAATTCTGTCTTCTTTTTATCTAATAAAACAGTCCACATACATTAGTTGAATTCAGTCATAAAGTGACCAAGTTTCAGTGAAAAACCTTTCACTATCTACACGGAGGCAGAAGTGTTCCGCTGTTAGTGCTGCATGTCCATGCATACCTCGCGTCATCAGGCAGCTCGGATGCATTACCGAGTATCTTATCCCGAAATCACTCGGTTTCTCCGCTTATTTAGCAAAAATAATCCACTGGAAACTTCCTCCCATCAGACACTTCCGTCTCTAAAACACTCAGCTCGGTGCGGCTTGCCAAAGCTCGGAGATTGCCTACAGGAGCAGCTCGAGGGAAAGCAGCACAGAGAGCTTTCAGCACACACGTTTTATAGAAAGAAAGAAACGATCATTTCTCCCTCTCAAACACCGGAATTGAGGTTCTCCTGCACAACCCCCAGTTCCAGCCTCAAACGCACCTTCCTTATTCCTTATTCCGCTTCCGCTTCCCCCTCTTCATGACTCTCCTCATCTCTAACCTCAGTCTTGTCAAACACCGATCTCGGCTTCCACACCTCCAGCAACCCGTCCTCGGCGGTACTGGCCACAACTCCTACAAATTCCGGATGCCAGCAGCACTCAGTGACTCGGCCTAAATGCCCGCCATGCATAAACGCCATTTCCGGCTGCTCCTCCTCGGTTTCCTCTCCTGGCTCGTCGTCAACGGCACTGAGATCCCACACTACGACCCGCCTGTCATTAGACCCTGAAACAAGCATGGAAGCCACGTGAGGATTCCATTCTACCGCTGTAACCTCGGAAGTATGGCCTGAAAGAGTTCTAATAGACCCCTGAGTGTACCGCAGATCCCACAAAGCAATCGTCGAATCTGTGGACCCGGAAGCCAGCAAATAGTCAGTCCCAGAATGCGGGGAAATCGCCAGAGCATTTACAGAGTCAGTATGGGCATCGCTATACTTGATTACGGGTTCCGAACTGTCGCTACGAGTGTCAAAGACGCGGATCGTCAAATCATCCGAGGTGGAAACGAAAAGCGCGCCATGCTGTGGGTGGAATTGTACATCGTTTACTATAGAAGTGTGTGCTTCGTAGCTTCTTAGCGGTTTAATAACTGACGAGTTGCCCACATCCCATAAAGCCACAAAATGGTCATCAGCACCCGTGACAAGCCGGCCTTGCAACTGAGTATTCCAGCTTAACCCGTATCCTTCCTTTTTGTGGAATTGTAATTCCGATGTTGGGCCCGCCGTGCCGAAACTGGAAGAATCTCGGCGATAAACATATCCGAGACCCTTCGGGCCCATTGTGGCAAACACTGTGGCGTCCTGTGGCATGTGGCGCACTCGGTTCACTTCTCCGTCATGTGCGTACTGTTCAATCACTTTAACCCGTGGTGTATCATAGGAATGATCCGGAATCGGGATATTCTCAGCCTGGGAAGACGGATCAAGCGTTGCTGGGACGTCAATACTCACAATCTGGACGTGGTTTTGCGCTCGGCCTGAAGTGTTTGTGCCCATAATCATATACGCAGTAGCTATTGTGCCGTCTTCGGAGCTGAAAGTGTTAGAATCAGGTGCAAAAAGACACCGAGGGGTACTACCGAGGCAACTTACATAGTAGAATTAGGCAGCCACTGAGCCGAGAGTGTGGGGTAATGAAGAGCGGTGGTTTGTACAAAGTCGTACAGCATCGGGCAGGCCTTTTTCCATATTTTCAGCTCTGTAGGGTGTTAGAAGAATGGAAGGAGGAGGCAGAAAGAGGTATTTAGGAGGTATTTAGGAAGTATTTGTAGGATAAAGAGAACAACAGGAAAACAACTAAAGAAAATACAAGCAAATGTAGGAAGCAAAAGTGCTAAACGACATTCCCTGAGCATTCCACTGCGTCAGGGAAAGAATAAAAGGGGAAACCCATACAGAATGAGTGAAAATACCAGTAAAACAGCATAAATGTCAAGCATATCGCCCGCAAATGGACAGTTGACCGTTCAAATATTGCAAACAGCTGTTTCTACAATACAAAATTCCCAGAATATACAAACATTTCCACAAATAATCTCATATTTCTTCACTATTCATACCTTCATTGATAACCTTTTCAGCCAGTTGAGCTTCACGAAAGATTTTCTCTTCCGCGTCTGTGGTGTTAGCATTGTGAAATCCGGCCGAGCATCCGACTGTAGACATACTAGGAAGCAACTCTGTGCTCTTAGAAACTGCGGAAGTCATTATTGCAATCAGTTATGGACTGCTATATGTTGTAGATTAATACCGTAGTTCAGTGAGAGCGGAACTAAACTGAATGAGAGCCTTTTCCAGCCAAAAGTGTCTTAAATCACCCAAAATCCAATCAGTTCCATAAACTAGTTTGTCCGCCAGAAATACTACGTGTCTTGAGATGCTCCTGTCAAGTTTCTTCGCCGTTCGGCTTTTCTGTTGCTTCCGATGTTTCCTCCGATGTTTCGCTTTCCACTGCATCGACGGTTTATCGTGTAAAGACCGAAACGGGGAGCCTGGGTGTATAATGGGACACCACCTAAAACAAGATATCATATATCTGTAATGGGACAGGAATTTAACAGTGAGACAGCACA
>JAKTRH010000016.1:0-25061 GCA_030579575.1 Sporopachydermia lactativora | reverse complement strand
AGAAATCGTAGAGGTATGGATAAAAGGTATACTGACAGGTCAGATTTGGTAAAACAATGATAGCAGCAGGATTTTACAACAGGTGTGTGATGTTGCTGCAGGTTGCGCCCGAGACGTTTGGGCTCGGGATTCTATGGAAGAGTAAGTAGTGTATTAGTAAGACAGGAAAACTACACGGCATTACAGGGTTTAGACAAGTAAATCCCGCACCCGGTGCTCGGGCAACTCACTTTGTATGGACGACTGGAAGCCCGAACTCGAAGTTCAACTAGCGGGTGCCGAGAACGCAGTAGTAGTAAATTTAGCTATAGCTATTCAGCGAACAATCCAGAAATCTGAAATTCAACGTCAAACCCTGAGCACGATGCGCAGATTCCTTTTCTAGGTTTATCTTCCACTACTAGCGAGCGATTCGGGAAATTCACCACTCTCGAAACTTACCGTCCTAGGCAAGTATCTCACCGAATCGCCCAATCGGGACCAAAAGCCGGCAAGAAACCGTCGGTAATCTGAAGGTGACTGCAGATTTCGACAGGTTGATCCGCGATGTGATGGGCAGTGAGTATAAAAGTAGCAGATAATAGCTTATACATAGGTTGAAATACTCTAGTCTATATAATCTATATCTACGCAAGAATAACTAGTAAATCACTCATTGTAAGATCATCGTTTCGGCTAGGCTAGTCTACTGAATCTTTATCAATTTCTACTCCTTCACACATATCCATATCGCTAGCTCCTGTATAGTCAGTCACATCTACAATGGTCTACCCTGATACTTTCAAAGGTTTTGCCGTCACCGACCCGAAAAAATGGTCGGAAACTACTCTCACAGAGTACAAGCCTAAGAAATTCGAAGACTACGATATCGACGTTAAAGTAGAAGCCTGCGGAGTCTGCGCTTCCGATGTCCACACTGTAAACTCAGGCTGGGGTGCCCCGCCCAAAGTTCCCCTCGTAGTGGGGCACGAGATTATCGGAACAGTCGTGCGGGTGGGTCCTAAAGTAACTACGCTGAAAGTAGGTGATCGGGCCGGTATCGGAGCTCAGGCTTATGCCTGCTTAGAGTGCGAAGTGTGCCGTGAGGGTAACGAGATTTACTGCCCAAAGCTTGTGCATACCTACAATAACTACTACCCTGACGGGACTGTCTCTCAAGGTGGGTATGCTAACTACGTTCGGTGCCATGAGTATTTCACTTTCAAGATCCCCGAATCTCTGCCTACGGAAGCCGCTGCTCCACTCCTGTGTGCTGGAATTACAACCTACTCGCCCTTAGTGAGGAACAACGTGGGGCCTGGCAAGAAAGTCGGTATTGTGGGTATTGGTGGATTGGGTCATTTTGGTATCATGTGGGCCAAAGCTCTGGGAGCTGAAGTCTGGGCTCTGTCACGTACAAATTCCAAGAAAGCCGATTGCGAGAAGCTCGGTGTTGATAAGTACGTTGCCACTAGAGAGGAACCCGACTGGTCTGAGAAGTACGCAAATAAACTGGACATGATTCTCTGTACTGCCAATTCCGTTGAAGGATTTGATTTGGCTTCTTATCTGAGGATTTTGAGAGTGAATGGCCGGTTTATCACTGTAGGCCTGCCTGAAGGGGGTACCTTTGACGTTTCGCCCTCAGTTTTCTTGAAGAATGCCTGCTTATTCGGCGCATCGCATCTTGGAAACAGACAGGAAATGGAAGCAATGTTGAAGTTGGCTGCTGAAAAGGGGCTCACAGCATGGATTGAGCCAGTACAGATCTCACCCGAGGGTGTTAAAAAGGTATTGGAAGGATGCTACGCTGGGAAACCCAAGTTCCGGTACACTTTGACCGGCTTTAAGGAGGCCTTTGGCGACGAGTAAGGGAAATATAGAGTGTATAGAGTATAGAAACGATTTAATATAGTATTTATAAGTATTTATATCGTGGTGAAATATTTGTAGAGGAAGAATGGGTACCTTGGTGGTCGTTCAGGTATCCATTTTTGGAATACGAGGGAAAGGGTGAATTTTCGGGGGTTATAGTGAGCAGAAGGGGTGAGGGTGTTTCATATTATTATAGTAGTTTTGAAATGAAGACTCTCGGGAGACGGAAACGGAGCGGGAGACGGAGCGGACTTCGGCGCGGCTTCCATAAAAAATAGCCAAATTTGTGATTACGTAATACACAAGTGGCAAAATATGATTACGTTATCTGAAATGAGGACATGACATCTAGCTGCATGATTTTGCAGTATCTCGCAGGCTAGATAAAACGGCAAATACATATCAGAAATACCTGTCAAAGTAGTCTATAATGCTGCTCAAAACAAAACCCGAGTTCACATTCCCTTTGACAGCTTCAGGACCCTGCATCGTGACCCTGAGACACTTCACTTGACACCACTCCACGCGGTTCTCTTCTCCCCACATTTCCGACCCTGTCTTACTCAAATCGGTCGTATTATTTACTATTTGACAATCATTCGGGCCACCAAAAATTGATATAACTCCTTTCATCAAATGCCGAAACGGATATAATGCGTCTCATATAAGGAGCCACTAAACCGCTTCCGCCCCTTTACGCCGCTTCGCTCCTACGCATTCCCGGCGTACCCCATATGCAGTGTAATGCATACGCAATGCAGGAGGACACATGTACACCCACGAGTCACTACTTTATATTTACAGATTATCGGAAGTCGGCGATCAACCACTGCCGTACCAAAAGTAATAAAGAAGCGGAAACACCGTTGCCAGTTTTATACGATTGTCTGTGATTATACTCATATATCAAGTAAAGCACCTTTTTCTAACCGATTTTTCCCCTGAACTACTAGGTCACGCTCTCTCTTCCATTGTGATCTCCAGAACACCCCACACCATTCCGTTCCGTACACACGCTTTAGTTCGCCTTCACCCGTTTCTTACCGGTTCGGTATTGTTCCGCTCGGAACCAAATAAATGCACATTATCAGCGTCATCAATCAATAAAAACGCAATATTCAACTGCAAAAATAGAAATAGCATCATTTAAAACAATCATCATCTTTCATCAATTTTTTCGGCTTCTCTTCCTTCTTCCTCTTGTCCGCCCATCTCTCGGCATCCCCTCGGCTCCCCGGTCCGTACACACCTCACCCCTCCATACCCCCGATTAAGGTTAGTCACTGCTCGGTTTACTTCCGGGTACAAGTTGAGTTTTTTACCTCTATTTTCCCTTCTAATGGCATTCCAAAGTTCTCAACTGTTTACATCGCTTCATCACACATCCTATTCATCTTTTTCCACCGGCATTAAACTGCTTGCCGACGAATCCAAATATCACCCAGAATCTCTTATTTGTGTCTTATTCTTTACTCACTAAATTTCCCCGCTTTTCCCTGACACAAATTCACTGGTCAAATTCTTAACCGCCGACATCTGTGTTCCGGTAACGGCTATACAATTACACAAATTAAATTATCCGTTGCCTCAAAATCACTACTGACACTTCCGTTAGCGCTAAACTGCCGTGCCGCTTGTTTGGCCCCGCCCCAAGCCGCTCCGCTATAAGGGAACAACCTGTTTTAACCGGAATGACCCCCGGCTACCGCCACAAAATTTTCGCCGCTTCGCTTCAACTTTGAAATGGATCCGGCTCGCTCTGCGCCGGCCGTGAAAAGGAGCTCGGGCTCAGCCGCGTCTCGGCTATCGGCTATGTTTGCTCAAGCTATGGAATCTGAACCACAAACAAAACCCCGAGCAGATTTTGAAAGAGGTTCTGCTATAATATCCGATGTAGTAGCCCAAGGTACTATATCAAAAGCTGTAGATTCTTCATCTACTGATGACTTCCATAAGGGTTCCTTTGCCCTACGTCGGACTCGGTCTTTGGGACTTTTAGACGAATTTGTCATTCCTACTTCAAAACTCATTGAACAGGAAGCAACTCAATCAACAGAAACGTTAGATTCAGTGAAATCCTTGCCAGCTTCCGTCCCGGAACCTTCCCAACAGTGTTTTACCGCTTCCGCTGCTTCCACCGCTTCCGCTGCTCTCCCAACTCCTTCCCCGTCTGCCGATACCTCCCCACATGCCCGCGCTCTCACAGATTTGCCTCAAAATGAATTCCGAGCATTCCCTGCTCCCGGCACAAGCCCGAGCGACGACATCGGCTTCCAGCTAGAGCAGCTTGATTCCGACAATGCCAGTGCCCGTATCCGACATCTCGGCCGGAAGAAGAACCTTCGGCGGTACCATACAGATTCCGAGTTTAACCATACTTGTACAACTTCAACTTCAACCTCCTCATCCGCTTCCGCTTCACCTCCCAATTCTCCGCCGACGGGACTCCCCAGTGCAGCTTCCGAACCGCACATCCCGCAAGACGATTCCTCACTACAGTACGAACCAGCGAGTCACGTTGACTACCTGTCACATGATTGGAAAGAATCAGATATCTCTCAGTCTTGGCGGTACGTTGTGCTGCGCCGCAAAGATGTAGCAAACTCCGCTCGGCTAGAAAACGCTTCCTGGCGTACTTGGACAAAAGCTAAATATAACTTACCGACTGTGGCGCCGGAATCGGTCAATTGGCTAAAAGACTGCGATGTCACATGGCTATATGGGCCATTATACCGTGAGCCACACCATATTTCCTTTTTAGACGACGAAACGCCGCGTCCGGTGGCTCAGCCACACCCTACGCACGCCACACACGCCACACACTCCCCGCAGCCCGCAGTAGCTAAAAAACCTATATTAAAGAAACGCACAGTATCGGAGATCATGCGGTCTAATGCTTTCATTCCTAAGGGCTCACCGTCGCCTACACACACCCCGCGAGACGGCAGCGCCACCGGCTACGGCTTCAGCCACTCGGAAAGCCGATCTCCGAACCCTGCTGCGCCACACGAATCCGTCCACGATACCTATTCGGACTATTTCCGCCACCATAACTACCGCCACCTTCCACGTGACGATTACTCTTTAGAAGACGTACAACGGAAAGTAAACACGCAGTATACACGGGCGGATGCCGGCAGTCACGGGGCGGAAGCTGCTGTGCCTGCTGTGGCGTCGCTGAGCCTCGCTGAGCCTTCAGGAGGCGCAGGTGGCGCAGGAGGCGCAGTAAGTCATTTACACCAATCAGCAGGTCGGCTGAGCCACTCGGCAGACTCTTCGGGTCGATCCGCGGATTCTGTGCCACCAAAACCGGAACGGCGGATCCATTTTAACGACCGCGTAGAACAGTGTATTGTAATTGACCAAACATCGGAAGACGAAGCAGAAAACTCCAGCGACGTAGATATGTACGGATCGGGCTCGGAAGCCGGAGATGGGTCGGATAGTGACACAGATTCGGATTCCGATGAAGGGTTTTTCCTGCACGTGAGTTCCAAGCCTGGGCCGGCGTCTTCACGTGGGTCTCTGCTGTCTTCCGACGACGGCCGAGGTTCTAGCGGGTCTCTCGGGTCGAGCCGGTATCAAACGATTGCGCCTTTGCCGGCTACTACGTTGAAATCAGATCCGGAATCTGACGATTACGCATCCGAAGATGAATTCAGTGAAAGCCGAGGTTCCGGGAGTAACGCTCTCAGCCACAATACTAATACTTACCGAGGATATGAGTACAAATATGATTACAATACAGTGTACGGGAGCAACGGGAGCGGGAGTGGCGTCGGAAGTGCCGCGGGAACCAACAGTGGCAGCGCTGATAACAGCGGGAATGGTACAGAAAGTGGTAACTCTTTGTACCGACCGTATTCGGCAACTTTCCAAATGGGAGGTGCACAGATGGGGATGGACAACGTGCCATTGGTGGATTTGAACCCGGAAGATTTGGAAGAAGTGGATTTGCCCGACGGGTTGTTGGAAGCTGATTATAATGGCGTAGATGGTGATGATATTATAGTGGATATGCCGGATTTTGGACCACAAGGAGGTGCGAGTCTGTCACTGCCTCAAAGCCCCGCGCTGAGCCACCAGAATGGATATTTCCCGCCGACGGCAGTTTCGCTCGGTTACAGCGGGTTTGGATCCCAAGATTCGAGCCGAAATGATGAGTCAAGCGGAGAATCGGGCCGAGGAAGGAAACTGTACCGGTAGGAGAGCGTAGAGTTAAAAGTAGATACAGGCGGCTTTCCCGCCCTGTTGTTTTCCTTTTATTTTTTTCACGAATATAACGATTATTTCCTGTATAAAGAAGTTTGTAGGTTGAGCAGCGACTGCTCGGATAACCCGAGTGAGCCGAAACAGCCGAGCCGAGTCGAGCCGAGCCGAGTTGAAGGAGAGTAATGAATATTTGATTACGCTATTATAAATAATCCTACTCTTCACACACACACACACCAAACCGGGTATTTCCTCCTACAGATCCCTACACTACACATTGCCATACAGCGGCATCTATTATAACAATTGGCAATTTATACCCATCTAACAATCACCGTCCAAGATACAAATTACATCCCTTTCACTACCCGCTTCTCTCCACAACCCCCTTCCTTTTATATAACGTAATCAGATATTCCCTATATATACCGATTACGTCATCCAATACCCACGACGAGACGCCAGCTTCAATATAAACTGCACCCCTTCGGCATTCCTGCCGGGCAATTGATAAACAATTCAACGGAAACACCGAAATCACCCATTTGTAATCAACCACAAACTCATCATAGTCACATACTTCGAGCCTGTTTGTGCTCCGAGCCCCTCCGATCTCTCCGGAACGCTATGGACCGCCACCGCCGCAGCGATTCCATAACTTCGCTGCCCCGCGGCGTAGCCTCGGCTCGGTCCAGCATGGACTCCCGACGCTCTATGCAGATTCTGCGGCCCGTGGTGCATCCCGACGTCGAGCCGTCGCCGCTCGGGCCGAATTCCATTTATGAAATGACACAAGCAGGCACAGATTCCCTTCCTGACGTCAGCCACAATAAACCAACCGGCTTCTTTTCCAGCCTCGGGAAAAGTAATAGCGGAATTCCGCCTCCGACGGCTTCCGACATCCCGCCTGTGACACTGGCGAAGATCACGCGTGTGTCGAAAGCGGAAATCGATTCCCGAGCTCAGGAATTCAGATTCCAAGCCGAGTTGTTCTATAAGAAATCCAATAATGCCGTATCTTCCGTATCTTCCGCTTCCTCGGCTCCTTCGGCTTCCTCGGCGACCCCAGCAGCCTCCGGAGACTCCACCGGCCTTTCCGCTGTCCCGGAAATCTTTTTCCAGCCCGAATTCCGGCTTGACGATCCACAAACGTTTGCAGCAGTAACAGAATCCCGAACCCAATCAGCCGCTTCAGCCACTTCAGCCACATCAGGCACCACCCCCGCTTCCGCTTCCGCTTCTACGCCACTCAAACTCATGCATAACTCCATCCTACAGGAAAAACTCTCCTACTACCTTGACTGTGTCGAGCTGAGCCTCATTGCCGAGATCTCCCGAACTTCGACGGGGCTTTTCGCGGTTATGGAAGACATAAAACGGATAAGCGGCTCCTCGGCCGGCTGTGTGGCTCATGCGGAGTCTTTGCGGTCTCAACTGAAGAACGTGAGCCTCGGGAAAGCCGAAAAGGGTATCCGCCTTCTCCAATTGCTCCGGAAAAGGAGAAATCTCCTGCAGCTGGAAGCACAGTTGCTGCAAGTCGAGCAGGCAATGCGCCTTGCAGACGTCAGCGATCAGCGCCTGAAAGCCGGGGATTTCAGCGGATGCATAGACGCGGCAGATGTGGCGGAAAGTTTACTCGGCGGAGGCTCAGCCACCGGTACATCCGAGAATCCCGCTTCTGGAACTCCCGAAACTGTCCGCACGCCACTCAAATCTCTCCCGGCACTCACGCGTCTCCGCGAAGAACTGTCGGAAGTCCGTTTGGCTGTGGCTCGGCAGTTTGTAGATGCGTTTGCCGAGCTGCTGACTTCGGATCTCCGCACGCACTACGAATCCGTCCCGCCATCGGAGACTCTCGGCCGAATGGCTGCCTCTTTTAGTAAAGAAACGGCTCGGACGGCGGATCCGGTGGCTGAAGCCGAATCTGGCATGGAAGCCGAATCCGGCATGACCACAGCTGAGCCACTCGGCAAACCTGCTGGTCCTCCGGCGTATCAAATTGTGTCACCGGAACTCCGAAGCCGATTAGAAGCTTCTGTGGCTCAGCTGAGCCGTGTAGATCGTTTAGATGCCGCTTGCGCCACATACGCGGAACACATTGCTCGGGAATTCCGTGGGATTGTCCGAATGCATCTCCCGGACGACGATACCCGAAGTGTCTCCTCTGTGTCACAAGCGTCCGGAATGTCGGGCTTTTCTTCCGTTTCCGGCGTCTCCACAGCTTCTGGTGCTTCCGTTTCGGCCCGAGCAGATCGTACAAACTCTCTGGCCCGTGCACTGCGCCTCCTCGGCCCGGAACCGTTTCTAAATATGGCCGAATCGATAGTTTGTGGCATTTCGGAAGCAGCGCGCCGTTTGTACTTTCAACAGAAACTTCTTCTTGACGTGATTCTGTCGGCTGATCCGCGGATTCCGCCACAACTCGGCACACTTGTGACTTCCGCGTTGGACGCCTCACAGGCCCGCGTGCTGAAAGTTTTCGCCGTTCGTCGAGAGCAAACAGCGGCGATGCCAGCGGCAGCGTTTTTGCGGTTCTACGCTCTGCTTGTGTTATTTCGGGCCGAATGTGAGTCGATTGCCGGTACAGCGAGTGCCGAAGTTGCCTCTTTCACTCAAGCACAAACACGGCAGTTCTTTTCCGCATTCCGTGACGCCACAACGGCACGTGTGACTTCTGCGTGCCGAGCCGACGATTGGAAGGACGGGCCGCTGCCGCCAGCGTTTCTGCAGGCTGCTGCCGAGATTGAAGCCACTTCGGCTCATCCGCCGCGGCAATGGTATCACATGTTCCGAGCTATGGATTTCCGAGCCGTAGAAACTCCGTTTGTAACTCATGATTCTGAGCCGAGCCGAACTGTGCAACTGAACGGCACAGCGTTTCATGCTAGTAAATCATGTGCCGATTTGGTTCTGTGTATCCGTACATACCTTATATTATCTGTTGGGTTCCCCGCGGAAGTTGCCGGGGTAACCTCGGCAATAGCAGAGCTTTGTGTACTTTTCAATGCCGAAAGCCACGGAGCTGTGCTCGGGGCTGGGGCTACAAAAACGGCAGGACTTCGGTATATAACAACTCGGCATTTAGCAATGGTATGCCAGTCTTTAGACGTGTTGTTAGTACTTGTGGCGTATATACGAGAGTTTCTTCGGAGCCGAGCCACCCGTTCCGGTAGTCCTGTGGCTGAGCCGCTAGAAACACTCGACGGAGCGAAAGCAAAGCTGGCAGCGCATCAGGCGGAAGTACTGGAGAAACTCGTGAATATTATGGTAGATCGGCTGCGGGGTCACTGTGTGGCGCTGCGGAAACTACCGTGGCACCTCAGGGAAGACGGAGGGCCTAATGAGTATATGGTGGCGCTGACTGGGGAAACAGTGAAACTTGTAAGGGTTTTGCGGAGGTTTCTAAGTGAGGCGCAGGGAGAAGTGAGTAGGAAAAGAGATTGGGTGGGAAGTGGCGTATTGTGGCTGAAGCTGTGGGTGATGTGGCTTAGCTGGAAGTGGCTGAATAGCATTTCTGGCTGGCTAGATTACTCAAAACGGCGTATCTGCTGCGCCACAGTTTCCTAATTGACGGTTAACTGCTCAAAACAGAATACTAACAGCCACAGCATGTGATGACTCGCGTGTTCGACGCATATGAACGCGGATTGATTGACGCGTATTCTCAATTAGAATTAGACAGTGATGGAATAGCACAGTAAGTTCGGATTATATGAGCAGAAAGCCCAGGAATATGAAGTCTAACAGTACAGATTGAGAACCGATGTTGAGCATTTCATTGCCGAGCTCGGAGATGTGCCTGGATTCGGTAATTGTGGCTCAAGTATAATGACTACTTGTGTGGCAGATCGGGAAGCGGCAAACGCCGCAAATACGGCAAATGGGAATGTGAATGGGGGTGAGAAATCCCAGGCGGAAGAAGTAAATGGTGCAGAAACGATAAAACCTAACGGAGAAGGACAGATGGACCCTGAAAGCGGAAAAAGTACCGAGAAAATGGACAAAGACAACGATAAGGAAAGTAATACAGATACACAGCCTGAAAAAGAGCAAAAAACAACGACAGGCTCAGAATCCGGAAATGGGGAACACATAGTGGAACCAGCGAGCAAAGCGAATGATACCTAGAAGACTTCTGTGCTGTAACGTTGTCATCAGCTACGTGCGTTGAACAATGGATATGTAAAAAAGCAACAACATAGATTTAAGTCCCGCTGCGTAGTCAGTGGGATTCACTAAAGAGTAACATATTATTACACTGTAGACAATACTGGTATTTATACTTTTTCTAGCCATTCGATGTGACGATTCATCTTTTCGCCACAACCAATAAGCCACTCGGGTTGGGATCTCACGGAGGAGGGTATATAACATTTGCCATTTACAGCCACTCCATCAGCTCGGCTGTTCCGTTGAATCCCTACCGATCTCGGCATACCATCGGGTCTCATTTCACATCCATTACTTACTTACGTAATCTAAAAAGACATTTAATATCACGTCATCGTAAGTTTTTTACCTCCTTTAATTCCGATTACCTCATCAATAACATGTATCTCACATTTCTCCCGCCTCAACTCCGTCACTCCGAACGCCGAGCCGAACACCGTGCCGAACACCGAGCCACACCCTTCGGCCGCCGCAGCTTTCCCTCAGCCCCGCCGATTACCCCGCCATGGACGCCGACGCAAACCTCGGCCCGCTCAACGACGCCCACCTCCTTTCCCAGGGAAACTGCTCCCTTGCCGTACTTCCATATGGTTCGCTCTTCTATTCCGACACGGAACTGCGCCTCCGGGCTCCCGCGCTGCTGTTCGGCAACTGTTCCGACCCAGCCGCCGCGGCCCGTGCCGCTCACACAATCCTGGCGTCTCACGCCCTTCTCGGCACGCTGGATAGGAACTACGGAAGTGTGACAACTGTGGCTTTCGCACTTTGTGCCGCTACTGTGGCGTCATGGATGCTTTTCCTGCTTTTGGTAATTGCCAAACAACGCCGCCCCTTACTTATGTGGCTGGCATGTCTCGGAGTCGCCGTGGATCTCTCTGTGATTCTCGGGAAAATGGTAGAAGCTATCCGATTCCAGTATGAGCACGGGTATCTAAATGTGGCTGAACTGCAGCATAACGTTAATGGGAGTCTTTATTACCGGATTCTGGAAGTTGTGGCTGGTCTGTTTGTATGGCTGGCACAGATTCAGGTGGTGCTGCGCCTCGTTTCTACTCCTGTGGCTCAGCGTTGGGTTATAACCTATTTCGGACTCATGGCCACAACTAATATCCTATTTTGGTGCTTTGATCATTTCTACAGCCCCAATTCTGCCTGGAACGTGCTGGCCTGCATCACCCAAATTGGGTTTCAAGTATCCTATGTAGCTGCAATTGTTGCTTACAGTATATCTAAGTGGCGTTTTGCTTACGCCACGCGAGCTGTGCCACTTGCCGTTTTGACGCTTGTAGTAATTGTTTTGCCGTTTGTATTTTTCCTATTTAGTATCACCGAGCAGTGGCTCAACGTTTGGGCCGATTATTTCCGGTGGGTGTCGGAAGCTTCCGCTTCTGTAGTGGCGTGGGAATGGATTAACGTGACATTGAAGATAGAAGCGGAATTCCACCGTCACAGTGTGCTGGGGAAGCCTCTGAAAAGTGGCGGAGAGTTTCGTGGCGCAGCAGGCGGTGGCGCAGGTGGCGGAGGTGTTGTGCCATTTACCGGTACAGGAGGTGGCGCAGCAGCTTTACGTTCCGCTATACACTCTGGTTGTAAAACTGTAAAAGATAAAAGCCATATTTCAGATCTGGGCAACTGGGTGGCGCAGCGTTTGCCTCAAAGTGGCGCAGTACATATAGTTCACCGGAATAGGGAATCTCCAGCAGTAGAATTAGCCGACTTGTCACCTGAGCCACAATCCCCTGTGCCACAGTACAGCCATTCAACGCTTCAAGCCTCCGTTGACGGGATTAATGAGGCTCAGCCGTCGCCTCGGGGACTCCCAACGCCACCAGCGGCTGCTCTGTTCGGCCCGGCAGCGGAGGAGGACGAAACGATCCCAGTGTTCACCCACAAAGCCAGCACACTCGATATAGATGCGTTGTCGCGCTCGGGACAGCGCGGACATCCGAATACGGGAAGCGGCAGAGTGGCGCAGCACAGAGGCCGATCCAATCCGAATGTCTCGGTAGTGGCTGAGCCACCAGTTGTTTCTGCGGCTGATCTCGCGGATTCACAAGAGGATCTACTGCTTTATGGACCACCAAGGCAGTCTCAAACTGTTTCTGTACCGGCAACGGCATCGGAAGCAGTACCTGAAGCAGCATCGGAAGCAGCATCGGCATCGGTAACTGCCGCAAACGTTGGAATTGTGACAGAAAGTGCGGAAAGTCCCGTTGAAACACCTACGGATCGAGTGGATTCGGAAGGAAACCCAGAGGAGCAGCCGCCGATGTTCGAGCGTATCCCGGGGTACAACGACGGAGATTATTGGGATGAGAAAGCCTGAAGGGCTGGAAATGCATGACGCAAGCCTATGGATATTATTAAAAGGTTGTATTTGGTAACTGGCAAGGATTAAAAGAGGATATGGTGTAAATTATGTATAATGTAAAAGGTAGCAGGTATGGGATTTTAAAACGGGAACAGTAGATAACTGTATGAATAACCGAATGAAGTATTGAGACTTTCAATTGTAGATAGTAGAGTGAGAAGGTATACTTCCATTAGAGAACCAACTAAATGGTACCAATTGGGCTGAACTACATTCTAATATGACATTTAGCTTTACGGTAATTACAAAAAATATTCCGTCTTGCCATTATAGCCCGCAATCTGCTGAAAATTATGCGATACAGATAATTCACGTTCCGATCCCGAGGCGGTCCGTACTTCGCGTCTCATCCCGAGTCACTCTATAGCAGCCCAAATAGGCAACTCGCTCAACATGAATTTCACACCTGCAGAATCCTGCAGCAAAATGCCGATTCGTCTCTCCCGAGGAACTATCCGACCCGAAATAACAGAATAACTGCCGTAATCCCGGTTGTAATAGGGGCATATTTATATTCATAAACTGCTCGGTAACGACGCAGCACAGCACTTATTATCCGTACAAGAAGGATCATCTCCCTTATCCTAAGAATGAGCTCCCCAGGCTCTAATCATACCGATGAAGAGGATTACATGGCAATGATAGTCGGAGACGACGGAAATGATGGCGGAACAGCACAAACACATTTTGGCCGGGAGTCCCCGAAAATCGGAATTGGCCAGAACCACAAAAGGAAACGGACCGTGTTGTTCGGAGAAATTCCTGACAGTGAAGAATCGGAAGAAGAAAGTGAAACTTCTACGAATGAAGCATCTACAAACGGCGCAAACCCGCCGAGCAAAAAGAGCATTGGAATGAATATTATGGAACGGATGGGCTACAAACCAGGAGCTCGGCTCGGCTCGGATATCAACGGCAAGGGGTTGCTGAGTCCAATAGAAGTGCAGCAGCGGAAAGGCCGCGTCGGACTCGGAGCTGAGCCGAAAACTGCATACTTACATACTTCTAATAGCGGGTCTCCTAACGAGGAACCGGATGAGCTGTCCCGAAGCAGCGGAGAGCCAGCAAACGACGAGGACGAATTAACAGAGTTCCGAAAACGGGTCAGTCAAGAGAAAAAAGCGGATAAGATCGGTAGACAAATCCGGAAATTGCAGTATTTGTGTCTCCAACTAGCCGAGGACACTGAAGGCACGTACGAGAAAACACTAGCGGACAGCGTTGAGCCACAATCGGTAGATCTCTCCCGTATTAACGTCCTGTGGCGCAGGCTGTTTGCACACAATCCCGAGCCAAATGAGCATCTTGGCGGGCTAATAAGTGCTGGAAGCTACGCTTTGGAGAATTCCGAAGAACTCGGCTCTATTCAGAGTTCAGAGGAAGTCCTAAAACGGGTTTCACATGACAATGCAGGCATAAATTCAACTATAGACGGTTCTCTCTCTGCACAGGAGCTTTTAACTGGTGAGCCCGAGGTGGATGAAGAATTAGATGAGTTTGAAGCGTTACCTCTAGAAGAACAGCGGGATAAGTTGAACGACTTCCTCCGAAATCAGTATCTCTACTGTTTTTGGTGTGGCTGTCGCTACACAGATGAAGCTGATTTAGCTGCAAACTGTCCCGGACCAACAGAAGAGGATCATGTGTAGAAAAGGTGGACATACGGAGCGAAAAATAGTGCAGCGGAGGAGGAGTTGAATGGAAAAGAGAGAATAACTGGTGAAAGGCTTGGAAAGACGAGACCAATGAGTGGGAAATTTGGTATTGAAAACGGTTATATATGACCTCCCAGAACTAGGAGTTTCTCCTGCGAATTCCCACCTTTCTAATGAACCCATATTATCTCGGCTTTTCTCAGCCACACTCGGGAATACTCAATTGTTCCGACGGCTCTTCCGCCGTACTCTCTGTCCGGTAAAAACTATGTCCGTTATTGTTTCCGAGTGTCCCGATATTTTCACGTGATACCTATCCGGACAGTGATAAGCAATCATTTAATTTCATACATTTACTATTATAATCTCTAACGACTATAATAACCAGCAAAAGTTCAACACAATCCGCTTGTTTGCCAGCTATTCTTGCTATTCCCTCATCCTACAACCCTAAAGAGTATTTCTCATGTATATTATGGTCCGATTTCCGGCTTAGAATCCCGGAAAATATCCCGTTCACTTCACTGAACATCTCCTCTCAAAGTACTCATAGAACTGAGATATATTCTCCTTATTATCTCTTCAGCATCATCCCCAGTACCTTCTAACATCTCAATATGGCCGAGGAAACATCCCGGTACACTCTGGTGGTTGATATTCTCAGTCCGGAAGTGTTTATCGACTGCCTTTTCCATCTTCCAGACACTTCAACCCCTCCTATGGCTCAGGAGTACTTAGAATCTCTCATACATCACGAATCTCGTCAACTGTGGGTCTCAGACGTAGGATCTCATTTCCGCTTTGTACCTGGGACGCAATTGCCACCGGAGAAACGCCACAGTGCAGTTGTAGATTCTCTATGCCGTAAATTACTCGCTACAGACTCTTGGAATGAGAAAGTCTTATGTAGTCACAATTTATTCACTTGTATAAACCCGGAAGAGTTATCTCCACAAACGGTATCTCCGCAGGAACAGCGTGCCGTTGCTGCGGGGCTTTCCGGACTCGTAAAACAACTGGCGGGGCCCCCACCTTGTGCCCCGCCTGCTTACATCGACTGGAGGTTCGGATCTCTATTAATAGCCGGTGCGGATACTCACCGGGACGGCTATCGGCCGTTAAAGGCCAAATTCTTTGGTTTCGGCGTTCTGCGGCTGTTCCGTCACGTGTACCCCGCAGCGGGGCCGTCGGAACCTCCGTCGGAACCCCCGTCGGAACCTCCTGTGCTTGCCGTTCTATCCGTTCCGAGTTATTTCTCTGTAACCGATCTTTTAGTACTACTAACCGACTCGGCACGCAGCGGAGTTTCCGCTGTACGGTTCCTGCAGGGCGAAGCACCGAACCGCTGCTTGGCGCTGCTGCAAATGCGGGATTCCGCGGCGGCTTCCGAAGTATCCGCTCAATTGAATGACCGACCATTCAATGCTTACGAGCCGGAAAGATGCCGAGTTATTCCGATCTCGTCTATTGTATTCCGAGATTCGGCACGTGCCGACGATCTGCCGTACCTTTTAGAAGTCCCCGCAGTACAGGAAACGGCTAATCTGTCCGATAAGTCCATCGGAAGTACCCAGGCCGTCTCCTATTCGGCCAGTGGATCATCCGACGGACCCCTGCCACTCCGAGAACTTCCAACGTGTCCCGTATGCCTTGAAAGAATGGACGCTTCCGTTTCAGGACTTCCCAGTAGCTCCTGTCCGAGTCTGGCCCAATGGCGGGACTCCAGCTGTCCTGTGTGCCGATATACTATGGGACAACCCCGCAGCAGTGCCCCGCAGCAGTGTGCGGGGTGCCGTTCAGAGGAAAGTCTGTGGATCTGTTTAGTGTGCGGGCACGTGGGGTGCGGGCGGTACGCTGCGGGGCACGCCATAAAGCATTTTGCCCGAACAGGACATGACTACGCTATGGAATTAGCTACTCAAAGGGTATGGGATTATCTCAACGACAGGTATGTGCATCGGGTAGTTATTGCCGGGTCGGATGGTCGGCTTATAGAGTTACCGGAGAAGGCACGGGGAAGCGGGGGAAGCGGGGGAAGCGGGGGAAGCGGGGGTATGGAAGGAGGCGGGGAAGTCAGTGGGGATGAGAAGAAACAAGGGAGTTCTGTGGCTTACGCTTGTGTGCCGACGGAGGCGTCTGGTGGCGCAGCAGAGCTGCAGAGGCTGACTGAGGCGCAGGCGGTGCTTCGGCGGGATTTTGAGAAGGCTGAAGCGACGGCAAGGACCGCAGAACAGAAATTGAAAGCAGTTGAAGATCGAGCGGCGGCTTTTCAGCGGGAAAAGGAGTCATTGGCAGGTCTGTGCCGATCGTTGACTAAGAAAGCGAAAGAAGAGGCAGCGTTATCTCAATCTTTGGCTGAGAATTTACAGAAATTGAGAGCTGAATGTGAAGAGAAGAATAAGAAGATAGCAGAACTACAAGAGGAAATCAACGATTTGATGGCTCATTTCGCTTTCCAGGCGAAACTTGATACTTTGGGCGAATCAGAGAAATCAGAAGTTACAGATGGGACGGTCGGCGTGCTGCCTAAACCGTCAAAGCGGAAATCGAAGAAGAAAGCGAAAGATTAGACTATCTAATGTTAAGTAAGAGCTATGAGGGCAAGAATGTATGACAGTGATGATAATGTGTATTTATAGGCTGAGAGCATAAAACCAATGATCTGCCAATGACTATAGAGACCTGTAGAGGAATTTCCGAATTGTAGGAATTGGAATTGGGTTGGCGCGGAACGGAACGGAGCGGAAAAGCCGAGGTCATTTACACGAGCCATGCTGAGAGGAGACCCGATGTTGCGAGATGAGTAGTGAAGTTCCACAGTGTGTAATACATATACATATATCCCTATAATACAACTAATGTATATATAGATATACGCTCAATTCCACACACAATTTGTCACCACCAGCATCTGCCACCTCCTCTTCCTCTTCCTCCTCTTCCTCTTCCCCCTCTTCCTCCTCCTCTTCCTCTTCCCCTGCTTCACTTCCCTCTTCTCCGTCGGCCTCCGTCTCTTCCCCACACTCATGCACGTGTCCTGCACAGCGCCAAACCCTGCAGGACACCCTCTTTTGGGACGCCTGGCCAGGTCCACCAAACCCGAGAAGCCAGTTGAAAAGCAGCAAAAAATTTTCGGATTACGATAAGCAACGAACAATGCACTCAGAGATCTTCTAACTCATTCTATCATCACCGTTGATCTTCCATCATCTGTCCCGCATACCCGCAGGAGCCTTTGCTTCCTGTTAGCCGCTCTTCCGCTTAGACACTCTCTTGCTATTCCTATCCATCAATACTAAGTGCTCTGGTCTGTTCTGATCTCTCTATACACACTTATTTATCACATTTATCGCATTTTTCGCCTATAACCCGCACGTATCGCCATGTCTACCAACTCTATCAAACTGCTTGCCGGGAATTCGCACCGCGAACTCGCTGAGCTCGTAGCGCAAAGGCTTGGAATGAAACTGTGTAGAACTGATACAAGTGCAGACCCAAATGGTGAAATATCCGTAGCAATCGGAGAATCAATCCGTGATGAAGACGTTTACGTGATCACACAGATCGGGTCCGGCTTAGTGAACGACAAAGTGCTGGAACTGCTGATTATGATAAATGCCTGTAAAACTGCTTCAGCTAGAAGGATAACTGCAGTTATACCTAATTTCCCCTATGCTCGGCAAGACAGGAAGGATAAATCCCGGGCTCCTATAACGGCAAAACTCATGGCGGAAATGCTGCAAACTGCTGGCTGCAATCACGTCATCACGATGGATTTGCATGCGTCTCAAATTCAAGGGTTTTTCGACGTCCCAGTTGATAATTTATACGCTGAAGCCAGTGTAGTACAGTATATTCGAGAAAACGTGAAATACGACGAATCAATCATCATTTCCCCGGACGCCGGCGGAGCAAAACGGGCTGCTGCTTTGGCTGATCGCTTGGATCTCAATTTTGCTCTCATTCATAAAGAACGTGCAAGAGCCAACGAGATATCGAGAATGGTATTAGTAGGAGACGTTACAGACAAAGTGTGTATAATTGTAGACGATATGGCAGACACATGTGGTACTTTGGCGAAGGCAGCGGACGTTCTGCTGGATAACCGGGCCAAAGGTGTTATTGCTATTGTAACACATGGAGTTTTGAGTGGTAAAGCCGTTGAGAATATTAGGAATAGTAAGCTGAATAAGCTGGTGTGCACGAATACGGTTCCGCTGTCTGACGAGGCGAAAGCTTGTCCGAAGATTGGTGTTATAGATATCAGTGCAGTGATAGCTGAGAGTATTCGGAGATTGCATAACGGGGAGAGTATTTCATATCTGTTTAGAAATGCTCCGCTATAGGGTTAGTGGTAGTAATAAAGAGTAAATTTTGGTATGGAATGGAATTCAGTATTGAGGTGTGTGTAGGGGAGAGTAGAGGAAGAGTGAGGAATGAGAATGAGGATGAGGAAAGAATGAGAATGAGAATGAGGATGAGGAAAGAATGAGAATGAGAATGAGGATGAGGAAAGATTGGAGAAGATAGGAGAGGCTTGGAGAAGAAATGAGAGGCTAGGAGAGCTACTAGGAGGTATGAAAGCTTTGATAAAGTAAGAAAATAGCAGAAAGTTCAGTATTTTTATTTTTCTCAGAAGGCTTACAAGTTAGAGGCTGGGTGGACTGTCAGTATACTTTGTATTCTCCTATTTGCTTTCTTACTTTTTACATACCCATACGTTCCATGCTTTATCACGCTTTGCTTACTCATAGTTATACGATCCGTAGTAAGCTGTCTAATTTACTCTCAATTCTTGAGAGAATCGTGGAATGAGGAACCCTTAGTTTCTCAGCACTACGTGTGCTCTAAGAGTGATTACAGCTGATCCCATTGCCGAGTGTACTGTATATAAACAGTGTTGTCCTGACTCCTGCTGTTTTGCAGACTTCTTTTAACAATGCCCAGCCTTTACTGCGTATGACAACGCTACTGTTGAATATATTCTTGTAAGGACCTACTGTGCAACAGAACAGATATAAGAGAAAGAGGAACCCAAAACGGTATGCTATCACCAATAAGAGCAGCAAGAAGGAAGGCCGATACGAAAGAGTACGAAAAGGACGTCAGAGACTTGCTCGTACGTGGTGACCGATAGGAGCCGAATAATCCATATATATACATGCAACTTTGGAATTCAATAGACCAGTCGACTACGAACAATCCATTCGACATTCTCCATGACAATTACTGGAAATCTTCACAACTATAGCAAAGATATATATATATATATACTATAAACCTCTCAACAATGCACTGGAATGCACAGGTTCCGTGTGTACTACCGGTATACTCCCAATGTAATCTCTGCCGAATCCATTCGCTAATCCAGAGATCACTTTAATATACCTGGCTGTCTGCTAGTTGCCTGTCCTCCTGCTATAAGTCTACTTTCTATATCAAATACACCGTATACACCCCTCTCGGTCTCAACTCATCCCAGGGGTTCCAGCAATCTCAGCACTTCCCTCCTTCCTTCCCCCACTCAATTCCCTCTAGTTCTACTACTCCTAACTAATCCCCCTCGATCCCCTTCCTCTATGGGCCAGCTTTTCAACTCATCCCAAGGCACTCATTATTCACCTCCCGCCATCAAATTAACCCGTACTTCTCTTTGTCCAGCTCCAGCAGCGATCGCAGCACCTCACCTGCATCTCCAATAATCTCCTGCTCACCGCCGTCCAAAGTCTGCAATGCCTCGGCATGAGGGACCCATATAACCGTACAACCAGCAGCTTTTCCAGCCTGAACTCCAGGGATCCCGTCTTCAAACACAAGACACTCATGCGGTTCGATTTCCTCAAGCCCAGCTGCTACTCTCTCGGCATTCAAACCAGCTAAAGCTGTAAGCCAGATATCAGGGTACGGCTTCCCCCGGCCCGGTGGGATCCGTGGGTCGTCTCCTACGACTATATGCTGACCGAAGAGGTCAAATCCGTGGCGCAGATGTCCTGTTTTCAGGTCAAAGTTCCGTTTATGTGAAGAGGTGGCGAGGGCCATAGGAATTCCTGCCTCTTTCAAATGCTGTAGCAGTTCTAAAGCTCCTGGGAGAAATTTCACACTCGACCAGACTTCAGTCTAGCAGGGTTAGTAATTATACAATTTGAATAACAGTTGAAAATCTTTTATATCGTTCATATTGTCTATGTCATTGATATAGCATATAGCTGTTATTCTCTGCTATGCTGTTAGCAGCTTTGGCTTACCTGTAGCTGTGTAGATTTGGCAAAAAGCTCGTGCGGTTCCAATGGAAGATCATAAGCTTGTATGAGGAGACGAGAAGCCTGATTGTCAGTAGTTGTTTAACACGTTATTTAAGCAGTTTCAGAGACGTCGACTGGGGAATGAAAGGGGAGTATCAATACTACAATGGAGATACAGAAGATCCTCTGATGCGTACTTCAGGCACGTGAGAGTCACATATCAAATATACGGATAAACAGAGGAAGATAAACAATATTTCCTCACATTACAGCATGAAATCAAACCTCCAGACAATCAGGTTATACCAGATATATCCCCGTAAACGCAAGAGTAGACATGTGAGCTCTCCAACTCCAAACACCAGTTGACCCTAGAAGACATCTTCTTTTGTTCATTTTCGCGAAATTCCGGGAATTTCCAGTCCTCTGGTTCGTCATATCCACGATAATCCTAGTATCTCCAATTACCCCTCTTTAACCACCTCATAGGCACCACTTACCTCCGGCCCGGGCCGTCCTTGTAACTGCAGCTTCACGTCCCAAGAGAGAGGACCTTTGCCGTATTCTTCTAGTATCTGGTTGCTGACGATAGTATAGATATCTTCCGAATTGATAAGCAATCCGTCCATGTCTGACAGGTTAGCGGGATTTCAGACTAGGAGTGGCCAGGGCAGATTTCCCGTTTCCTACATTGACATACCAAAAAGACAGGCTTTGAACTTCCTACGACAATTTGTTAGCATCTCAGCTTTGAAGATAGTGGTGGGATATCAGGTGTGAGGTTCTCTAATAGCTATTTTTACTCACTTAGACTCCGCCATGGCGTTGATCTGTTAGTGTACGTCTCTACAACTGGGATATAAGCATGTATGTCAGATTCTACTAGTCATAAGGTATCATATCTTCCGAGGAATTTGACGATATTAACCTCGGAGTGTCTCGGATCGGTTCGGACCGGCAGCGAAACGTCGCTGGGCCGTCGGAGCGGGCGGGGCATATGAAATTCTCGAGATCATTTCCCGATTACGTCATCTGTGTTTCAGCAGCAAAATATCTGATCACGTAATCGTATATTCCATCATTCCGTCAAAGGCCCGGCAGAAATGCCCGAAGTACTCCCGAGGCGCCGAGCTGCTCTCAGATTACCTCCTCGGTCATCTAGACGGACTCTAGGAAGCTCACGGGTTGCTTCAACCCAAGCCCGATCCCGATCCCGAGTCCAATCCCGAGTCCAAACCTAAGCCTAAGCCTAAGCCAAACCCGCTCACAGCGGCGGAAGCGGAGTTCGGCAAACCGGGCATTGCAGCTTATACTTCATCCAAGCCTCCAAACATTCCGTATGGAAAATATGCCGACACGGCGCCACCATATAGTGTCTCCTAGCCAATACATTCGACGCCAGCTCAGGGTTGATAAGCGGTCCTGACTCGTCCTCGGTAATAGAAGTAGCATAAGGATTAGAAGATGCAGTTTCTCTATCGTGTAAATGCGTGTGTTCCGAAGAAACAACTACGAGATCCACTTGGTTCATGCAGATGGGGCAATCCACCTGATACTTCCCTGTTATCCTATTGTGCTTCACCAGAGTTCCAGCAGATTCTCCTACTTCTCCAGCTGTTTCACTAGTTTCTGACAGATCTGCCTGGCTATCGCTGTATTCAATCCCAAAGCCATGTTTCAAATCGTCTTCCGTAAGCACAGGATGGTATTCGTACGACTTCGGCAGCAAACTGTCAGGCAGGAAGAACCTCGGACCGAAAAACTCCTGTAAAGCCAGCACAATTATCTGACCAGCGTACAGCAACACCACTAAACCAGCAAGATAAACATCCCGACGATGCGTAAGAACATTGTGCCTGCTCAGGCTGACGTATAGTACAGTGATAGCTCTGATTACGCTGGTACCGATAATAAACTCCCATCGGAAGGACCGCCGCGACCCGCGCTTCAGATTCCGGTAAATCTGTGGAACCCAAATACAGTTCAAAGCCGTAATCATTACGTACTCGTACACGTGCCGGGCTGTCTTGGGCCACGTCAGAACGTTCAACAGTACAAATATGTTTACTATAAGCGCAAAATTGAACCGCGAATACATCGCGCCGGCCACCTGTTGCTCGTCTACAAGCATTGGGCTCGGCCCAGGCGTAGCAGCGGGGGTAGCAGGACTTCCAGGGGTGTCTGCGCCGTTCGCGGCTCTTTCTACAGCATTCAGAGCGTCATTGGCCGCTGTAGATCTCTCGTTCAACTGTGCAGTCGTCACGAGAATCATATAGCGCATTTCAAATACAGAAGCCAGCGTGAAACACAGGAAAGCACCAGCAATAAGCGGGATGAACATTCGATCAAAGAATATCGACGACAGCAGCAGCACAATACACAGAGACCCGTCAACAAAGGAGATCATCACCAGAGTCCACACGCTCAAACGGGACATACTCGACTGAGTATTGGCATCGTTCATTAGCCTGATAAACAGGATAATCTGTACTAAGATCAATACTAAGAAGCACAACATCCCAGCGGAAGCTCTGCTCCAAAACACCTCAGACCGCAGGCCTTCCATTTCCGACAAGGAAACGGATATTCCGCAGTCTGGGGAGTACAGAACGCCGCTCACCTGCAGCTCAGGGACGGGAACGTGCGGCCGTCCAACTGGGAATGCCAATTCCGCGTCGATATCTTGCATTTGAGTCACAGATATGTTAACAGCGGATACGTGGAGATACGCAATGTATTCACATTTTTCACTGTCTTTCAGGGCCTCAGCAAGATCTTCCCGAGCTCCCTGACGCGTCATACGGTCTAAAGTTCTATTCAATCTGTATAAAAACAGTTCTTTAGCTGTAGAATACCTTTCAGCGTTCAAAGCAAGATGCGGTAGTCCGTAAACTCCTGCAAACTTGAGAGACGAAGTCGTGGCAATGATATTCCCGTCTCCATGGAAATGAACTCCTTGCAGGGCTAATCTGTGAGTGTCTGCTTCTGCATCGTCTTCTAGTGATATTTCTAAAGCAATGTACGACGCGGATTCTAAAGGTTCTACAGTGTCGAGCATGTGTTCTGCTTCCTCTGCTGGAGGAGGAGTTTCTATGCTCGTTTGTGAATTCTCTAATACTTGAGTATTCCCTGAAGTATCAGCTGATTCTTCTCCCGTTTCTTCCCTTACCGCTTTCCCTGGTATTTTATTAAATCCTATGCTTTCTACGCTCTTCGGCATCTCGGGATACCCGATATCGTACAAATTGATCTTCACTGTACCAGAAGTCTGACTCAAATTCCCGATTTTCACTTTCGATCCTCCCCAATCGTCATCATCGTCGTCTACGTTTGAATCTCGGCCTCCAGATTCCGTTTCCTGGCCACTAAACTGATCTCCGTACAGCCTACTCCCGACGTTTTCAATCCCGTCGCCGAGAGTTCCGTCCCGAGCAAAAAAAGGCGGATTTGCCATTGGAATTGTAGTGAAATTATGTAATTGTCTACGCCATTTACCTTTTACTGATCCTGTAACGTTTAAAAAAAACGCATGTTCGGGCTCAGCCCCCTTAACCGGAGACGCTGCGCCACGCCGAAGTTCATTAGCAATCTCCTTATCGGTATCAAACACGGCTTGAGCTTTCGTTTGTACTTCCGTCGGTAGAATATCCGTCCTTCTAAGGTGCCGAGTCGCAACATACGTATCAGAATCGTTAACTCCAGCCATAGCATCTGCATACCCTACCCGGAACCCTGTAAGATTGCCATAACCTGTAGTGTAAGTGGAATTATGTAGTACATCACGCTGGTATAACTGTTCGTCTAAGAATACACGTATTTGTCGTTGTTCGCGCACAGAGCCGCCCAGGGAGTCCGTGACGGGCACGGGGAGCATAAACGTGATGAGGAAGATGATTAGAATGATTGTGCCTTTGTTTATCTCCATTTTGGCAGAGTTGTGATATGTAATATGGAATAATGAAAGGTGGAGTAGTGAAAAACTGGCAATAGTAGTAAATATGAATAGAAAATAGTATGTACAAACGTCCCCTGTACGCCGTAGATGTTTGACAGAATTCTGACGAAATGCAGCCTTCTTTACTGCTCAGAATAATGACGGATATGACCTGATTTCATACTTCTTTTCCTAACTGTATCCGGCCTGAGAACTGTCTATAGAAAGAAAGAGGACCGTAAGAGAAGTTAAGTCGGCAGAGAGAAGCCGTGGGACAACACAGAACTGTCAGGGTTCAATGCCGATTTTCCGAGGTTCGGTACTTCCACCAGTGCGCTGGTTTCTGTGGTAATAGCCGATCAGTTAGTGTGATGTCAGATAGCCGACGATCCGAGAGGATAGTAAAGAGTATTCTTGCTATGGGGCTGCTTTGGGTATCCCTGCAGCTCGAAAATGCATATGATTCTGCTGCCACGGCCGATCTTCAGAACTGTGCCTGGGGTGAAATCTCTTTTTGGTCTGAGAACATTTCTTTGATTCATTGGATATTTTTTGCGCTGCGTCTTTTTATGGTGAGAAGCACTCACCTCCTTATGTCGCTTATTGTGGTGTTGGATAGCGCT